>VYXC01004225.1:1310729-1492501 GCA_013397175.1 Platysteira castanea | reverse complement strand
GTGGGGGGGGGGGGGGGGAGGGGGAGGGGGAAAGGGGAAAAGGGAAGGGGAAGAGGGGAGGAGGGAATGGCAAGAGCACCCAGTAGCAGCTTAAGCATGCTTAAGACAGATTCAAAAACCCGCGTGTACCAGACTTGAAGCAATAAACAGCTAATAGGGGAGGGATACACATCTCAGGAACCAACAGGAACGGAGGGAAGGAGGCATTAGATAACGTGAACCAGTTGGAGTACCGAGGAAGGGATGATAGGCAGAGTTACAACTTAGGGATATACCATACATTTAAAAGGGGGGAACAGAACAAACCATTTAGAGGAAAATGCATAACCACACTCTACTGTTTGCAGAATAAACATTTCTGCTTCCTATTGATCTGGGAAAGCCCTGGGCAATCCCTTTTTTTCCCTTTCTGTATTTTCTTTTAATTAATAAGAAGACTGAGAGACAGAGACCTTTCTGCAGCCTTTCTGGAGCAGGTCATGTAAACGTCCCTGCTTTGTTTTGCAAAACACAGAGTCACAACCATGAGGTTACACATCAGCATTGTGATGCTTTTGCCTCCTTTTCTTTACACTGCTCTACCCTCTCTGGAGTTTGTACCAAACAATACCTTTCGTAGGAGGGTTTGAGTTGAAAGGAACCCTAAAGATCACCTAGTTTCATGCCCCCTGCCATGGGCAGGGATACCTTCCATTAGACCAGGTTGCTCAAAAACTTTGTTTGATCTCTTAGCATCTCGCCCTTTATACTTGATAGTGAGAAGTCTGGTTTGGGGGTTGAGACAGGATTTCAAACATTTTACTGAAAAAGCTGATTGAGTTCTATGTGTTTGAGGTTTCTCTCTTCACTATGGGGTTTGCTACTCTTGATCTCAAACATACTTTGAAGATGCCTTTGTGAAACCAGGATTTATAATCTCTTCACACAAATTGGTTTTCTATGTTTAACATACTTTTTTCAGTCTTTGAATATCCCTGAATAGAGATACCCATTTCCCAGTAAAGCTTTTTTCTTCATTAATTTTAAATCCTTGTTTTTCTTTGTGAGAGTAGAATTTTTTGCTTCTGTTGCCATTATGTGAATGGGGTTTATAGGTTTTTTTCTACTGCTTTTCACCTTAACCTGTTTTGTACTAGTCAGCTGGCTCATTTAGTTCAACTTCAGTCATCAGAGACTGATCCGTTAGTTTTCATGTAAGTTACAACCCAAAGAGGACACAGAAAGAAATAACCTCCCTGAACTACACTTTTCTTTGAGTAAGTTTATTTTTGAGTGCTTGAATGTGGAAATATATATTGTACTCAGTACTTTTGTCTCTGTTTCTGCCCTAGTCAGACAGTCAGATGCTGGGTGGTCTGGGTGTAAAAATTGCTTCTGTTTCTGTGTGGAGGTGCCAGGAGTTATTATATTCAGGAGTATAGGTTAGACCCAGTTTCATGGGTGAAAATGTCATAGCCAGTTTAGCAGACTTCTCTTCCATTTTTGTTTAAGTATAATTTCTCAAAGCTCTGTTCAACCAAAACAGGACAAGAATTATTACTTGAAATTACACAGTTTTGCTGAAGGTGCTTAGCCTTTGTAAGCTTTAGAGAACAAATCCAAAAGTGAGTGATTAGAACTTTAACTAGAAAGCTCTGTTCCATGGTACATGGTTGGATATTATCAGAAAGGCTGATTTGTTTGTACGTATATGTGTTTTCAGACTGAACTAACTTGCACCTCATTATAAGAACAAAAGAAAATGTAATTTTCTTCCATATCATCAAAATCAAATAACTCTTCCAGCAAAAGAAACATAATTACTCAAACATCTTTAATCCACAGTTTTTGCTACGACTTGTTTTAGTTTCATGATCTAGATCTAAGCTGATCTCTTGTTCTTCCACTGTTGGGTGCTGACACTTGTCTGTATGTTGCTCTTACTTAATGAATTTAGCAATCCAGAATGTCTCTTCTTTCCTTGAACCCCCTTTGTCCTGCTACTCCTGGGAAGATCTTTGACAGAACTGTAATGTTCAGAGATTTGAGTGTCCACTTCCTTCATGTTTATCAAATCCTATTCCCCATACTTTAAAGATAAATGGTTCTAATTTAAAAATGATGGTTGTGGTGGTTTTAAGGATAAAGCTAGGCAATGGCAGGATGACAATTGCTGTGCCTAATTTTGTGCAGTCTTACTCTTTTAATGCATTAAATATTGCGTTAAATTGAAATTAATTTGAAATTTATTGTTTTTTTTTTAAATCGATGATACATGATGAATATTTAGCATTTTAAGAATGATGATAATTAAAAATTATTATTGAAGCAGCATTGAGATGCATTAAGCTATCACCACCACCACCAAAAAAATCCTTGCCTTTTACTTTAAAGTGCATATGCTGTCTAGTGTAAATCTATATGCCTGTTGTTTACTTTAGATATGACTTTTAGATACTATCAGATCTCTTCACAAAGTCTTAGTGTTTTTGTAAAATGTAGTTGTTTTCCATCTGGAAGAGATAAGCACTTTCTGGTAGAAAAGAGAAGAGGGCAGAAAGGGAGGCAGTTGTGCTGATGTCACCTTGCTGAGACAGGAGGACATTGGTGGAGTTGGCGAGTTTAATGTCTGGCTTGGGGTAGGTAAATGAGTTCAAAAGTTGAGTTGGAGTAGATGAAATTTTCTTGAGAAATCCTTTGCTAGGTCAGCTTCTATTTTATTTTTCTATAAGTAGATTTTTGACTCTGGATTTCAAATTGAACTTACAGCCTGAGACCATTTAAAAATCTGAACCTCCAGCACACATTATTTCATTTTGCAGCTGAATAAATTAAAAGGTTGAAAATTATAATTTTGCGAAGTTCAATTCAAATATAAAAAGATAATTAAACAGGAGCAGGACCAAAACCACTTTACTTTTCCCATTTCTCATGCAACCTTTTTGCTTATTCAGGAGTTTTAAAAGGAAAAACAGGCTTGTGCAGTTGTGCAGGTAATCCGTTAGAGGGCAATCTAATATTGCACTGGAAAGAAGATGAGGCAACAGAGAGCCGGGAATATACAACAGGTATAAGTTTGATAAGGTCAAATTTAGTTTTCTGTTTAAAATTAGGGGTGTAATTGCAGAGTGTATGTTAGCGCAGTGGTAGAATAAGGAAAATAATTTTTTTTATATTGTTAGGACATTTTAGTAAATGTAACGGATTTGTTGTTACAATAGAACTTCCTTAAAATCTGCCTAGTTAGAGAAGTTGCAAAAGGATTTGATATAGCAAATTCCATCAAGTTTACTTCCCAAAATCCTCAGACAAGAATTTTGTAACCTTTTTGAGGAAAAGCTAAGAGTATAAATTCTATTTAAAGAAGTAACTTTAGGCAAAAATTCTATTGAAATTGGAACACTTAATATGTGTTTTTAGTAGCTCAGACATTTACTACCTCTATTCTTTCAGATTTTAGAAAGGTAGGCAGTCATAAAACCTCAGAATGGTGTTTCCAATTTTAACACTTAAACAAAATATTATCCCATAAACACACTGCTGTAAATGTACTGTCACTGCCTACACTGTAGAAGGAAGTGGTTTCTAAACTTCATGAGTCTTGATCTCTCTGTAATCTCCTGATAACCACTGGAAGTGTGAGGCATGCCAGCAAAAACACTGCTTCATATTTTCTCTATTTCTTAGCAGCTGTTAGCAACACTGATGAAAAAGAACCCTGATTTGGATCAGCTTTTGGGTTGACATAATATGGTGCCTCTTATACTGAGATAGTCACATGAACTTTATGTTTTGTATTTTCATTTTCATATTAGGAACCTATATTTTTGTTCCTAGATAGGAAAGTGATTAACTTAATTGAAGTCAGTGGATTGGGAAGATTCCTGTGTAGGGTTCAAAAGTGCAAGTGTGATTATCAGACATCAAAGGCTGTTCTGGAGAAGTTTTAGGTTGATAAATTCCCTAGGTGTGAATGTGAATATTTAAAAAGATTTGCAAGGCATCTATTATAAAGGAGCAGGCCATGGACAATAGTGTACTGCTCAATGATCATTTAATATTGCAAGTAAACTTTTTTATTGTCTATTAATAAATTCAATTTATGTTTTAGGCTTAAATGCGTTATTTTCCATTCAGTAATTCAGTAAAAATAATCTACCTATGCCCACAAATTTAAACCTTTTTTGTTATTAAATTTTCCTTTGCAAATATGAAACAAACTGGTAGTAGTGATTAATATTAAAGTATGTATGTATGTTTGTTTTTACAGCAAGTGGTGCTTACTCCCTGTGCAGTGACACTGCAGGGCTGCTTTATTTTGCTCTGAAGTACTGAAATGTAGCTAGGGCATCCATCCAAAACCCATGCTTGAATGATCCAGTCTTTTATTAATTGTACACAAATGAGGAACTTACACTCTCTCCAGTTCCTTTTTCTTTTTTTTAACTGCCTTTTTTTTCCTTTCCTTTCCAGAGCTGCACAGAGACAACACATATAAATAGTCCCAAAACTATTCACTTTCTCATCAGGGCTATTTTTGTCAGTGGCCTCTCATTAGTGCTGGTCCCATTATGAAAATCTTTCCCTGTGTTTCCCAGAGGAAAACACTTCCTACATAGTCTAGAAAGAAACATGCAGCTCTAGTGTTACCTTGTGAATATGGCTAAATATGACGCCTAAAGGTAAAGTGTGGGTTTTTTTCTCAATTTTACACACCTCCACACACACCCTCTGCAGGACTGCTGCACAGGAGTGCTTTTTCTCATGAGAAATGTGAGAAGAATGCTTTCTCTGTGGGTGAACCTGCTGTCTGACAGTATCGTACCCTTTGCTTCCTGTGGGTTTGGGAGAGGGACTGCTCCCAGAAACACGGGTAGGAGAGCAGAGCTGTGATTCTCAGGATGGATGGTCTGCTGCAGAAGGTGCTTTTTTTGCAGTTTTTTCTTTTAAATAGATGGAGCACAGGAAAATGAAAAATCTGTTTTGAACATTCAGTTGGATGTTCACAAAAGATCCATTAACAGGGCCTTTTGCTTTAGATTTTTATTTGCCTAAAGACTTTTTACAAGGTATGACTTGCTGGTTTGTATGTGATACACAGATTTTCATTTTAACAAAATAAGCAACATTAATAACCTACTCAGCTTTTACAGTGGAAAATGCTGTTGCTGGTGAGGTCTCAGGGGTTTCTAGTATGATTGATGAGCAGGGTTTAAGTACCTGAAAGCTAAAAAACTGCATTGTAAAACATGTCAGTCATTTTGTTTTATGGCCCCTTTTCATTTTCATCAGTCCAGGCAATACTGAGTTGTGAGCGGTATTTAAAGGCTGCTGGTGACTTTGAACTTTGCAGAGCACAAGACTGATCCCACTGCTGCCTGCTTTGAGCGAGGCTCCAGCACTCCCCTCTGATACACACTGGAGAGAAGCACAGGCAGAGGAAGTAACTCAGAAGCTGAAATTAGTTCTGTTTCATTGTAATCCAATAGTGATTACCCCACGAGACTGATGATATCGTGACTGTGCCATATCTTCTGGTTCAAAGTGGGTGGCTTCCTTGGCATGCTACTGGGGCCACCCCTGGGAATGGCTTTCTGAAAAAGTGACTTTGCCAGCTGAGGAGGAACTGGGGGTGGGGAGAGGAAATCTGTGGGTGAATGACTGGCTCAGGCTCAGACTGGGTATTTGTTTTAGATAGCTGTGGTGGTAACTGCTGCTTACAAGCCTTGGTAAAAAAAAAGTATAAAGTATGATATCAAAGCTGCAGCATACAGGAAACAACTGAGTTCTTCCAGGAGAATACCACCAGCTTATTATTTAAAGTAAGGTAAATGTGTAATACACATAGCAGACTTTTTTTTCCCCGTTCATTCAGTTATTTCCCTCTTCCCCACCCTTTCTCCTCAAAACAACTAAAGAAGGAGGGAAGGCAATTCTTGTGAAATGCACTCATGCTTGCTAAATGTACCAAGCTTGATTTTCCATCCCCTCCCTCCTCCTGGGGATTATGGAGTGGGAAAATGCAAATTTGACAGTTGGGTGGTTTTCTATAAGGATTTACCTATTCACACCATTGCTTTGGTTGGAGGACTCTAGAATGCCACAATTGGAAAATGCATCTAGAAAGGTATAGTTGTTCATGTTTCTGGTTCCCTGGTCTACAGTAAACAAAATCAAGTGTGCAAAAAATGGTGACATTCAATCTAAAAGTCACTACCTACCAACTGTACAGATGATGTCAATATAGTGGGAGGTAGAAGAAACTATGCTTTTCTCACTACAGACACACCCATTTCATAGGTGTGCTTTTTTTCCTTCTTTTTGGTGGTTGAAGGTCATGAAAATTACTCAGGGTAATGTTTTCAGGTTACTGACTGCTTAATGATTAGACTCTTTGGGTAATCTGTTGATGTAAAAACTTGCCTCCCTGGTCACACTGATAAGGTGTCTCTTTAATCTAAATTTTAGAATTATTCCAACCAATTCATGTTTGAGAAAGAGCTACTGCATACTAATCCCCTTCAACAGTGAAGGGAGGCTGGAACTACCAAATACTGGTGCTGTACAGACTGCCTTCTTCAAGACAGATTGCAGTTGCAAGGTCTGGATGAAACTCTTGAAGGTCTTCTGAAAATTGTACAGTTTATGCACCATGTAAGTTGTAAATGCTGTCCATGTGGTCTCTGCTAATGTTAAATAAGTTATCATAAGCATTTCCATTATGATTCAAAGATGGATTAAAAAAGAAGTGCATCTTATCTTTTAAGGATGACTTCAAGGGGGGCAAGTGCTGCTTTAAGGGTTTCTTCTTGAAGGACCTGCAGCAGAGATTGTGGGTTTGTGGCAGTTGTGGCTCAGTGACAGCCCGATTTGTGCTCCTGAACATGATCTCTCTTCTGCTGCACGTCCTGCTGGATGGGCGAATGTGATATTCTGTGTGTCCACTGGGAAGCCTGAGCTACGTAGTGCAGGTCTCCTCCTCCTGTGAAACATCAGAGCTCAGTAGTACACATCATAAACCATTTAGTTTTAAAGTGATCTGTATCTTTTCCAACTGAAGGGGAAAAAAGAATGACTTGAGGATCTCTCTCTTCTTGTTTTGAAACCTACCCATTTCAGGCTTTTTGTTCTTGTTTCTGTAGGTCTGCATTGGCCCTACTTTCCCATATATGGGAATTGTGGGCACGGAATGAATCCAACTCCTGATCATCTGGCTTATGCAAATATTTTTTTAAATGGCAGTTGTTTGGCAATTGTGTAATGTATTTCAGATGAACAGTAAGCAGGGCAGAGAGGTAAATATGTAAATATGCCTAAATATCTGTCTAGGTAACTGAATACCAAGACTCTTTGTAAAGAGATTTTGGTCCTTCCCCCCCACCCCTTGAGTAGTTTAAAAGGTTTCCAGTTATTTCGCTGTTCAGGGCTTCTATTTATTTATTTGGAGACATCTGCTTGTGTTTAAAATCTGATTTCTTGGTAAGATGTAATGACATAAAGACTTACCTAAAACTGACTTTTTACTGTTTGTCAAGTTAATATCATTTAGTCATTAGCTTGCCTTACAAATATTTCATTCATGTTAACATTCAGCTGTATACAGCAATATGTTAATTCCCATATAATTTGCATCACCATATCTAAAGGAAGGCAAGATGCAGATTAAAATGAAAGTTTCCAAACAAGTATTACAATCTGTGTTGACACAAGGTATTAACTGCATTATGAAGAATGGTGTGGCAGTTCTGATTGAGCTTACCTAGCCACTTTAGCTAGCCAAATAGCTTTGCTGTTTGCCAGTGAAATTCTGGGTCACTCTATCCTCTGCGTGCTGCAGAGAAGAGCATACAATGTTTAGACAGATCAGGGCAGTGGAGTGAAGAGTCTGAAAAAAATGGTAAAATATACCTGGTCCTTTCTTAACAGAGGTAGGAAAATTGCCAAGCTTCTAGGGAGTTTACATCATGGCTTATGTTTTGTTTTTCTCAGTTGAATAAACTGATGAATGGTCAGCATTTTTCTCTACTGTACTTTTGTTGTCCTCTTTGATCATGCATTTGGTATCTTACAGAGCCAAAGGGAATGTTTGTGATGTATAAGTCTATAGAAGTTAATAATTGCCATTAATGAATACCACTAAAGGTCTTTTTTTTTTCTAAAATATGTTGAATGTCATTCTCCCGTGCTTCCATGGTAACTATACTGAGTCTTTTAAACCTTTGCTTCAGCCAGTGGTTACAGTGCAACACAGTTTCAATTAACAAAATGAGACCTCTGGCAATCCTGCATTAACAATAAGTTAATTGGTTCTTGGGTGCAGCCACCACTAAAGAGCTGGAACATTGTAAATGCCTTCACTGTGCTTCTAAGTATTTGGTTTCTCCTCCCTCAAAAATGTAAAGGCTTTTCATCCTCTGGTTGGTTGGTTAGTTGGCTGGTTGGTTGGTTTGTTTGTTTGTTTGTGGGGTGTGATATTATGCTATGCCCTACCTCTTTAACTCTTTGCTTCCTTTTTCTCATTCCAAACCAGCATCTCTTTTTCCATATTCTCCTAGTTTGATTCCAAATGCCAATTATCTGTGATTGATCCTGTTCACAACCTGCAGCCTGGAACCCAGATCCAGGCTTACCTGCATTTGCTGTTGTGATTAATGAACATTAATCAAGGGTGACAAAATCAGCTGGGATGCAGGTCGAGTGAAGATGAAGGAGAATGGGATCTGCTCTCTCTTTTTCAGCTGCATTGGAAACAAATTGAAATAAAATACTCTGAGCCAATGTTTGCAGCCTGATATATTAGATGAGGGTACGCGATGCACTAACGTTCATCAGTTGGTGTTGCTGAGAAGAAATAGATGTTTGAAAGGTAATTTTAGGAACGTGATCAGGTGTGTGTTTTTGCTGATGACTGGAAGGTTGAAGATGAAATGAGTTCTGTTAAACTGTTAGTGTATATAATGGTGGGACAAAACCATGGGATATAAGCTGATTTCTTTTTAAGAAGGGCTCCACTGGGCTTACCTTTCCTCTCATGGCTGATACAAAACACAGACTGATGAAATAATTATGGCAACATTGTTCTGGGATTTTGGAGGCTGAAGGTCATCTTAGATTGAAGACTACATGCATTATGATTTTTACAGCTGAGCTTTGTCTGTACAGCTCTTCCAGCTAAGAACTTAAGCTCATTATTTTGCAGTAGGATTGTTTGCTTTCTGACGCTATAGCCCGATTTACAAAGCATGCTATTAGTAGTCTGTTCCTTCTTAATGAATATAATCAGGCTGAAGACACATGAAACACAATTGACAAATGCTGTGTATTGATTTTAAGCCTGACATGATTGACATACTAGAAGAATAGCCAATTTGCCAATAATAGGCTATTTGTCTAGCAAAATAAATGTTAAATCGTGACAAGTATTTGAAATTGCATTAAGGGGTCACTGGTCTAAGTGCCTCTTAAAGAAGATCACTTACAAAAATCTATGCATCCCCTTATCACTCATAGGCACATCTGCAAACACGTAAAGGAACTGTGACAAGATATGGAATGAGAGCAGGTGTAGAAGAAAGCATATGTCCGTCATGGGAACAGGAGTTATCACTGAGTCCCCTTGGAAATACTTACTTCACTTTCACTATCCAAAATTCACTTGGACTATCCAAAATTTGTTTGATACAAAAAAATTTCTAATTAACTGCTAAATCTTGTTGTGTACTTGGGGGTTCACATGTATACAATGTATTAGAAAGTCACTGTGGGAAATATGTTGTGCACTGTGGTTCTTGTTTTAAATATTTCTTACTTGTCCTAAAGGGTCGTGCTTGCATTTCGAAGGACAGGAAATTCAATAATTTTAAACCAGTCATTCAGTGAAGTGTGATACTCTCTTTTTTTGGTGTGTTTTTTTTAGTTTCAGGAATTGATGTGATCAGTTTGTCTTGAGTAGCATTGGCCACCCAAGTGAGCAAACTTGCAATTATTTTCTGGTCTGCTTTTATACTGAATGTGTTTGCAGACTGCATTTCTTAATCACTTTAAGCTTCAGCTGTAAAGTTGCCCTTTTTTCCTTATGATATGTAGGTGCTTTATTTTTCTTTTTTTCTTGGTAACCTGTTATTGCCTACTGCTGGCAGCTCTTATAAGTGCAGTTTGAAGTAACTGACAAATGCACAACTTATTAGCACAATTTCAGCATATTCCCTTTGAAATACATTTAAACTGTTTACTTGCAGTTAGAGTTTTGTGTATGTTTAGGCTTGGCACTTAATCAGTCTTTCCTTTAAGCCATCAAGTGAGAGGGAAGCATTCTGCTATTAGGTATGTAACTTCACATGTTCAGTGTAAAACTGAATGGGGGACTGCAGTGGTGATTAGTTCAGCAGCTTTCTCTGGACCACAGGCATCATTCCCAGTATCCTGGCTGGCTTCCAGCTCAAGCAGTTGTGCTCTGCTCAGCTACTTATTTCCACTGGATCCAATATTTGAGTACACTTTGCTTTTTATGCTGTTACTGTGTTATTCCCCAGTGCAAGCTAAACTGGTTTTTCCCTTAGTTGGCAGCCTTTCTGAGTGGATATGAAGTAATCACTATGAATAAATCTGTTTATAGCAGACTTGTTAAGTGGCTGAGGTTCCTTGGTAGTCAGGTTATTTGTAACATATTATGTGTATACATAGTATTTCCTCTTGCAGGTTAATATAGGAATGTGCATATTTACAGGCATGGGCAATAATATTTAATGGTGCATTTTTCTGAATAGACTAGTATTTTAAGATGTAGTAGAAATAACAGGACTATTTTGACATGCTTTCACCAATGTAGGCAGAAAGATTTGTGTGCCTTTTAGAGAATTTTATTAAGTTAGACGGAACCTGTGCATATGCTCAGTCAGTCAGCTGAGAACTCTGCTGTCACCTTGCTCTTTAAATGACATGCAGCATTCTTCATTGATTATAAATTACTGTTGCTGCTGCAGTGGGGAAATGTTTGTGTGTGTGTTTTGTTTATTCAGTCATAAACATTTTTTGTAATTAGGAAAGTGCTAAACTAACAATTTTCAATAGATCAGCATGTAGAGATAATGCTGCTTTTTTTTTTCACATTGAAGTTTTTAGGAAGAATTTGTTAAATAAAACTGCTTACATTTTTTCTGTGCTCCTCTCTGCCTCACCCAGCCAGCTTTCTGATTGCAAAGTACTCCTGGACAAGTAGGTTGCATATTGGTGTGCTCTTTCCTCTCTGGGTTCTCCCCTTGCTCCTCTTCCTCCGTCCTCTCAGGGCAGTAAGGCAGGCTTGCCTATGCGGATGCATAATCCCTTTGCAGCAACCGCAGCACTGTAATGTCCATGAATATCCCAAAACTTTCTCCACACAGTTATTTCAGGGTGGCATGTGTGTTACCTGGCCAGCTAAGTTAAAACTGTCTTCAGTGCAGCCTGGAAGCATCGGTTCTCCACTGGTTTGCAGACTTGCAGCTCTGACTGAGTACCTCAGCCATCCAGGACTCCATGCCTGTAGCTGGGCATGTGGCTGGAGTGAGCTACAGTGACCCTTGGCCGTTTGTGTCAGCTTTGGAGGGTCACAAGCTAGAAATGAAGCTCTTTGAGATGATTACGGTGGTGCTAAAGATATTGCAACCTGGCTGGTATGGAGTTAGGTAGCTGTAATGGAGTTGCCTGATTCCTGACAATACAAGTAATCTGTATGTACTGCCTTCACAAACATAAGGTTATTTTCTAGTTTTGTTTCCAAGACTTGTTTGGGGAGGTTTTGTCCCCTCTTTCCTTTTCTGTAGTTTTCTCAAATGTTTTTACTTGAAATTTCCTTGAAAAGAGTTAAAAGGCTCAGATTCTAATGAAACCTTCTGAATCCAGCATCTGGGGTTTTAACAGATATGAAATCCCTCCCTAGCCCCCCAAAATACCAAAACACTTGGAATAAGTTTCTAAAAATAAGGAAACAGTTGAAAGATATGAAGTGGCAGTTTATCACCAAATCATTCTAGATTACTGGTGTTTTGAAATGTTTCTTTTATTATTTAAGTAATCAACAATTCAATTCTGCAAGAACTAATGTTTCTGTTAACATTAACAGTGTTGTTATTATTAGAAGAAAATAATATGTTATTATGTAAAATGATACATACTCCGAGGTAGATCCTGGAAAACAAATATGCAATTGAAGTACATACAATAGTACCTATTTCACAAATAACCTGTGTGATGCGCAGAATGATTTGCACATTTTCCACAACTTTATTTGGTGGATTTTAGAAGACCATAATTATGTATGTAGTGATAAAGTGGTTGCAGAGCTGCAGCAAGCCGTCTGCTCCCAGCAGATGGCAGGATACCCCAGTTTATCCTGTCCAACCACACACTGGGTGCAGCCCAGGCTGCCTTGACTGCATTTATGCTTTTAATATAAGTCCCTGATTTAATGTAGCATACTTCCAGTTTGAGCAGGTGCCTTTAAGGCTATGGAGTATTCCTGTCTGTTGCTTCAATGAAACTTTATGAAGAGTGAATTTAAGAATATTCTGAGTCACAGACCTTTGTGCCAGGGTGAGGTGAGGCTTTTGGGAGCAGATGATGCCCAGGTTCCTTCAGTGGAGGAGGGGTGCTCTGTGCAGGTGGGTGGTCATAGACTTGCCAGAGCCACCTTGGCTGTGCCAGGTTGTAGTGGATGGTTGTGAGGTGAAGGAGATCCTGATGCTCCAGATGCTGCTGAGACTTTCAAAGAGCTGAAGGTCACGCCACGCGTGGGCTGTGGCGGGGCTGTGTCCGTGCCCAGCGCTGGGCAGGCAGTGCTAGTTAAAGGAAATCCATTTCCTCTTTAATGATTTAAGCGACTGGATGAGCTTAAGGTGAAAATTCCTCTTCATACAGGGAGAGAGCATGTTATTTTTAGAAAGACTGTTGTGTAAAGGGTGAGTATTAGTTAGACATTTTAGCCTGCTGCTGGGATTTTAAGGCAAACAACCCTTCATCTACTCCAGAGCCAATTATGTTAATGGTCTCGTAGATCTAAAAGCCATGGCCGTGTGTCAGGCATAGGCCTCTTGCACAGAATGTGTGTGTGCAGATAAAAGGGCGCCTCACGTACGAGATGTGCCTGCCACAGATTAAAGTCGTACCCTTTCTGTAGCATTTGTGCTGTGATCACTCAGCAAATATTAGTAACATTTAATGAATAAAAATGAAGTAGCAGAGAACTGTATTGCACTCACACTGATAGTAGTTGTTTCAAGTTGAAATCAAAAGAGAATAGTGTAAAGGGTAGGGAATAGTAAGATTGAAGCCTTCCAAAAGAGACCACAGCTTATGAACTGCAGAGTTTTGGTGTTTGTGAAAACTGCGATTTTTTAAGCTAATAGTTTAGATGATGATGCTCATGTCTGTTCTATGTCTTATCATATCAACCAATAGTTTTAGAAAAATCCCACAGTTCTCATGGTACACTAGTATCTTTAGGGATATCCCTGTTACCTACATTCTGCAGAAGGCACTAACATAAATGCATGGTGCTAACATCAGGTCAAGGCTCATGTAAAACAATTTAATAGCAGGCAAATAATTCAACTTACATCTATCTATCAATATAGGTAATGCATTTGAAAGTAACTGAATGGGTTTGCGTGCAGAGTGTTGTATTTTCAGATTTTATAATATTTCAGATTTTATTTTTAGTGAGGTGGTTTTACTGTCAGGACTGATGAGCAGTGATGGAGGGTGCTCTCTGTGCTATGTGCTCATGTTACCTGCAGCTGAGGGAGGAAGAAATGGAAGTCTGCCAGACAGAGAAGCTGAAGTAACCCTTGTTTTAGGCCCACCTGCATCTGTAATTGTGTTACTCAGTAGCATCTGAATTAGCCTCTTTAGAAATTAAACTCATCTTGATCTAGGAAGTGAAATTTATCTTGTGGAGCCACTCAGCTAGCAGAAATCTACCTATGAAGACAAAATTCTGAATGCCCCTTTCTACTTTTGATGGCTTTTTTTATCCTTTGTATTATTCCATTCCTCGGCACTCCTCAATTCTAGTGGCACTGATTTTTATTTAGCCTTCTCTAAATATTAAACCACAAAAAACTAATGAAGTGGAGAGGTAGCTGTGAATGGGAGCAACCTCTGCCGCCCTTTTGTTTCATCTCTGTTGAGGTGAACATGTCAACAGCTGTCAGCAGTAATGCTTATTTCTCCTACAGCAATGTGATGGATTGATACGAGTACAAAAATATGTTAGAAATTGAAATAAAATATGCATTTTTTTATAATTTATCAGCATTATGATGGCACAAAAAAGCCAGTCTTATGAATAATACAGAGCTCTGCAGTGGGCATTATGTACTGTAGGTAATAAATGCAACATCTCTCCTAGTCTACCAGGAGTTGTAAAGCAGAACGCATTAGTTCTGCTATGTGATAATAAATCACTTTAGTTTGTCAGAAGGCTCTGGCTAACTTTTACTCCTGAGGTATGAAAGAATGCAGTGCCATACGGCTCTGGATGGTTTCTGAAGTGTTTAGGCTGGCTCTGAATCTCCTGGGTAATGTTTAGAGTGAGCGATATGGTTAGATAACAAGTGGCAGTATTTCTCAGGTATCGATGTTGTGATGGCTCCCGTTGTTTTATTGCCTAGAGTGGCTGATTTTGTCCTAATTGGAAGTGTAGCTCTTCTCTGATGTTTTGTGTCTCTATTTGCAACGTGGTCTCCGTGTCTCTCTGAAGAGTGTGTGAGAATGCTGAGTGACTACCTTCTCTGCTCCTTGGGCATCTTTTGGAGGGGGAAAATGTCAATTACCCTTTTGTTTTCATTTTATGTGCCTAAGCATTGTTGTAGGCAGTCATGGTAAAAATCTACATTTCCTTATGCTTGCATGCACATCAGCTGCTCATTTCTGCAAATAGCCCAGATGATGGCAACACAGAGTAGTAGAAGCAGACCTGGGCTGATTATACAAGATTAGAGGAAAAACTACTTGTGTAAATTTCACTAAAGTATGTGAGTTATCTCGACTTCATTATTTCAGTTTAATTTTCAGAGCATTACGTGTTGTGGTGTTCTTAGGAAAGATAGTCTTTCTAATCCATGCTTTCATAATTTCCACAATTCATTATTTATATTTAAAATGATGGAGTCTTCCATTTTCTAGCCAAGAAATAACAACAGAAAACATAGCAAAATGTTACTAGAAAGTTTTATCAGCTGAACAAAATATGCTACAGTGTGTATACAGCATATGTTACAAGGTATTGTTAAAAAAAATTATCTAAACTGCCTAATATTATGTGGAATGTGACTGTAATCTCTGTTATTTTGTATGCTTCCTACTTGAAGAAATGTGGAGGTGCCCCCCTGGGGGATGGGCCCTGGAAGTTGAAGCATGGTTACACGGGGTTTCCAGGCTCCCTGGTGTTATCCTGTTCGTTATTGGTTATAGGTGTTTTTCCCGCCCCGAAAAGTGTGGTTGTCCCATGATTCCTGGGTCTTTTGGAGCAGAGTTTGTGCCTGACCTGGCTGCCATGTGCCCGGTCTGTGTCTCTCCTGGCTGCCATGCGGTCAGAGAAATAAAACACCCATGAATAACTACCAGAAATATTGTTCCTGATTCTTTCTACAGACAAAGCTGTCTTCAGGGAGGGTTGCAGGTTTTAGCTGACATCAACAAAGAAACATTTATGAATTACTGGCTATTATTTTTTTGTTATATTTACAAGGTCGTAATGGACTTTATTATCCCAGGTGATAAGAAGACCAGTCCTGTATTTCTGGATATAACTTACAATATTTGTGAAGGGGTTGGTAAGATGTGAATCTTGAGACATTTCAAATAAAGTTCCCGTTGCGCAGGAGCAGCCCACCAGCTGCTGCAGATACTCACATCTGCCATTGCCACTCTGACCGCAACCTCCTTTCCCTTTTCTTGTCGTCGGCAAGAGGGAGCGAGATCTTCCATCTGCAGACAGCAGTGTGCTTCAGCAACGGCACTGCTGGGTTTCCAGAGTTACCTGTTCCATTGTTCCTCGTCCTTGCACGGGTCATTTCATGGAATGTGATTTCTCCATTGCATAGTTTGCCTTGGTATCAAGCCCAAAGAACTGTTTTCTACCGGCCATTGCTGCTGCTGTATGCCTGGGATGCTGCTGAGGAGGCAATGGCTCCTGATACCTTCATGGTCATCAGTGGCACTTCAGGGGGACCCATCTGTTTGTCTGGCCCTGTGTATGGTGCCACACACAAACTATCACTGCTCAGTTGTCAGTGGAGACAACAAGAGTTTCTGCATGGGCTGCACAGAGCATCAGTTCTTTCTGCTGTCTGTAGAAAGGCAGGAGGAGTGGGAAGCTCCCTGTGCTTGCATGGAGACTTTGTGACTTCTTTTGCCTTGCCCATGGTACCCCATGTGTTTCCCTAATCTAGGATACATCATTGTTCTTGGAGTACTCCTCAGCATGAGTGGCCTGAGTCCGTAGGAGTAGCTTGGTTCTGTACTCCAGGGAGAGCAGTATCTCTGTCTTGTCTGTGGGTTGGTACAACTGAACACGCTCTTCTGTATTCTGGCCTGTCTACTGAAATTACATTGCCCAGTCCTCAGCTAAAGTTTTCCATGGAAGATTTTGTGGGTCTTGAATTACATCCATTCAGAATAATTGCTCTGTGCTTACAGGGCTCTGAACGGTATAATTATGGTATATTTATGGTAACTGATCTCTAAACCTTCCATCTTCAAATAATATAGTGATTTTTTTACTCTGGAATTGTTCTCAGAAAGTATTGTGTACTTTAAAGAATGACAATATGTTTAAAAATATTCTTTTGTAAATTACTCAATGTTGTGACTAATATTCTTTCTCTTGCTAAGACGTGAAATAATAATGAGCAATTCCATTACTGTATTTAACAAAAAGCAGTGTGCCTTGTCTCACAGAAAAACAAACAAAATAGGATTCCTTTTGAGGCTTAAGCTTGTTTTAAATCAGTGGTGTGCTCTTACTTTGGCTTTCACACTGTTAAGTTCTGGTAGTGTGTTCTTATTCATGTGTTTTTCTCAACTTAGCCACAGTCACTGGCTGTTACCACAGTCCTGTATTTCAATTTTATTTGAGGAGTCAAATGTCTAACCTGAAGTTCTTAGTTCTATGTGGTCAGTGTAATTTTCAGAGGAGAATCTTACAGAATCAATGGAATGTTGTAGTCTGTCTGTCTTGTCTGAGAATGGAAATGAAGAATTTGCAGAACAAGCTTTTTTACTTCTTGCTGTGTGGAGCTTACTCTGAAAATAAAGAGAAGCTGATGTGCAGAAAAATTGAATGGCATTGTAAATTTTAATGATTACGTCAATAACTGTCAATCATAATTTCCCTCTACTTGGGGAGATATCCCTAAAGACTCTAGACTCTCTGAACAATCCTCTGTTTTATTTTGATTTATCCTCATTCCAAACAAACATTAATTTCCTCATTAACTGGATCTGGGAATTGATGAAAGCAAGCTGTATTTGAGTTAGTTAAAAGAACTGTGGGGACCATGTCCCTGTCTCTTCCATGCAGAAGTCTGGTGGGCACGGTCCAGAGTGCAGAGGTGCTTATTGGCAGAGCCCCTGTGACTGATGGCAGTACTGAGGTGGTACCTACACCAGCTGATTTGCTGTATGATCACAGCATCACTGAGCCTGCTTTGAAGCATTCATTTACTTCCTTAGAAACTTTCGCCACAATATTTTGCTTGACAGTTTTTAATTTTCCTTTTTGGATAACTTTTTATACTTTCTGTATCAGTAACGCATTGTGAAGTCTTTGGTTGTGGCTGTGGGCTTTTGGTGAAACAATAATTGATCTTTTAAATCAAGCTGGCTTTATCATAACACATCACAAAGTGTAAGAACTGCTTTATCCCTGCCCGAAAGAAGTTGCTTTAGAAAGTACATAAGAATGTGACATAGACTATTTGATCTGATGGCTGAATGCGCTTTCAACAAAATCTGATGTAGAGTCTGTCCTTTGATCTCATTTGTCCTGTTCAAGCACATTTCTGGAGTGTTTCATGTACAGAATTCATTTTGTACAGAATAATGCAGCACTGCAGAAATTAAGCCAGTAACATGAGTTTTAATGCTGAAAACTGAATCTGCACAGCATTATCACACATGAACAGCTTTATCACAGACAGACCTGTTCTTACAGGTGCTCTGAAAAGCTGTTATTGAGAATAAAACACACAGAATCTTCAAATCAGAGTTTGGGGAGTTTGGCACTTGAATGCATTTGTTTTTTTCCTGGAGTCTGCATGGCATTTCAGCTTTTCTTTGTCAGGCCATAAATTCTCTACTTGCTATACATAGTCTTCACAAGTGTGAGAAAGAAGAAATAAACACAAATAAAACCAGGGTCTTTCTGTAAGCCTAAGACATCAAGTGTGTTTGCTGTCACTGATGAGATTTTTGATTCCAGGAACTGCATTAATGCCTTAGCCTGCAGAAGCTCCCCTGAAAGCAGAGAAATAACACCTCCTCAAATTTAAGAGTATAATAGTGAGCCATGAAGTGATTGAAGAGCCTGTTTGAAAGTTGAGGAGGAGCGTTCAAAGCGAGGCATCCAAAAACATACAAAGCTTCTATGTCCTGTTGTAAGTGGGAGAAATAACTACAATTTTACTCACTAAAGGTTTCTGTTCACACTATGTGAGTGAGGGAGGAAAGAAGAGTCATCAGTCAGGAAGGAGGCTAGAGACAAGGAGCTAGATTAGATGGTGTGAGGTGAAAAAGAACAGGTTTATGTCAAAGTGAAGAAGAAAGGAGACCATGAGCAGGTACATAAAGGCAGTAAGGATTAATGAGAAACAACAGGGAACTGAGGAGGGTGCAGAACCAGAACTCAGGCTAAGCTCCATTACAGCAGGGGTGCTGTAGTCTCCAGCTCAGTGTTGAAGGCAGGTTCACACACAGAGCTTTCTTCAGAGCATAGGATCCATAGCTGACAAAACCCTCTAACACTTAGCAAAAGAAGTTACTTCAGGCAAAAATAAAATGAAAAAATGGAAAGAAAACTCCTCCCATGGCCAGCAACGCAGAACAGAGACAGGGTTGCTGGATCAGCAGCTTCCTGTCTTGGGAAGGGTATGGAACAGGAGTTAGAAGCCTGTGCAATAACAAGGGATCATTTGGACTTTTCCAGAGGCTAACAGCAATTTCAGAGACACAGCCTAAACTTCTTGTTGCTAATGAAGAGGGTTTCTCCTAGCAGCTGGGTGTACCAGCTCACCAGAGCAGAATTTGGATTCTCCGCCCTTTTTCCTCTGTGTGATGCTATAGCTGAGTTGCATTCCTCCATAATGCAACACAGTCTGACATCGTTCATTGATGTTGATGTCATGTCTGGATGTTTGGAGGTGGTCATGCTTCCCATCTTGTGCACCATGATGTGGCAGCTCTCCTCAGGGCTTTCTTCCTGTTTGGGGTTCTAGGAGAAGTTTCCTTTCCACATGGCTATAACTTGGTAAATGTTTAGTATTTAAACTCAATTTCAGACTAATTTTTTGGAAATTATTTTATCTATAAAGACTATTGGAAATGGCTTCAGGATAATTTTAAAGCACATTGAGAATAATGAATAGAGAATCTTAATGCTACAAAATTGGCCTTTCCATACAAATTGGCCAATATGATTATTTCCATGATAAAAAGTACCCAAAACTGTAAAATACACATGCAAAAATAAAGATGTGTAACACATGCACAAGAGTGCTCATTCATAAACACTTGCCTTGCGCTGGAGTAGATTGAGAGAAATAATATATTATGTAAGTTCAATAAATATTTCTTGATCCCTAAACACTTCTAAGTCTTCAGCAGGATCTTGGGAAAGATTATATATAGCAATATATAATTAAAGTCAAACTTTTAATATAGAAAGTTGGTGGACTGCTCCCCAAACTACATATACAGATGCAAGACTGCACTGGGGGCTGTTCCTTCAATGATATTTGCAAATAGGTATTTAAAAGTTTATCCTCTTTCATGTGCAAGTTTACTAATACTTCAACACCGCTTCTTTCATCTGCAAACCAACTGATAGTTTATAGCCCACAAAGGCTCTGTTCTAGGTAGCGATAATGGTAGAGAGAAATCCGATCCAAGGTGGTTCTTGAAATTCTTGTTTGTTACGATATTTTGGGTTCAAACTCTGACTATGAAAAAAAACACTTAATTCGTTTTTTACAATGTTACATTTGCTCTGCTGTTAGCTTAGTGTCTCCTTTTCTTGCTAGTCTATCCAGCATATTTGTGAAGAGGAGTGAATTAAATCACTACACAACTGGAGTACATATATTTGGATTTCACTCTGAAGTGAGTTGCATCATCTAATGATTTCTGGCTGATAGGTGAAAGGAGGTTGACCTACAGGTGAAAACATTAAAGTCAGTTTTGGCTTTGAGTTTTCTGGATTCCTGTACAGATGGAGTTTTCTGGAAAAAGACAGTAATTACAGTATCTTTATATGCTCACTACTATAATTCATTCTTCACATGTTGCTTACTGTTTCCTGTAAAGAATCATTAGTTGCCTCAGTCTTCTTTCGAATATAGGAGTTAAAAACTTCTGTTCTTCCATTTCTTTGGGTAGAGCCACTTTTAAAGTTTTCAGAATTATTTCAAGATTCATAAATGTATCATATCACAAAAAAAGTTTGCCCTGTAGCTTTATGATTAATTTCTGCAACCAGATGTATTCTTCCTTTTTCCTCCTAGTTCCAGCTTCTGCTCTGAGTTCTCCAAACTCCAGCAGCACTGCATTTGTGAAAACACAATGACCCAACAGTCACAGCTAGTATCGTGTGTAAGTAGAGGGTAACAGGAGTTTCTTGAAGCTTTTCGTAATGTGAGAACCTTAGCAATGGAGTAGTATTGTTTAAGTATATTTTGTGTTTTGATAATAGAATTTTCTTTGGCTAAAAAGGCCAGAGTATTTTGACCTAAATTTTTGTGTAAGTATGTTTAAAAACTCTGTGCTCAAGGGATTCATTCTTTGTAGTTTACACAGTGTGGGAATTTTAAAATGAATGGCGGAAAGCACTGTTACAAAAAGGACAATTTTCCATTTAAGATGTGTGACAAATAGAGTCTAGACTTATTTTCATGTCCTATATCTATCAAAACATATCATTTGACTATTGTTTATATTAGAGAAATGGACTGTTCTATATAGTGCCTTTTCACTTAAGTTTTTTTCGATTTTCAAGTGAAAAAAAAAAAACCACTATACCATAGTGCTTAACTATAGGTGTAAGAGCATTTATTCTAAGTGTAAAAACATTGATTCTAAATCATTTGGTCCTATCTTGTTTTGGTTCCAATGTGGACATAGGCTACTGAAAAGGTTCAGCTTGCTCTTATGTTTAAACCTCCCTGTTTTTCTATTATCCAAGCCATTCTTCTGTTAGGAGCTTATTTGAGCTCTTGTGACATTTCAGTATTGCCAGGCCTGCAGGTGTTGAAGTTGTGCCCATAATGGCAGGAATTCAAAGTTAGAGAATTAATTCTGTAACAAAAAAAATCTCTTCCAACAGTGCTCAACATGGACAGTGAACTGTCAATTGGTGAATCTATTACCAATGCCCACATGAAAAATATGGACATTTCTGCTTAGTCTGGTCCATCACAACCAGTTCAGTTCAAATGGTTCAATTCTGCAAGGTAGCCAGAGCCTTAAGAGCCCACCTTCTCTGTGCAGAGATGGGGACACGTGTTTTTTGTCTTGGAAGATCTTGGATGGTGAAGCTTTGCACACCCAAGTTTCAGCAACCAAATAACGACTGAGACAATTTCTGGGAATGTAAAGAATAAAAAACATGCATAGTTTAGAAGGTCATGGTCTCTGGCATTTTAATTTTTTTATTTTTAAACTGTAGCTATTAATATTTATCTGGTTGTTGTTCTGTTGGATTTGCAGCTTAGCCATGCTTAAGGTCAGCAGTTTTTATTGTTGAAGACCATTTGGGAGCTCTTATTTATCGATATCTTGCATAATTTATGCTTTCTGTCTCCAGACAGGAATACACAATGTAGGAGATCATATGGGTTTCTAGTGAAGTACCGAGTGGGGAAGCTGTGCAGGACAATGGGTTGATACTATATTAGCAAATGTAATGACTGGATGGATATCTTCCATTAATCGTTGACCTGTTTGTTGTGACCTGCCACTGACCTCTTTAAGAACAATTTTGTTTTCATATACATACGTTTGGCTGGCCTAATACCTTTCCTAGGTAATTATGCCTCATGTAGATAGTATCTGTGCCAGGCAGATGAATGAACTGTGACTTGACTCACCAGTTTCCAAAACCAGCAATTGGTTTCTAGTGATGCTTTAGAATTAAAATGGTTTTCTAACTGGAATAGGAGCTCTAGAAAACAACTAAAATAAAAATCTGTTATAAACACTTTGTGATATGCAGTATATCTTTGCCTTGGGGAAATCACCAACTGACTTCTAGTTTTCACAGTGATTGTTATGATTGCTTTGAAAATGACCACATAGAAAGATTCCTTTAGCCAGGTGCCATATTAAGAATATGAGGGGGTGGGAGGGGAAGCCATCAAAAAAAAAAAAAATAGTCTGGAACCTACTGAGAGTCCCCATGAGCTCATACCTGATATCAGAATGTATTTTCAGTGGTCAGAAACTACTGACAGAATAATGCCCTTTTCCCCTAAGATCCAAAAGGCAATCATATTCACAGTGAGAGGTAAAACACAGGATGCTGAACATGGATTTATAGTGGTTTAATTGAACCAGTTTATTTAAGCAGGTAAAAACTTGTGTGTGGGGAAAACCCTCCTAAACTGGAACATTTTACTTCATATTTGGAGTACTTTGCCTTTCCATCTGCTCATGTTTAATTTGAAAACTGGTCCCTGGGTGCACTGAGAAATCATTACATGATTATGTGCCTTCAGCTTATACTCTCAGTTTCACTGATGCTGATGTTAAGCAGATAAAATAACACTTTTATTTTTCTCTGTATGTGCTGCTGCTTGGCTAGAATGGACATTTTCACTGTTGTGCTGTATGCAAATTTCTTTGCACCAAGTAGTTCACAACCAAAGGAGAGTTGCTCCTGTTTTCATGAAAAGTAGGATTTCTTTGCAACTTACTGACCGCTTGTGGTAATTTGACCATGGCTGTATGCCAGCTACCCACCAAAAGCAACTCTATCACTCCCTTCTGCAGCTGGGCAGGGGAGAGGAAATACGACAAAAGGCTGATGAGTTGAGATAAGGGCAAGGAGAGATCACTCTGATTACCGTCACAGGCAAAACAGACTTGACTTGGGGAAATTAACTGAATTTATTACCAATCACAAATCAGAGAAGGATAATAAGAAGTAAAACAAATTTGAAAAGCACCTTTCATCACCTCTTCCTCCTTCCCAGGCTCTACCTCCTCCCACCCACTGGGACAGACAGAAAGAGAATGGGGCTTACAGTTATGACATGTTTTCTCTTCTGCTGCTTCCTCCTAAGGGAAGGGAGTCCTTGCCCTGCTCTAGCATGGGATCCCTCCCACAGGAGACAGTCCTCGATGGACTTGTCCGGTGTGAGTTCCTCCCAAGCGCTACAGTTCTTCATGAATTGTTCCCATGTGGGTCCCTTTCCAGAGGGTCGGTCCTTCAGGAATAGCCCTCTCCAGCATGGATCCCCCACAGGGTCACAAGTCCTAAACCTGCTCCAGCGTGGGCTTCTCTCTCTATGGGGCCACAGGTACTGCCAGGACCCTGCTCCAGTGCAGGCGTCCCACAGGGTCACAGCCTCCTTCAGGCATCCCCCTGCTCTGGTGTTGTCTCCTCCACTGACTGCTGGTGGATCTCCTGTGGATCTCCATGGACAGGGGCACAGCTTCCTCACCATGGGCTGCACCATGGGCTGCAGGGGAATCAGCTCTGGTGCCTCCTCTCCCTCCTTCTCCACTGACCTTGGTCTCTGAAGAGCTGTTCCTCTCACTTATTCTCACTCCTCTCTACTCTGGTCAAAATGACTTCTATGCATTAACTTTTTTCCTTCTAAAATCTGTTATCCCAGAGACTGTCATTGCTGATTGGCTTGGCCTTGGCTAGTGGCAGGTCTGTCTTGGAGTCTCCTGGCACTGGCTCTGCTGGCCGTAGAGGAAGCTTGCAGAAGCCATCTCTGTATGCCCCTGCTCCAAAATCTGACTATGCAAACCCCAATACATGCT
This sequence comes from Platysteira castanea, assembly GCA_013397175.1. Lineage (NCBI taxonomy): Eukaryota > Metazoa > Chordata > Aves > Passeriformes > Platysteira > Platysteira castanea. The sequence goes on along the minus strand of VYXC01004225.1, from coordinate 1,468,282 downwards.
ATGGTGTGTATAGTGAAAGACAGTGCAGTTTCAATTTTTCTCTTCTTCAGTTCTTTCCTCAGTTCTTTCAATTTATAGTTGTGTTTACACCAGTTCCTTACTAATATTAAAACTGTCACAGTAGTAAAACTATTGCAGTGTGTAAATTACTGTATATTAGCATAGTTTGAATCGAAATATGAACAACCTCCAAATTTTGTCCTTGTTTAGCTGAACTGTTTTAAAACTTCACAGTCAGTTAAGTCATACCTCTTGGTTAAACTGGCGTTACATTACATATGTAAGAATATTAATACCTTCTTACAATTTCTTCATAAAATATTAAAGCAATCAGGGTAGTAAGTGTGAAGAGAATACAAAAGAACAGTGAAATTATCTTCTCCTGTGAATTTTTTCACAAAGTAAATCTGACCTTGTGGATTCACCCACATCTTTATTCTGCAAATTCTATCTGGTAACCTAGAGCAAAGGTGGCCAGTGATACTGGGCATGTGAAGCAAATTGTCTCAGGATCACAGCAGCCTTTTGAAAATTATCAGCTTGTTTGACATTGTTTTGTGTGTCACTTCACTTGTAGATGCAGTGTGCTCTCTGAATTTAATCTGAAATTCAGCATTCTCCTGTCCATGGAATTATCACCCTTTCTGTGGAATGCAGCTGTGGATTACTCTCAATTCAGATTTGTGGCTAAATGGAAAATTTGCATTTCTTAAGGATTACTTTTTAAGGGTTTGGCTGTATATCTGTCTGTAGTGCTGATCATGTGAGATTTTCAAGTATTATAAAGCCATGGTGCATTGCAGAGAATGATCAAAATTACCTGTATAATTATTCCTTCCTATCTTACAGTTAATGAATGAACAGCATTACACCTGTCAGTACACTTGCAGGAAACCCTTCAGTTATTAATCACAGTTTGTTTTCTATATAATTAATGTTGTTTGCCACTCTTTCACTATATTCTCTACTAAGACAGCAGACAGCTGTGTGTTGCCAGGTCTCTACCTCTCCTCTCTCCATACTATCACATCAAATGAAAGCTTTCAAACTCTATATTAATTAAAGCAACTGAAGCTTGAATTGAGTTCAAGTCTTGCTAATACCCTGCTAAGTACTTAAACAAGTCAATCTAGAGACTGCTTGGTAAATCTAATTATACTCTTAGGAATATATGGGACTGAAAGGTCATCTCTTGTTGACTATAGCTATAGACAAAGCGACATCATGAATCTTTAACAGATCTAGTGTATCTTTTGGAGGTATTATCAAGTATGGTATGATGTTGGGTCAGGCCAAATTATATGCAAAGTTTAATAAAAAAATTAAAGAAAAATTAAGAAAGTTAAAAAAAAAATTAAGAAAAAAAATAAAGAAGATGGCATTACAGTGTAAATGCAAATACTTAAGGATATATGTGAGTATGGCAGAGGACTCAGCTGGATTTTAAGTACATGAACTTACATTCTCATTTTTAAGTTGCATTTTACTCTTTATGAAGAGAATCTTATTTGATAGAGACCATGGAATGTAATTTTGAAATATTATGTGATGTATTTAAAATGTTAATCCAAAATTTGGCTATCTGCTTATATCACTGAAAGAGGTGATGGGACTCACATATGCAGCAGAACTGCATAGGGTCACTTGAGTAGTTGTGTTTAAAATGTCAACTTGATTGGTTTTCCAGCAGCCAGCCCATGAAATTAGATGACAAAACCACTTCAAACATTGAAATAGAATGAACTGCACTTTTAAAACACAGATTTATTTTTTTTTTTGTAAGAAAGGAAGTCAGGAACATTTTGCTATGGGCTCAATTTCAAAATAGGGAGTGTGTGCTTTGCTGGGTGAAGCATGTGGGTGCAGAGATATGCTCATAAAAAGAATGTTGAAGGCAGGACCTAGTTGAGCTGCATGTATGAACAGCATTACTCTCTGTGCTATAATCTGTCCAGAAAAAGTCAGTATGACTTCAAATCTGAAAAAAGTGCCCTGTAATAATATTGATATGACTGAAAACAGAAGCAGGGTAAGAGAGGGACAAAGGCAGGTTGGTTGGATGAAAACTTTCTCAATTTTACACATGGATTTAAAGCATTTTTCATGGGGAAAAAGAAAATAAATCTCAAATGTGTGTCATAAGATCTCCAGAGAATTACTCCTTAAAATCACCTTCTAAATTATGTTGCATCATATTTCATTGAAGGTAACAGTCAGGTAGAAGTTTATTGATTTATTGTCCAATTTCAACTAAGTCGGAAAATAGTGGGATATTGTGGCAGCTGTCATAAATGTATGAAGTCCTTTCCCTCAGTTCCTTGTTTTTCAGTATGTATCAATATTCCATTGTAAAACTACCCCAACAGGGAAAAGCCGTCTCCCCCCTTCCCTGTAAAGAAGAATGTTCCTCTGGCAGGTAAGTGGCTCTTCACGTGTGGCTAGCACAAGGTCAGTCTTCCAAGCTGTTTGTTCAGAGTATAGTTCTATCCATCACAGAACAGATAAACAGCCTAATGTTCTACTGTCAACATATTTATTATCTGAATGTGGGAAGTTAACATAGATATTGTCATCTGAAAAAAACCCCACAGTGCAACGCATGAATGTTGTGCCATAAGCTTTCACATAAATTTTACGGAAGAGCTCCTTCTAGAAGCTTCAATCTGATACCCATAAAATAAAAGCCTTTTTTTAAGTATATGGTGAGTAGACAAATGCTGCAAGCTTCATTTCCTTGCTGACTTTGTTCTTATTTTCTGTTGAAGGATTTTTGTGTATTTTCTTTGATTCTGCAGTCAAATCTATTCATCACCTCTTAATGCAAACCCAGAACTCACTATCTTCCAGCCAGTTTTAACAAGTTACCGCTGTGGTTTCTGGTATTCTCTTGTGCTTAAACAGTGACCCTCTGCAGCTAAAATGGAATACTGAATTAGTAGTAATTTGAAGATGTACATATAAATGCAGCTTCTGTTACCTTGCTTGGTTTTTACTGGATTGTGGAAGGAAAAAGAAAGAAATAAATAAGGATGATGATGATTATTATGATGATGATGATGCATACCCAATGTAAATGCAAGCCTCATCAAAGAACAGCCATAAATAAATTACAGTTCTTACTTTTGCAAGATATTAGGATATGAAAGCTGAGAAGAAGCTTAAGATCTTGTCTCATTCAAGTCTCTGTTCTATAGTAGGATGAGACACATCACCATCCATAACAGATACTAAGGAGTCTGGAAAATGTCCTATTTTGGTATTTTCCCAATCTCAATTGACTAAAAAGCACTGGAAAGAGTTTTTATTATAGCTATGGATTTCTGGTTTGTTTTTTTTTTTCCCATTCTCACAGAGCAGATTAGGATGATTGCAACTTGCTCTATTCTCAGTGAACATAGAAAACAACTAATGGTCACCTGGCTGTAACAATTTCCCACACTGCAAGGCTATTATTGTCTCTCTTGTTCTTCTAGTAAAATGCTATCACCCCAGGCTTATTGTATTGTTCATGTGCAATGCCCAGTCCTGATTTTTTAAAGCTTTTCTTAAAATTGCAAAAATTTTGTCGACTCAATAACACCTGCAGGGCTTATACACATACAAACTATTTTCATCTAAGCCACTCACATAAATGGCAGGTTTTCCAGGACCTGAGACAAGTCATTGCAGATCTTCTTTATACCTTTTCTCAGCTTGATGGAGAAGAACTGATAACTAGCCTTTAAACTGCGTGCAATTCAGTCTTGACCATATTTCTCTCTTCTGCTTCTGGGAATGTCATGTGTGACAGCATCAACAGCTTTAGTGGTCAGGCTATATCACATCTACTGCCTATCCCTTATCCACTACAGCAGTTGGTCTGTCAGAGAAGGAAATGAGATTGGCCTGACTGATTTCTTCTTGGAAAATCCATGTTGTCTGTTCCCTGTCACGTTATTATCCTTAGAGTCTTTAAAAATGGATTGTTTAATAATTTGTTTTACTATCTTTCCAGTTATTGAAACTAGAGGACTGCTTTTCACTCCTTTCCAACTGCTCTTTCCATTTGTATGGACAGGCATTGTGTTTGATCTCTTGTCTCCAAGTTCTTCATACTCTCTAAATTCTCAATGAATTTCAGTCGGTTCACTATATACTGTGCAGTAGCCACCACCAGGCCTAGCCAACCTCAGAACATCTAACTTACTAGCATTATTTGACTTTTTCCCCCCACTGTTTTACAAAGGGGAAATACTAAGTCTGTAATACAAAGTCTGTACAGCTATGTTGATTTTTTCCCCCGTTTTGTGCCAATAATCCACTAATTCAAAGGTGGGGTGTATTTTAACAAAAATTTATATTATAGCCCATTGAAGATGTTTAACTCAGATGCACTGTGAACTGCTGCTGTGATAAAACTAAAACTGACTATAAATCAAGCAAGTTTAAGATTTCAAGCAAGTTTAGGTTCTGTTGAGCCATGGTTGCTTTTGCATGGCTTCACAAGCTAAATTGAGGCATTACAGTTTTGAAATGTGTTTAAAGCAGGCTCTGTGTAGTCTCTAATGCAACAGCCATCTCTGCCAGAGCACAATAGTTGAGGTAAACACAAAATTATCTCCAGAGACGCCTGTGTGTCCCCAGAGACTACCTGTGAAGTCTAGATGAGTATGTTTAGGTACCTAAACGATAAAGGATACACTGCAGCAATGAAGGTGTTTAGCACAGGTGTCTAATGACACGCTGGTACTGAGAGATGCAGGTAGTACATCTGCAATGCCTGTTCATTTCTTTATATGTCAATGAACTTTAAAATCACGTAAGATTTCTGTGAGCCCCACTGAGATTGTATTAGTGAAACCAGTATGGCCTGAGCCCTGTGACATATGTTTTTTGAATACTACATATAACTTCACTACATATGTTGTTATAGGGCACAGCTTTGGCCTGCGTCAATTAGCATTTCTCAGACCTTCTCGTTCATGAAGTAGGGCTTGTTCCAAGGAGGCATGCTGAATGAAGCCACTATTTGGGGGATGGAGTACATTTTTTTGGATCTGAGCTGAGCCATCCACGCTCCTTACAATGAGGAGGAGATGTGGGTCTGGTTTTTCTTGGTTTCATTTTAGTTGTGTTTGGGGTTTTTGGGGGCATGTGTGTGTGTGGGTTTTTTGTTGTTTTGGTTGGTTGGTTTGGTTTGGTTTGTGTGGGCTGGAGTTTTTTTTAATGTGTTTCAAATATAGACAGTGAGGCTGGGTCTTAGATCTGACTGCTTAGATCTGACTGTTCATGCACTTCTGTAAATGTTGCCCTTTTGTCACATTATTTTACAACTAAATAAGTACCTCTGTGATATAAATTACATCCTCACAATGTTGACTGTCTGGTCTGCTGTGTGAAATACCTCTCTTTAAAAAACTTGATCTATATAACATGCTAATACCATGGAACGTAGTCACTTATTAAGTATTAGTTATGTTGATACTGTTACTGCAAAGTAATATAAAGTAGGAAAGTACATTGAAGATGTTTATTAATTTGTTTTTCTCCACAGAAGATCAGTTTAAAACTTCATGTTAAATGAAAAAATAGAATGGAAAAAAAAAAGTGGCATCAGCAACATATAATGTAGCACAAAGGACGAGTAGTCAGTGAAACCTCTTATTAACTTGCTGTTTTTAAGGGTATGTATTCAATCTTTACCAGGCCTTCCAGCCTTGCAGAGAAGCATTGGGCTGGAAGGGAATCTTGCTCCATCTGAAACAGCTGTCTACAGAGTGTAAGTACATTATAACTGCATTGATAGTTCCGTTATCACAGCATGAGTCTATCAGACTCGGTGAGGTTGCTAAGTAATCAGTCAATTGCAGGTCTTTCTTAAGTAGGGCTCTGGAAAATGAAAGAAATGCTGTATGGAAAAGTATTGCTCTTGGTGTTTATTTCCAGTGGTGGAACTTATTTTAGTAAAATACTGGTATATTTTATTCAAAGATGGAGCTGTATGACAAATCCACATTTGGAATACTGATGCTTTAATGTGAGGCTCTGCCACACTGAATAGCACTAACGCACAAGGTTGCTTCGAGATGCAAAAGAAAAATGGATAAGAAGGAAATAGAGATGCAAATCTGATGGGCATGAGAGAATGATATCTATCACATTTGAAACAGGTCATCTGTAGCAATAAACTGCTAGTTTCAAAACTGATACCCTTACAGATATAATGATGGTTCAGAAAATAGCCGCCATATCAAACAGAAGTCAGATTGTCTATTACTGCAACAGCGGGATCACCTTTACAATTGCCTGTTGCAAGGTGTCATTAAAAAGATTTGTTGAATCGTTGGGCAATCTGAACACTGATGCCAACATGTGAAAAATGCAATCTAGAGCAATTTTATTTCCCCTGAAATATTTTTGGTGTTAATATCACCAGACATTTTCTGTTTGGAAATTTGGATTTCAAACTTGTCTGGTAAATCTGAATCTCATAAGTTCCTAACTGAAATTTTGAAGTAATATTTTGTGAAGAGCTTGATCATTGAATCTTAAGGCAACAGAAAAACCTGGTAAATCTGTTAGTCCTGCTATTGCTAACCTTAATTTTAAAAAGTACAATGTAGACTGAAAGAACTAGCTTAGTGAGAGGAAAAATAATCAGGAGTTAAAAGAATTGAGAAAGAAAAATCTTAGGGGGATACTATTTAGAATATTTGCTATCCCGGCTAATAGAACATCTTTAAAATAATAACTTTTTATATGCACTTATCTGGAAGAGCATAAGGACGACTTGCTAGCAGAGACTACTTAGGGAACAAGGGCATGCAAGAGGTGAAGGTTTCTGTGGCCTTGGTCTACTAAGATACTTGGAGCCTACTCATTTAATTGTCTGTCCAAGCTACAGTAATATCTATTTATATTGCATATCTACTATGGGTATTCACCAAGTGAGATTGATCATCGTAGCTTCTCTCAGCAATGAGTAGATAGAGATCATCTCCTCCAGAAAATGCGTTAGAGGAGCTAAGTTTATCCTTCTCGTTGACGTTTATAGGGAGACTCAGGAGACACATCCTCCTACAGCAGAATTGCTGAGGCACGTTCCTTCTCCATTACAGCAGTAAGTGCTTGGTGTTGCTTGAGTCTGAGTGAACAGGAAGCTGTATTTGCCGTTTTAGAAATTACGGTTATTCCTAGAGTGGGTTATGGGAACGGCTTGTTTGGGGTTTGACTTGTTTTTCCTGTGTTTCTATAGCATTTGAGTGTGTACTTCTGGAGCAGAACTGTAACTCGTATTTTCATTCAGAACTGCAGTTTTGCCACAACTGGTAGTGCAAACTCAGTTCTGAACAGTCTTGGTGCATCTTGATCAAGACAGAGAGGCTTATGAACAGCTCTGCCTTTTGTTCTCTGACTACACATAACCTTCCTGTATTGGTGCTGCTGTGTCCTTAAGAGATAAAAGTTCCGGGAAATACAGCTGCAGTACACTGTGAAGTTGAGAGTGTGGTGTTGGTACCGTGTATGTGTTTTGTTCAAAGAAGTGCCTTGAGAATCCAAGGTACTTCTGAGACCTGATCTGCTTCCCCTAGTCCAAGTACAGACTTGTGAAGAACGTGGGTGTGGGTAGTAAAGGTGCTTTTTTGAGTGGATGGCGTCTGTGTTTCTGCATTTCTTAACTCTGTCTGTGGGTCTTTTGGCATATGCTGGAAATTGCATGGAGAACACTGATTTAATAAAAACCAGTAGTGTAATTCTTCCAACTATCCCTGAAAGGATATTTAGGGGCCTCATATTCTTAGACAAACACCAAATGAATCACAGTACTAAATTAGAAGTAAAGCCCATATAAAAATTACTACATTTTTTGCATAATTTGAAAAAAAAAGAAAAAACATCAGTGTGCAGAATTGATAGTGGTAGCTTCTGTCTACACTTGTGGTCTAAGTTAATAGTGTATATCTATTTTTAATACAGCTCTACAGCAGTGTTTGCTACTTTAAAAAGAAAGGAAAAAATATGAAATTAAAAATCACTGAAGGAATTCATAAAGATAGATGCTGCAGTATGGTAGAATTTTCAAGGGAGATGAGTATAAGGATCAACTTTTAAATCCATTAAAGGGTTGAGGAGAAATATCCATGTCAGACAATATTGTTATTACTACTTCATAAAATTTGGCAGAAATCCTGATGCATGTTTCTTCTATAAAAACAGTTCACTGCCCTGCAGTTCAGATAATTTGGCTGCTGTAAAATAAGGACATCAAATAATTTGCCTCCTCTTTATTTTATTTGCATCTTTGCTTAGAATCAAGCTGTACATGTGTGAAAAAAGGAGTTGAAGGGGATGGTGTCACTTTTAAAATCATTAATAAATAATGATGCGTTGATATTTTATGAATAATCTCTCCCAGCAAATTTTCAGTAGAGTATAGCGGAATTGCATATTCAAGTGTTTTAGTCTTAGACAAGAGGTTTGGTTGCTTCCACTTAAAAGGACTTAAGGATTTGTTGTTCTAAATTTTTTTTTCGTGGCAGATACTGTAAGTTCTAATACTTTACAGCCATATGTTAAAAAAGTGAACAAAAGGTACTGAAACTTTCTGTTCATGTTCAGCAGCTGTCTTATACTGTTTTGATATCAAGTAAGCATCAAACCTAGAAGAGGTATTTTTCCTTGATATTGCTTATGGTAAAAATGGCCTCAGAATGTCAGTCCCTGACCTTGTGGACTCAAATACTTTGAATATAAATATGTGTATTATTTCCTTGTAGAGTGTAATTTTGAACTCTCTCTGTTCCTTTTCTCACACATTTATTTTACCGCAATGAGAGGTTCCTGTGCTAGACAAATTATTTTTTCTACTTTCATGGCCGTAAGAGTGAAATAAACAAACTGACATTAGCATTTATCATTTCTTGCATTATGAAGTTTTGATCCACCATACAGGCATCTGCCCTTTCGTTTGGGTGAAAGACATTTCAAGACTCAGTTGCCAAAAGTAGACTTGTAAAACTCTTGCAATCAAACATGGAGGCTTCAATGCCCTGTCTAGAAGACAGGAAATTTCCCAGTTTAATGTTGATTTTTCTAATTGTATTGAAACTGCAACTAAACACAATAACATAGAAGACCTTAAAATATGCTGTGTATTGTAAAGTGAAACCCTAAAAAATACAAATTCACCTTCATCCATCAAAAAATCTCAAGAAGTCTGCAGCTGCATTGCTAGTACTGGGTGAGTGTTTTGAGGAATTTTTCATGAATTTAAATCCAGGCGAATGGAAAGAATAGTAAAAGAGTTGGAGAAGGCAGGCCTAGGAATTTTATTTTATTTCTGGAACCTGTTTTACAGGAAATTGTGAAAAAGAGACTTTAACAAAACTTCATACTTCCTTTGTTATTTAAGTCACTACCCAAAATATCCAAGGTTGCTACTAATTATGACCATATAAACTTGTGGAGGGTATATTTAAACTATGTGCCATGTTCTTTACTCCACTTCTACCGCTGGGATGAAACCAGATGTGGTAGTGACTTACCAGTGATACTCTGTTCTCCCAGAAGACCTCTTTAACCCATCCAGTGCTGTCTCCTAGCAGAGGTGGGGAGTAAATTTAGGAAATCCTTATGACAGTCTCCATTACTTTTGTGGGTGAATGAGTTACTGTAAACCTGCATAAAACAATGGCACTATTGCTCCAAATCTGTTCAGAAATTAGTTTTTGCTAATAATATTCAAAAATTACTACCATGAATGGTTATCTTGTATATAGACTTAGAAACACATTTGCCAAAGATTATCAACCATAGGGGGTTTCGAGTTGATCACCTACTCCCTGAGCCATTGTTTCCTCTAAATAGTTGTAAAATATAAGAAACTGTGTTCATCATCTCATCTTACATATATTTAGGAAATAAAACACATGAACATAAAATATACTGGTTGTAGATTGCATGTATGTAAACATCATGGGTAGAATTTTTTTATTTTAAAGGTTTAGTAATCTAATCTACAGGAGACAGAGGTGGAGTCTTAAATTCGATGGGAATTCCACTTCTTAAAAAGATTTCTTTCCTGCCTCTGGAGAAAAAGAGCAACTTAGTTCTATTTTTAGATTTATTCAGAGTAAGGATAGAAACACTACTCTGTATGTAACCTTTTAGTGGATTGTTACCATGAGTGTGTTTAGTAAAAGACATGTAAAATCATGTAAAAAGACATGAAAGGTACGGTCAGAAATCTTAGCTGAAAGGCATTTTTAACACTGCATGGGGTTCATTTCCTTTACTGTTGCTATCTTGCAGGTGCTTAGCATTTATAGACATCATACCCTTGTAATTGAACTTGCATGAATCATTTATTTACTACGCTGCACTTACGGGTAATATATGTCAAGGGAATTCATTTTTTATTATAGCTGATGGAGCCATTATGATATCATAATATATACAAGGATAGAGATATAGCTTGAACAGAACTTCTGTCTTAGTCTGTGAAACTCAGCGCTGTCTACATTTCTATTTTGGAACCAGAAGTGCAAGATTTGGGAGGGTAGATTTCTTCTAACCTTTACTTTTTACAACAGCTTTTTGGTCAGGATAAAGACATATGTTATCCTAGACATGGCAGCGATAGTATCTGCATTTAATTTTATATGGAAAAAAAGGGACAAAGTGGAAATTTGCCAGGGAAGATTAACATACACTGTTAATACATTTTGTCTTCAGGAGTTTAAATAAGAGCAAGTATCTTTTAAGGTTCAATGGTAAGAACTCGCCATAAGGAGGAATATATAAACAGATGCATTATGTTTGTTAGAGTAACTGAGCTGAATTAGCTGATTTCAAGTCTAATATTTTGTTTTCATTAGGGAGATCACAAAATATCTCTTTTTTATACCCATTTCCAAGCTGGCTGCTCTGCCAGGTCTGGAACAGAATAGGTGAACCAGTACACAGTGCCTACTGAAGTCTCCCCCAGAGAAAGATTACAAATCTTTGGATTACAAAGTCTTTGTGTCTCAGAAAGTCCAGTGCCTGAATGAAGGGGATGAGCAAGTTTCTTTGTGCAGAGGGAAAAACAGAAAGTCATTTTCTATAGGCAAAAAGCAGCTGGGTGATCAGGTTTAAGGAAATGGAAAATGTTCAACAGATCACCTCTATACTTTCACCTCCTATGCAAGCAAAAACTATGATACGTAATTAGAAAGCAGTGGACAGTTGAGAAAGTAAAGAGCTTTTTCAGCCTGTACCTTTAGCTAAAATAGTTCAAATATAATTTTGTGGTTATAATGGGCATAGCTTTGTATTTAAAAGCAAAATGCTAGAATAGGAAAAACTTGTTTTTATAAGGAAGCATAGAATAGATTTTTAGAGGTAAAATCGGGCTTTTGAATACACAGTGTCTTCTGATGCTCCTTACAGCCCAAGAAGAATGGGCACATTCAGGGGCAATAAAGTTCAGTGCCTAAGAGTAATAACTTTGTTAGCCAAATCTCTGGAGGAGCATTTCCATGAGAACAGCACATAAATCTCTAAGAATGCTTTTGAGAATCTTATTTTTGAGTTGTAGTAACTCTGACCAGAGTAGCCCAATGCTGTTTTAGTTGCTTAGTCAGATGCATCCTTCCAGCATTCAAACTAAACTGCCAGATAAAACCCCCAAACTGTTTTCTTTGTCTTCTAGAGAACTGGATTTCACAGATTAGGATTTGCTGACTCAAATTTAAAAACATTTTTTCTAGACTAGCCTAAAAGAAAATCTAAATGAGAACTCTTATAAATAATATGATTTGAATAATCCTAGCTTAGAGCTCCATATCTTTTTAGAGGAAAGCTTGCTGCTCTGTTTAGTTGATTAGTAGTCTGTATTTCAGTAAAATTTACAGATTACTAGAAACAAGCCTGTGTCTGCGGAGACACAATAAAGAGGCTCTGACACCTGCCAGGCTCAGCAGAAAGNTTCTAGACTAGCCTAAAAGAAAATCTAAATGAGAACTCTTATAAATAATATGATTTGAATAATCCTAGCTTAGAGCTCCATATCTTTTTAGAGGAAAGCTTGCTGCTCTGTTTAGTTGATTAGTAGTCTGTATTTCAGTAAAATTTAGAGATTACTAGAAACAAGCCTCCAATTTAAAACAGAAAGAGAAGGTCTACATCTGCGTTCTTAAGAGTTTATGATGGTCACACCAGTGTACAGGTGTCTGTGCTGTGCACTATTACAGAAATATAATATCTAGTTCTCTATGGTAACATCTTGATGTTTAAGTCTGTAGCTGTCTAATACCTATTTTTATAAAACCTCTCACGTTTTCTACTGAACAGTAGCAAAAGAATTAGAAGCTACGTATATGTGTTTAACAGAATGCTGTGGAGCAAGTCTAATAGCTGGATCTGAACACTATTTATGATGATGGTGTTACATTCCAAAAATGCATCTCCTCAGTAAAAATAGTAGGTTTTGAAGCAGAAACTGAGTCACACCACCCTTTTGGAAAGTTTGGATGAAAATAACAGTTTGGTAAAATTCTCTGTATCTGGAGAGAGTCTAATAAGAAAGAAATATCTGACTTCTTAGATTTGGAAAAAAACTCTTAGGCCTTTCACTTATTTATTACACATATTACCAGAGCTTAACCCCAATAATATGTAGAAATAAAGGAAAGATTTTAGTGCTATTTTAAAAGTGAAAAATCTAAAAATTCCTTCAGCTCTGCTTTTCTTTTTTTAAGTAATATGTTAGTTAACCTACTAGGTATGCTAATAATTTATGAGAAAGGGATTGACATGTCATCTGAGAAGATGAGGTCAAGTAAGTAATTACTTGATTTCTGTAACAATCAAATCAGGTCCATAAGATACTTTATAACCATTATTTATTTCCAAGTTCAAGTCTGATGATTTTTCACTTTTATTTATGGCAGCTAAGTATGCTAAAAGTTCACTGACCATGTATCTAAAGGAAATATAAAAGCCGTTTTTTCTCCAGAGGAAGGGTAAACCTCATCTAAAATTTAAACCAGATCAATCAGGTGGTTCATCAATAAATACATGCCATCTTCTGCAGTGTTGCATGTGACCTGCAACTTCAGAAAGCATGAGCTCACTCTGAGGTAGACAAAACATGTTTGAGTTATGTTCTCTTTTTAAAACATTGCTTCTAATTTATTGAGGGAAGAGATAATTAATTCTCAGATTTAATACAGGGACCCAAAGAATTAGATTCCATATTTAGATCCCCAAATAAGGCTTAAAACTAGAAACTGAGAAAGTAAGAGGGTTTTGTAAATGAAATCAGATGTATGAAAAAGTTCATGGAGAAATCTGTCTGCAGATGGTCTCTAACTATCATGTTACAAAAAAATTTCAAAAAATAAAACCGTAAAGGAATATCTCATTTCAGTTTTTTCCACCCTCTAGGGGGAAAGCAGGAGCATCATTTTTCTTTTTCTTCCTTCCTTTCAGTCTTATGGGGAACAATAGTCTTTTAGGTGATGACACTGCCAAACTGTGTTTCCACATAGCTGAACATCTTGATTGCAAAACAGTGCAGCTCTTATGACTGCAAACTTCACATTTCTCTTTCCTGTCTTGTCTTTTTATCTGTATCAGTGCCATTGCATACCAGGTTCCTGTGATGGTTTGTTTTATCAGCTTACTGGGACAGATTGTAGTGCAAGCCCTCTAAATCGCCAGCGTAAAGGTAATTCTCTCCTCCTGCTGCCATCGTTTCCTGTGAGATAAAAATATACAGAGGTTGCTTCTTATTTGTCAGAACTAAGAAGTAAAGTCAGCTAGCAGATCTATGCTAAGCTTGCAGTTCTAATTTCACTTTTATAAACTTGAAAAAGCACACTTTAGACTTTTTTGGAGCCTTTTCTTGCACAGCAGCACCTTCCTAACTCGACATTTTCTTCGCACAACACTAGCTGCATGTTTTCTGTATCACTCATATTCCATTTTGATGGAACACCTGGATGAGGGATATTACAGGACTCAGGCTAGACTGGAAAATCAAGGTCAGTAATTTGGGGTAGTAATTTGCAGCATTCCTAGAAAACCTTAAAACAAAGAATTGTCTTCTGTATATGGAACCAGATTGTTTCACTAAGATCAAGGCTCCTTTTTGCCTCTTCTTTTGGCCTCCTTCTTGTTAATGTGAAGTGTGGGAATAACAGTGTGCCCACAGATTTTTCTCACTTCAAATGGTTAACTGACTGGTTGGCAAGTATGAACATGTAATCTGAAAAATTTTACACAAAACATCATCATTTCACTCTAATTTGAAAGATGCTTCAAATAATATGCATAGTCTGGATAGCTTAACATGAATCTGAATTGAGCTTTCTGTGTAGGAACTGAAGTTTCATCAGACTTGGGCGTGTTAAATGTATGTAGATTCTCTTTCCTCTCCCCCATTTTTAATTAACCATCCAATTGTTTTTAGCAGTCAATTCTCTGTGTAGTTTATGGCAGTAAATTATATCGGCAGTCATTGTTTTGTTGTGCAATAAGCTATTCCTAATTGGCATTTCCTCTTTAATAGTCTCTGGTAAGAATTATGTTAAAATAATTGCTGCCAGAAAGCACAGTACAGAACTCTTAATTACTGGCTAACATTTCTGTCCTTCAGATCCTTCCTCCAAGCTATGCTTTCATAGAGCATGTGCTTTTAATTTGAATTCAGCTCCATAAAACTCAGGAGAATCTATTGTCTATCAAAGCCAAACTGGTAATAACGAAGGATTTGTCACAGCAGATCAGACACCAGGTCTCTGTAGTCTGGTGCCATGCCTCTGGCAGTGGCTATTTCTTGATATTTTAAAAGAAGGTAAATCTCTTCCCAAAAGGCTAATGCATCTTACCCCTTTGTGTGACACTGCACATTTGTTTCTAAACCTTGCAATTCGTTGTCTTACACCCTGAAGCATAAGATTTGATTGCCCCTATTGTCTTACCTTGCATAGCTACAAATATTAACAGTGATAAAATTATGCAGTTCTTTTTAAAAGTGTAGCTATGGTTTTTATCTCGATGACCTGATCTGACAGCCAGTTCCATTGACTATGTAAAAGAAATGGTTTTTTATATTGCTTCTGCATCTTCTGTTCTTTCGTTTAAAACTCCTTTTATTTTATGTAGTAGAGAAAAGAGAGGAACCTGATCAGATTTTAATATATCCTATCTAATTATGAATACCTGCATGAAATTCCCTCTAAGTTTCATATAATTTTGGCTGCTATAAAATTCTGAAATTTGTCAATTCTTTTATTCCTTTCCATTTTTTGGTTCAGCCTTAGAACCACTCAGTTGTTTTCCTGTGGTTTTTTTTGTCCTGAACACACTAATAGACATTCAAATGTAACCAGTGGATGATCTGATGCCTATCTTTTTAAATTTTATATCCCTCATTTTCCCTCATGGTGTGAAGAAATTTAGTAAAAGAAATGAATACATAGTCAGTCTTCTGAAGAATTTTGCTTTTAAGTTAATGACTGTAAAATAATTATAAATTTTAACCAGCTAAAATTGATGATCTTTCAGTCTTTTCAGCAGATCTTTAGAGTCTGAGTAATCAGGATGTGATACATTATGGGAATTATGTAGACTGTTTATGGATTTTATTTTTAATTTGTATCACCTTGTGTTTGTTTGAACTAAATTTAGTCAATCCTTGTGACAGATTTTTTCTCTTAGATACTTATTAGAAAAAGAAAAAATGTAGTTTCATACATACAGAAGCAAATGGAATAATTGCATGCTATATAGTATATACAAAAACCACTTTCCCAGTTATCGTAGAAGCATAGAATACCCTGAACTGGAAGGGACTCACAAAGTTCATTGAATCCAACTCCTGGCCCTGCACAGAACAATCCCAAGAGTCATACCATGTGCCCAAGAATATTATCTAAACCCTTCGTGAACTCTTTCAGGCTTGGTGCTGTGACCACTTCCCTGGGGAGCCTGTCCCAGTGCCCAACCACCCTTTGGGTGAACAGCCTCATCCTAATACCCAATCTAAACCTCTCCTGACACAACTTCAGCCCGTTTCCTCAGGTTCTGTCACCAGAGAGGAGATCCGTGCCTGCCCCTTCACTTGCACTTATGAGGAAGTTATAAGCAGCCATGAGGTCTCCCCTCAGTCTCCTCTTCTCCAGACTGAATAAACCAGGTGACCTCAGTTGCTTTTCATATGGTTTCCCTTGTAGACTCTTCACCAGCTTCACAGCCCTCCTGTGGACACACTTGAACAGCTTTATATCCTTCTTATATTGTGGCTCCCAAACCTGCACACAGGACTTGAGGTGAGGCCGCCCCAGTGCAGAGCAGAGCAGGACAATCCCCTCCCTTGCCTGGCTGGCGATGCTGTGCCTGATGCCCCCCAGTATGTGTTTAGCCCTCCTGGCTGCCAGGGCACTGCTGACTCGAATTCAACTTTCCCTCAACCAGAACCCCCAGGTCCCTTACTGCAGTGCTGCTTTCCAGCATCTCATTCCCCAGTCTGTCCGTACATCCAGGGTTGCCCTGTCCCAGGCACAGAATCTGGTACTGGTCCTTGTTGAACTTCATATGGTTGGTGATTGCCCAGCCCTCTGATTTGTCAGTGTCTCTTTGCTGGATCTCACTGCCTTCACTTTTCAGTTTTAAAAAACTATTTCATGGTCCTATAGTATACACTGAGATCTTTCCTCATATTTATTTTTTCCTCATGGATTTTCATTTTATCACTTCTAGTAGCACTGAGGTTTTTTGGCTACTTGAAGATTGTGAAACTTTCCAGAATTTCCAGTAAAAAACCCCAATAAACTCACACTACCACAGCTGCTAATTTGTTCAGTACCATTTCCAAGTCATTAATAAATAGTACTCATCTCAATAGCAACTCTAGGAGCATTCACTCCTACATTTTCTTCGTTTTGACGAGCAGCCACTTGCCATTACTCATTGTTTCCTATCACTTAGCAATTTTTCAATCAATTTGATGACTCTGTCCTTTGCCCCACAGTTATTTATTTTCCTTAAAAGACTCTGATGGAGGGAGCTTATGAAAAGCTCATTGGAAACTCAGGCAAATTAAATGCCTCGGGTCATTTAAGCTGCTATTTCAGCAACTGTTTCCAAAAGAGCTCAGGAAGCCGATCTCTTTTTTGCCGTTGCTGTTCAGGGCTGTCTGAAGATAACTCAGGTTATACCGTGTGCCGCAAATGCTCTCCCGGGGGCGGGCGGCCGGCGTGTGCGGCCCGCGGGGCGCGGCGCTGTCCGCGGTGCTGAGCGGCCGCTCCGCCCCGCCCGCCCGGGCAGCCGCGCGTGGCGTTCTGCGCTCCTGCTCTGCGCTTCCTGCACCCTTCCTGCAGAGAAACCCAGCCCAGGCTGACAGAAAGCTGGGTTAACAGCAGAGTGCTTGTTGAAGTTCAGCAAATGTGCCCATCAGCAGCGATGAAGTTACAGATAAGGTGAGGTGGAGATGAAAGCTGTTATGAAAGAGAGTTATGGAAATAATCAGTTGTGGGGATGCAAATATTAAATATAGAACAATTCTTCCTTGGATCAGATCGTGACTGTAAGAAATTCTTTATATTTAAGTTATTAATTTTAAAAACATGGCACTGGCTTTTATTAAAATAAAAATAATCTTGATAGATGTCTTTCTAAATGCAGAAGAATTGATTATTTGGTGATTTTTTCATGTAAAAGGCCAGCATCATTGCTGTCTTATCTTTGAATTGGTCTTTCTGCCCAAACTGATGGCCGGAACAATAGAGATCGTTCTGAAGCAGGAACTTCTCTCAGAATCCAGGTCTTATCGCAGCTCTAACTGGCGAAGGCTGCTATTCATACTGTCACTCACTGATGCTACATAATAGATGGCGTCTGCCTTGCACACCATAGATAACTCACCAGATTAGGAGTTGGATTTAATTCCACACACTCAGCTGACCCCCAAACCACCCAGCCTCTCCAAACAAAACAAAAAATCCAACAGCAGAAGACAACTGATAATTTAGGTTGTCTGAATGTGTGACTTTCTTTTTTGCATCGATTGTCATTGGGAATGCTGACATACCCACTTTTGATTAAAGCTGTTAAATACTGTTTCTCCATAAAAATTATGACAATGTAATCTTATCCATAATTTTCCCACAAGCAAGTAGTGAACATAACCACGATCTCTGTGCACTTGCACAAAGTGACTATTTTATATCAAGAAATAATTATTCCTGATTTTATTCCCTTCATATGTGTGAAACATGGCATAAATTAACAAAATATATGCATGTATTCACTGCAAACATTGCATGGTGTTTAATGGTTTATGATTTTTCGTGAGTAGGCCTGTACTCTGAAGGTAATGTCAAGTGTACCACAGGCTTTATGGGATAATGACAGGGAAAGTGATACTGACAATAATAACTGCCATTCAATCACCATCTCACTTAAATGAGTAAGAGGCTCTTGTTGTTTATACCTTTAAATAAAAAATAATTCATGCTTCCTTTGATTTTTTTTTTTTATGTAAAAGGATTGAAACCAAGTAGGACATGTAAGGAGAGAAAGTCCTTCAGTGTGTGATTCAGAGCTTCTCCTCTGAGTCACTGGTATTTATTTAATTTTTTGTTTTCATCAGGAACCAAATTGCAAAAGAGCTCCAGGGACACCATTTGTAAGGCCAAGGAGACAGAGTATTCCTAATACTTTTCCTTGTCCTGGGAATTGAAGTCTGGGGTGAGAGGTTGCATGTAGTTCTCCATCCAGCTGGGCAGAAGAGGAGGGGCCATTGACATATGTAGCCTTTATTCTCTGCACCTGCCTCAACCCACCAGCTACTAGAAGAAAAGGGAAATACACTGCAGTCTCTATTTAGTTGCAATAAATTACTTCCTTCCGCTGTCACGGTAATGGAAACAATTCTGTATTTGAATCACAGTTCCTTCCTAGGACTCATCCAGGACTGTTACTATGGGCTGTTTATTGTACATCTTGAGTAAAAGAGGCTTAAGTTCTCCATTAATTCAGTTTGGAGCTAAAGGATCTACTTTTTCCAGCAATAAAAGTAGTGTATATGTACACTACTAATTAAATTAGCTAATTAAAAGCTTAATACTTTTTGTGCATAAAAATTATCAGAAATGGTTTTTATGTGACATGCAAGTGGTAAAGGGGCATTTCAGGTACATATTAAATAATCCTCAATTGATCTTGTCAAGTTATTGAGCCACAGCTAAATTATACAAGTGAATTTTTTCTTCTCTGTGTTCAATTAACTGTTGTTTAATTTTACCAGTATGGTGGTGTCCTGCTTGGTCGTAATGCTGTGTGACCATTCCTAAACACACAAATATATAATTTTTGTTCTGATAAATGCACATGAGTTTAAATGAAAGTGCAGTGGCAATTAGTTTCAGTGTCTCTTTCCCACAGGATTAAAAAACTCAGCCTTTCCCAGGGGTTACTCTGAAGCCTCTTGGGGGAGGATGGCTGCAGTTCCTCCTTTCTTTGCTGAAAAACAAAGAGGAGGTTTCTTTGTATGTTACTTTGGGCGGCCATGGCTCTCTCTCAGCCCCTCTGTTGCTTTGTCAAAGGCAAATGGAATTCTGTTTCCTGTTTCAGGCTACTCTTAAGTACTATTTTCTAGAGTCATATTCTAGCATATTTTTTTCCAAAATATCACATCATAGTATTTCCACAAAACTGTCCTGATCAGAAACACAGGGCATCTGTTCACTTCCTCCTGATGTTTCCCTGGTGTCACAGTGGCTTAGAGACAGGGTTGTGGCAGTGCAGGGCTCATCTGATAAGGAGGATAGTATGGCCCTAAACTTGCCTTGAACTCACAGGTTTTAACTTTGGGGTGTTTATTTGGTAGGGTTTGTTAGTGGTTTTTTTTGTTGTTGTTTTTGGGGCTGTGGTGTTTTGTAGGGGGTTTTGTTTGTTAGTTGTTTAGTTTGGGGGGTTTTGTTTGTTTTTTTATTTTTGTTGGGGTTTTTTGTTTTGTTTTAGTTTGGTTTGGTTTGGTTTTGGGGGTTTTTTTGTGTGTGTTAATTGAGACCTGTGCTTAACAGTGCATATTGTGCAGGATGGGTGAATAGGCATTTGGACTGTATTGCAGCATATCCTTCACCTTTGAATGCCTACACTTTGATCTGGGAGGCTTTCTGGGTGTCTCTAAGGCAATCTTACACTGCTGAAGGCAGCAAAATATTTAGCAGAGTAATAACATAAATGGGCAGTGGTGGGAGGGTGACGAGAGCGCTTTGGTAATGAGCTGCAACACTTCTCATTCTTTTGCATGTCTGGCTTGGGAAGGGATAAAATATCTTCATTACTTCACTGCAGCCTTCTCAGGTTGGGATGGCTGAAGATCAAGCAATCTGGGTGTGTTGTGCTGGTGTGTGCAATCAGTATGCAAAATTCAGTGAACCTTTTAGTTGTAAGTGGCACATTCATTTTTACCTTTGTAATAAAGGTCTTTCTTTAATTTATCCTTAATTATTTTTTTTTCTTCTTTAAGGCTTCTCTGTTCACTCCTAAATTCTCCCTGATAAATCTTTTTGTACAGAGAGAGTTCATTCTTTCCAGTGGTGGCAGTTCAGTGAGCTGCCCAGTGTACCCACTAGTTGTTCCAGTTGGTCGTCAACTAGATGCATTTTTTGATTGACAGTGATTTAAATTATTTTTAGTATCAAAAATTGTATTTGCTCTTCTGCTTTTTGAAAACAATGGGAAGTTGTTACTATGCAAACAGTAAATATCCTTGTTAAAGAAATGCAAGTGGATGTGTTTTTCAAGTGTAACTGCATTTAATCTAAAAGTATTAAGATACATGTTTCTTTCTCTTCCCTTAATATGATCAGCAAATTAAAGGGAAAAAAATGCCTCTTCTGGATATTAAACTGCTTCCAATTATTATTATTTTTTTAATACAAACTAAAGTTACAATAACATGAACTAACTGTATGGTTAAAAAATCTACTGGAGAGAAGGTATAACAACTTGAAGAAAATTAAAAGGGCCGTTTAACCAGGAATCTTACAATCAACTGAACTGAGGCATTGTTTTTCAAAATAAATACTTCGATTCTAAGATAAAAAAATATATATAGAAAGAAGGAATATATATATGCACACATGCACACATGCCAAGGATAGTCTCCCTAGGTTCTTCCTTGCTTTAAAGATGGGAGTTGCATTAAAATAAAAATCCAATTCAGAGTATTATCTCCCCAGCTGCCTGTGCAGACTATTGGGTTGGCCTGGGAATATTCTCATTACGTGTACTGAAACAGTTAGTCAGTGATTGATGCTGTATTAATTCACAGCACAGACGCTTTGCCTTTGTTACCGAACATTAGACAAATTAGTTCTTACAAGTTCACATCCCACCCCCACTACATCCAAGCTCCCCGCTCTGGCTGGTCAGTATTGCTCATAACCTTCATTCAGAACAAGCCAAAGCTTTAGGAAGAAGGAGTTTGCTAAGGGAAGGGGCAGAAAATGGGTAGCAGCCACTGGGATCTAACAATACAGTCATTTGCAGGCGGAGCTCAGCTCAGTAATGACAAATGATCTTTTCATTGTCAGACCCCCCAAATTAATTTTCCCTCCCACTTCTCATGAGGCCACATTCATCACACAGATTGCGTTAAATGTACTTTTGACAGGACAGAGAAAGATGAGTAGTAAAATAATTTGATTCTAGTAGCTTCTTATCTAGGAAGTTAACCAGTGGGATGATACCTGTAAAGGTAAATATTTCTGTAAGTATTTCTGAGATAAATCCGCATTAAGATTTTTCACAACATCTGGGCAGAGGGTTAGGCACAAATGAATGAGTGAGAAAGCAGTGGAAGGAAGGTAAAGTAATATCTTTAGCTGTTCCCACTGACCTCAGAGTTAAGCCCTTCTTTGTACGGGGCACGGCAGCTGAAATGGATGTGTACAATTTATGTTTGTAATATTCTGTATAGAATAAAATTGCTTTTTTTTATTCTCTTCTTTGAAATTAATTAGCCAGAGATGGTTTTCAAGTATGCTTTTATAACTCCCCATTAAGTTTTTGCTGTACGCTGTCTCTTTTTGGCCATTTAAAAAGATGTAGGAAATTATATTGTATGGAGGAGAACCTAGAGATTTGTCAAGGTCAGCAGAAGCACTAGAGCACAAGGAGGCAGGGGAATCCCAGCACAATCTAGTTTTCTGAAATATTCTGCTTATGGCTGGATGAAGTCACATTAATTGAGCATAAAAGCAGAGTGTTTAGTGCTTAGAGTGTGACTGGAATTGATGTAAAGATTCTTGTGCAGCACAGTGCAGAAAGTGTGCTCACTGCAAACTTGTCTCTAGTATTTTCAGTATATGATTGGCTCTCTGTATTTTGTGTTTGTTTAAAACAGCCATAATAAACTGAACTTAGAGCAGTAGCTGTCTGGTCACAGATCGTATTCAGTGCATGATACCTTACTGTTAGAGTAGGTTCTATTCAAATCTGAGACTGCTTGGCCTCTCTTCATTTCCACCAGCACTGGCCTTTGTTAAAGACATCCAAAATGCCTTCCATATTGCATTCGCACTTCCTTGATTCACATAGTCCAACACCTATGAAAATTCCCTGAAAGTGTTCAAGATCAGGTTGGATGGAACTTCAAGCAATTTGATCTAGTGGAAGATGTCCCTGCCCATGTCAGGCGGATTGGAATGATGTGATCTTTGAGGTTCCTTCCAGCCTAAATCCCCATTCCGTGATGATTTGAATATTTTTCAGTTGGCTTCCTGATCTACTGCTGACATCCAGCATAGTGAGGCTGCTTGTTGTTCTCCTTTTTTGCTAGGGTCTGATGCTGATTGCATGTGAGCGATGCAGAATTTTAGATGTGGTGCAAATGTGAATTAAATATACAGATGCACTTTTCTTCAGGGAGATAGTGCTCTCAGGCTGCACTGTTTCACTCATCTCTCACCACTTTTGCACCTATGCCTGGACAGGAGCAAAATTCTACTTGGAGTTCTTTGGTGTTTTATATAACACATTGGAGGTAACATGCTTTCATAATTCGTATGTGTATATATATATGTGCACACACACACATATACATGATTGTTGACATAATTCATACTTCAGCTAACTTCACACTGGGTATTATCAATACTTGTAGCCAGGCTGTATGTCTTTGGTCAGTCTTACATGTTTCTCTTCAATAATGGCATCTGTGTTGCAAGGGAGCTGGAAAAAGATGGAGTAGAAATGTTCTCATCTGCAAGTTGTCTGCTAATCACTGGATTGCTTAAAAACCAAAACCTTTGAACTCTCATAGCTTCCTCTTTTTGTTCAAGTACATTTGGAAGGACTGTATTTGTTATGAAGACTATTGTATTTAATGTGCAATTTAGAAAGTATGCATATTATATGTATTTCAGATAGAGATCAAAAAGATTTTTTTGTTCACTCTATTTTCCTTCAAAGTTATAGGAGAAAAAATCTGTTTCATTGTCATAGAAAAACAAGTTTTTCAGCATTACTTCTGTATTGCATTTTTCTTTCATTCATGACAACTAGATAATACCACGTTAGTGAATGCAAAACATATGTTTACCTTTACACATAGCCATAATATTAGACAATAAAGCTGTGAAGTCAAGGGCACAGAAATGAAAATAGCTTCCAGGGAAAATTAATAAAGGAGTGGCAAAGCAGAATTAGAGTGAATTGCTCGCTTGCTTTAAAGGTCATTGCCCATCTTCTTGCCAGAAAAGAAGTATGTGTTGGGGGTTTTTTTGAGGTAGGAGGGAGCATTCTGATGTCTGTCTTGGAGTTCTCCTGTTTACCTTTTTATATAATTAGGCAGGCCAGATTGGCATTTAGTCTTATTCTGACAACAGTAAATTAGGCTTAACTCTTTAATTACAATGAGAGGGAAATCACCTTTCTGATATCCTTCAATTAACTGAAACATCTGTTAAGTTATAATTAAAATTTCACATGGATCATTTGAGGTTTTGGGATGTTTCATTTAATATAGAAAAAACATTTACTTATATGCATTTGGTTTTCAACAACCTTTTCTAGTCTATCAGTGCTATACTAGGAATACTGATGCTATATTAAGCAATATATTTCTGGCTTTATGAATAGACAGCTAGTCTTACGAAAATAAAAAAGGGATGTAGAAGGTGAACAGAAAATATCAAAGCTCGAAGGTGCACTGGAGCTATCTCAAAAGTAAACTTCTTTTTTTCTCATCTTCTTCTAATTTCTCATGCTCTTTGAGATTCTAATACTATCTTTAAGACAGGAAGCATGTTTTGGAGATGAGCAATAACCTTAACACATACCCATTATTCTATTGCAACCTCTTGGACATTTTAAGGATCCAGACTTGTAGATATTTTGATTGAAATCATCTGTCAGTAAGTATTTTATGTATTAAGGAGAATTTTATTCTCATCTTAAACAACAAAAAGTCTTAAAATACTACAGTTTACTCAATGGATAAAAGTTTTCTTTTGTAGCACCTCTTGCTTCTGTCAGCATCTGGGTTCTCAGCTGGTGGTGAGGACCACAGCAGCATGCAGAAATGGGTTTATCAACAGTGCCAATCATTGATAAAACCTTGCAGCAAAATATATTGGATGTTTGAAAGTGAGTTACCCAGAAACTGAACTGCTCAGCGCACTAAGAAAAAGTTTCCATACAATTTGTTGCTTCTTAACTACTTAGAGCAGTAAGTTCAGAGAACATCACAGGGAGGGAGATTTGCCAAGTATGATAAAAATAGCTTTTGTGATCCTCCTTTTTTCCTTCTCTGCAGTCTCAGGACTTCACTAATAGTCTGGTTTATCATGGACCTAAATGGACTACAGCGGCACAGCTGCCTCACCATGGTCTTCACCATGGGCAGCAGGGCAAACTCTGCTCCAGTCCCTGGAGCATCTCCACCTCCTTCTGCACTCACCTTGGTGTCTGCAGGACTGTTTCTCTCACATATTCTCACTCCCTGCTCTGGCTGCAAAATGCACAGGGCTTTTTTCCCACCTTCTTAACTGTTATCCCAGTGGCACTACCACAGTGGCTGATGGGCTTGGCCTTGGCCAGTGGCACGTCTGTCTTGGAGCTGGCTGGCACTGACTCTGTCAGACATGGGGGAAGCTTCTGGCAGCTTCTCACAGAAGGTACCCCTGTAGCCCCCTGCTATCAAACTTTGCCACACAAACCCAATATATGGGTCTGCAAGGTCTTCATTGAGTCAGCAATCACCATCTGTTTTCTGAAGAATAGGGCTTTTTTATTTCATATCTAATATTGTGTTTTCTGCATGTCTTTATATGTTTTTAATCTAATTTCTGCTATTTTCACCAAATTACTCAAGAATTGCAGCTAGGTTTTGTTCTCTTGTAGGTATGTGCATTGGGGATGGAAGGGTGGTGGCAAAACTAAGTGGTTTTGCCTTTTTTCTCCCGGATGGAAGCAAACTTCTTTTATGTGGCTTTTTCTGAGTTTGGTTATTAGGAACAGGGGAAGTTCAGTGGTCTGACAGTATGTGCAGTAGCTTGCAGAATTCAGGTTTTTTGTGCACATTTTCAAGGTAAAAGTACAGACAAGTCTTAAAAGATGAGATTACCAAATTATTTATTCCTTTAGTCAATCTCATCTCCTTTTTTTTCTTCATTTATTTCTTCCTCTTCCTGCAGCTAATGCTGAGATTAGTTCCGTCTTAATTTTCTTTAAAATTTTGTTCTACCATGGGTTGCTTTTTAGTATAACGTACAAAAAATATATTGGTGGTTTAGGCCAAGTCACATACTATCAAGAACTTACACTTTACCGTAGATGGGAAAATTCCTGATGCCTTGCTTCTAGAAATTATGCACTGTGGTTTCAAATTAATATTTTAGCAATTTTGTAATCTAGTTGTCATTGGCTTTTTAACCTTCAAATCAATGCCTTTTTATGCTTCACATTTTTAATATGTCAGGATGGCGGTCTTTCTGTGTCTCTGTTTTACTCTTGTTTGCATTATAATTTTGTTGTCTTCTTGAGAGCACCAATTTTAGCTAACAAGATTTTCTGTTGCTGTTCGATTTCGTTTTCTAAAACTGTTATTTCTGTTGTTTTAAGAGTGTCTTTCTCTTCAAATACATTACCTGGATACATATTTTTCATGATTGCATATGCTAGATTTTCTTAAATTCCTGGATTTGTAGGAGCTCTGCAGAGGTGTGTATAAAAGGGGGTGGAAAAGCTGAGTTGGGATAGCTGTAGCACAATTTTCAGGACTGTAGAGGAAGTGTGCTAATAGTTTTCAATGGCATTTTCACATTATGGGAGGAGGGGTTTTCCCAGTTTGAAGTGTATCTGCCACCTTAACTGATATGAATTCTCACCCTACATTTTTTACCCCTTTATGGTTTGACTTATTTGTGTCATAACTATTGAAAGATGCACAGAAAATGAAAGTTTGTCATTTGGCGTGACTGCTTTTATGAGGTCTTGTAATTTATTTTCAAACTTGGGTATGGGCTATTGCATGTTTATCTACTCAATTAAAGGAGGAAAGCGTAACTTGGGTATAAGTGCAGGTGTCTTATTTTCAAAGGCAAAGCTTCTTTGGTACAGTTGGGAAGAGCCCATGCCTGAATTTCAACTGGGTGCATTGTTATGCAGTTTCCAGCTGTTATTATTTGGGGAGGAAAAAAAAAAGCAAGAGTGAGGTCTGAGACAACAAATATTTATTCAATGACACATGAAGTCTTCACACACAGCTTTTTGTTTCATTTATCTGTAGTTAAGTAAGTTTAGATGTAGGCAGACCCAGCAGGCACAGTAAAAATTTTCCTTGGATTTTCTTCTTTTTTTTCCCCCTGAGAGCAATGACACTTTACATCAACTGCAAGGATTGCATTGTTGAGTTTAGAGACATCTGCTTTCCTAAGTATTCCTTAGAAGCTCTGAGTTGATTTATGTTTTTTAATTTTAAAGTTTTGTAATTTTTGCTGTATTAAACAGTAGATTTTTTATGTCACCTGGATGTTTCTCCAAAGCTTGTACCATGTAAGCTCTTATGGAAGAGGATGTTGCTGTAATTCTATCTAAATCAACTTAAGAGAGTGGTGTCATGAGGACGTGCAGGCTGGTGTTTAGGCAAAATCTCCTATTACCACTGACTGCTTAACAGAAGGCAACAAGGTGCTAGCTTTCATACAAAGAGAGACTCAGTGTTGTGTTCCCAGATTTAGATTTTTGATGTTGGTGCATAAAATAATACTTTAATACTCACACGTATCAGTGTTAGTGTACCATCATTATGACAAATGACATTAAGATAGACTAACACAGTGGAAGGCCAAATGTGATGTATTTTGTCTTATTTAGTAAAAACATGGGCATTTAAAAACACATTTGTCATTGTAATTCAGGCGCATGCACTGAGACTTTGTCTTATATCCTAACCAGGAAATAGTTGAAAATGGTCCGCATGTATATTATGTGATTAAAGATTTTTAAAGAGACTTTGATTACATCTCAGTAAAGATCACAAGTGAGTTTCAAACTGCATATCTTCATTTTCCAGTGCCTACATTGCATTGATTAGCAATACCATTTGCAATGTGCCACACAAACTGATGCAGCTAAATTGACAGAAAGGAGAAAACAACATTAGCTAGTGTCTTGCCATATTCCACCAGACAAGCTTTTATATTTCTGATATCCAAAGGTTTAAAATATCTTAATAGAACCGGGGATTGTGATAAAATTTAAGAACCAGACATAAGTAATTATGTCTTATATTTATGTTAAGTCTTCAAAAATGCTAATAAAACATATTTGTGGGTTTTCCCTTTAATGAGTCTAACAATAAAACAAAATAATTGCGCAAGTTCCCACTAGCTTTAAAGCCCTAAAAGAGAAGGTTCATCAGTGTCTTGATATCAAGCTTGTTTGTAGTGAATAATGGCCATTTTCTGCAATAAAATTTGGTTTGGTGGAAGAAATGGATTTGCTAGCCTGGTTTTATTAGTCTGAGTAAATATTGTGGAACTAAAACAAGGAAATTCTTGCATACTGTCACAATTTGCATCCATATGGATCATAAACTCCTCTACGCATATTTCACTCGTAGACTTCAAGTGGCATTATCTCATCACAGAGGGGGGAACAAGGAATGCACTTAAATTTAGAAATTGTCCTCGTTACTGAATGTCAGATAAAGGCGAAGCCTTTAAATAGGAGTCTCCCTGATTTACTACCTTTAATGTGCACAGAAAGGGATGGGCAAAGCACATCATTAGTGTGACAGGGTGAAAGGGGCAACATGTTTCTTCTGTTACAATGGAAAGAGGATGAATCTGGCACAGCTCTGATGTCAGAACCTCCATCACCTTCCTTACAGATGATGTAGATTTTAATTGTACTCTAGGCTGATTCACATCGCACCAGCTCCTACGTGACATTGAGATAGATGAAGCCATTTGTTGGCATTATCAGAGCCAGCTGTGTGCTTGGCTGCAGCTACAGTAGGCATTATATCTCATGCATAATCCTCTCATTGAGAGAGGATCACAAGCATCTGAACCATATGGCAAATAATTTTATTATGATCAAAAAAAGGACTCTTGAAGCTAGTTAAACAGAAGAGTCCTTGAAATTCAATCAGAGGAGGTTTTTATTTTCATGTAGCATTATCATCTTAAATTAATTTTTTAGTTCTGCCATCATCTGTGAAATACAGGAATGTTATTTTTCCCCAAAAGTAAGAAATTAATGTTGTAATTACAAGAAACAGCAAGCAGACTTGCATAGCTTGATTTTTTGATGTTTGAAGAGTGCCTTGCAGATGTTAATGCCTTTTTTCACTAATTACACACTTGTATCACTCAGAAGCCCAAACAAGAAGCAGGAAGTGCCTGAAATTAAAAAAGCTAGGGAAGGGGAGAGAATCATGCACATTAAGCTATGGGAGTGCTGTGTTGATGTCTTAATGCCTCAGTTCCTGAGTGCTGTTACCGTTTCCTAGGGATGTAAACATACAGCCATAGTAAAAGCCCATAAGCCATTNTCTTATTTTCAAAGGCAAAGCTTCTTTGGTACAGTTGGGAAGAGCCCATGCCTGAATTTCAACTGGGTGCATTGTTATGCAGTTTCCAGCTGTTATTATTTGGGGAGGAAAAAAAAAAGCAAGAGTGAGGTCTGAGACAACAAATATTTATTCAATGACACATGAAGTCTTCACACACAGCTTTTTGTTTCATTTATCTGTAGTTAAGTAAGTTTAGATGTAGGCAGACCCAGCAGGCACAGTAAAAATTTTCCTTGGATTTTCTTCTTTTTTTTCCCCCTGAGAGCAATGACACTTTACATCAACTGCAAGGATTGCATTGTTGAGTTTAGAGACATCTGCTTTCCTAAGTATTCCTTAGAAGCTCTGAGTTGATTTATGTTTTTTAATTTTAAAGTTTTGTAATTTTTGCTGTATTAAACAGTAGATTTTTTATGTCACCTGGATGTTTCTCCAAAGCTTGTACCATGTAAGCTCTTATGGAAGAGGATGTTGCTGTAATTCTATCTAAATCAACTTAAGAGAGTGGTGTCATGAGGACGTGCAGGCTGGTGTTTAGGCAAAATCTCCTATTACCACTGACTGCTTAACAGAAGGCAACAAGGTGCTAGCTTTCATACAAAGAGAGACTCAGTGTTGTGTTCCCAGATTTAGATTTTTGATGTTGGTGCATAAAATAATACTTTAATACTCACACGTATCAGTGTTAGTGTACCATCATTATGACAAATGACATTAAGATAGACTAACACAGTGGAAGGCCAAATGTGATGTATTTTGTCTTATTTAGTAAAAACATGGGCATTTAAAAACACATTTGTCATTGTAATTCAGGCGCATGCACTGAGACTTTGTCTTATATCCTAACCAGGAAATAGTTGAAAATGGTCCGCATGTATATTATGTGATTAAAGATTTTTAAAGAGACTTTGATTACATCTCAGTAAAGATCACAAGTGAGTTTCAAACTGCATATCTTCATTTTCCAGTGCCTACATTGCATTGATTAGCAATACCATTTGCAATGTGCCACACAAACTGATGCAGCTAAATTGACAGAAAGGAGAAAACAACATTAGCTAGTGTCTTGCCATATTCCACCAGACAAGCTTTTATATTTCTGATATCCAAAGGTTTAAAATATCTTAATAGAACCGGGGATTGTGATAAAATTTAAGAACCAGACATAAGTAATTATGTCTTATATTTATGTTAAGTCTTCAAAAATGCTAATAAAACATATTTGTGGGTTTTCCCTTTAATGAGTCTAACAATAAAACAAAATAATTGCGCAAGTTCCCACTAGCTTTAAAGCCCTAAAAGAGAAGGTTCATCAGTGTCTTGATATCAAGCTTGTTTGTAGTGAATAATGGCCATTTTCTGCAATAAAATTTGGTTTGGTGGAAGAAATGGATTTGCTAGCCTGGTTTTATTAGTCTGAGTAAATATTGTGGAACTAAAACAAGGAAATTCTTGCATACTGTCACAATTTGCATCCATATGGATCATAAACTCCTCTACGCATATTTCACTCGTAGACTTCAAGTGGCATTATCTCATCACAGAGGGGGGAACAAGGAATGCACTTAAATTTAGAAATTGTCCTCGTTACTGAATGTCAGATAAAGGCGAAGCCTTTAAATAGGAGTCTCCCTGATTTACTACCTTTAATGTGCACAGAAAGGGATGGGCAAAGCACATCATTAGTGTGACAGGGTGAAAGGGGCAACATGTTTCTTCTGTTACAATGGAAAGAGGATGAATCTGGCACAGCTCTGATGTCAGAACCTCCATCACCTTCCTTACAGATGATGTAGATTTTAATTGTACTCTAGGCTGATTCACATCGCACCAGCTCCTACGTGACATTGAGATAGATGAAGCCATTTGTTGGCATTATCAGAGCCAGCTGTGTGCTTGGCTGCAGCTACAGTAGGCATTATATCTCATGCATAATCCTCTCATTGAGAGAGGATCACAAGCATCTGAACCATATGGCAAATAATTTTATTATGATCAAAAAAAGGACTCTTGAAGCTAGTTAAACAGAAGAGTCCTTGAAATTCAATCAGAGGAGGTTTTTATTTTCATGTAGCATTATCATCTTAAATTAATTTTTTAGTTCTGCCATCATCTGTGAAATACAGGAATGTTATTTTTCCCCAAAAGTAAGAAATTAATGTTGTAATTACAAGAAACAGCAAGCAGACTTGCATAGCTTGATTTTTTGATGTTTGAAGAGTGCCTTGCAGATGTTAATGCCTTTTTTCACTAATTACACACTTGTATCACTCAGAAGCCCAAACAAGAAGCAGGAAGTGCCTGAAATTAAAAAAGCTAGGGAAGGGGAGAGAATCATGCACATTAAGCTATGGGAGTGCTGTGTTGATGTCTTAATGCCTCAGTTCCTGAGTGCTGTTACCGTTTCCTAGGGATGTAAACATACAGCCATAGTAAAAGCCCATAAGCCATTGTTCTTTACATGAAAAAAAAAAGGGGTGATAAGGAAGACGAGAGAAGCTTCAGCTCTGTGCCGTTACTTCTGGGAGGCTGGAGGTGGGGGGGTGTTCAGAATATGGGCATCAGAGACAAAAGCATCCAAACTTTTAGCCTAGGAATAAGTGATAACAGCTCTCAGCAGTATGAAGGTATTGCTCAGGGGCCTGATCCTGTTTCCTTTTGAGTATACAAGGAAAATTCTTGCTGACACCTTTGGCCACCCTTGGACAATACCAACATCATACCAAGAGGCAGCCAGAGAAGGGATTGGCTCCGGGGTCGGTGGCTGCTGGAGGATGCTGTGTTAAAAGGGAGGCAGCATCTGCTGTTTCAGAGCTTCACAGGCAGAAAACGATAACACGAATCACACCACATGTGAATAGACTGTGTCTGTGCTGGAAAAGATGTGTGCTATTGAGGACTTGGCCCTGGGGACATGAGCATTTCCATGGGCCACCTGGTAATAACACACATGGCCTATCAGCAACTTTCATGCTGCAAACTTACAGAACATAAATAAAGGTTCACCAAAGCCAAATAGCAACAGCTGCCTTATCTGGAGGATCCCTTTTTTATTTGGTACTTTATTGACAAATAATAAAGCCTTTAATTGGGCTGTGGGAGGAATATAGCCATGTAATTTACAGAACCTTTAATTTTCTAGTGCTGCATGCCTGAGACAGATTGTGCTTGTAATTGCAGCCTCCTGAGTTAAGCAGAGGTCCTGGCTGAACTGCTGAAGTACTGTGAATTGTGCATCTTTATTCTTGCATTTAGAAAGTGTCTTTGTGTGCCTTGGGGGAAGAAGAGGAACAGGGGGAGGAATCCCTGTTTCTTCTTTAATAAAGTGGTGATTAAGAGTTTGTAACTTCAGTTACTAAGATAAGAGTCAACGAAAACCCCCCAGCCAGGCTATCGCTCTGGTGGCTTTTCCTGCAAACCACCCATCACTCTCAGCAGGATGTGAAGCAGAAATGTGCTCGTGGAGCAGGCTAACAGGGAAGAATTGCCTTTGCTGCAGCAGCTGCTGAACTGAGACTTTCTGGATCATGAATGTATGTAAATATGTCCAACTGTTTGCCCTTCACACATCTTTGGCAAGTTTGGAGTAAAAAATACTGCACTGCTCCATTAGTTTGCTTGCCTATTACCACAGCAGATGCTGTTAAGAGCACTGAGATGTGTTTCTAGGTGAGCCTCTCTGTCTGAAATAGGATAAGGAAATAAAGACTAGAGAGGCCCCAGATAGCATCTTGAAATGAATATAAAGCAAGCTTTGGCAGCAGGGCATGCCCCAAAGTCCACTGCAAAGACACAGGGTTGTTCACTCTTCAGTCCATTAAGCAAAGCAGAAAACAGTTGTGGCGTCTGCATGTTTGTTCCTTTCTGAACTCTCTCTCTAGCAGACTGAAATCTATTTTGGAGAGTTTGTACTGGTTTTATTCCTGACTCTATCTGCTGAGTGACTAAAATGGCTGCATTTGGATGCCGAGCTATACTTCATAGGGATTTCACTGGCAATGAAGGTTATGTATAAATAATGGATGAAGAAGGGTGACAGGACCTGAACACTTGTGGCTTGACAGATTATCTTGTGATGTATTACAATTAGATATGTGTCAGTGTCACTTCATTTATTCAAGTAGTAAGGGTGCGTAACTCAGATTTATTTGGAGGTGGATTTATTAAGAGCCTTAGTCCTGTCCTCTAGAAGTTCAGAATTGATTTTTAAACATCCTTAGCAGCTTTCTAAATCACTTCGCTCTTAACAAGTATGTGATTTTTTTTCTCATCTTTTTAAAGTACTTTGGATTTTATTAGCATATATAATAGAGGAGTTTGTTTATTTTTTAAAATCACTTACTTTGCTCAAGGTAAGTACTTGCAAGACAAGAGACCACTTTGTAAATTAGTGGGTCAAGAGATCAATTTGGCCTTTGGGAAGAAGTTTTCTGGGTTGTTTGTACAGGAGGCTGGTAGATAGTAAGCCCCAGCCATCACTAAATGATATTACCTAGAACTGGAACATCTAGTGAATAGGAAATAAGATGGGCAAAGATTCTGTGTGCCTTTTTGCTTTTTAAATAGTGGTAATGAAAAGATCTGTCATGGAAAGATGCAGAATAAAACGTAGGAGATGGGAGAGATCACATCTGACTGCATTGCAAGTGGAGCCTCTCGGACTGTCAGGTTAAAGCAGAAAAGGCATTAGTGTTACAATCACTGTAACTTTCTAAACTACCATAATGCTTTCACTCTTTTTTTCCTTCCAGATGTGTTTCTCTCTATCATAAATGCAGATAAAGAACAATTTACAACAAATACCAGCACAGTGCCCAGCCTTTCTGGGCTGCTGTAGGCAGGACCTTTTTTTTTCTCTTTGAAGTCACCATTTATAAAACAAACGGTATTTTTCTGTTTCTGAGTATTTCTTGACAAAGGGAGTGGGTGTAGGACAGCAGGTGGCCACAAAGCCCAGCAGAAACTACAATCCTCCAGATAATCAACACTATCTCCTCCGCCTCCCTCCCCAGCACACGGCAACCAACAAACATGTTACTCATTTCATAGCAACCTCCTCGTTCCTCAGATAGGAACTTAACACGGTTTGGGGATAAATTACACTCATAGCAAAGCTGATCCAAGCCAACAAGGTTTCAGAGCATTTGCTCTGTCTTGTAATAGCAGATGATAATTGATGGATGACCGGTGTGCAGGACCCTGACAGGCTGGTTGGCTGCCCTTTGCACTCTGCCAGTTCAAGCCTCACAAGTGTGAAATAGCCAATTACTGGAATACCTATTGAAAGTAATAGGCCAATGAGCAAATGGCTACTCTGGGATGTGGTGGTGGTGTAGGTGGAAGAACGCCAAGATAAAGTTCTGCTCTGAGCAGCTGCTCCCACTGCAGCTTGGTAATGCTATTGGATGACCAAATGATGAGAGAAAGGTATTTCCCCATTTGAACTGCAAGTGTCCTGGCTTGTATTGACTTAAAGTTTATGATGCATGATACCGTCTTGTTACCCAGATCCTAATTTGCAGAAATAAATCCTCCTTTTAAAAGGTAGTTAAATAGGTAATAGGGACAGTCACGGACATAGATTTTGTGAAAAAGCATTAAATACAATTTTTGCTTGGAATGAAAAGTCGTATAGTGTGCAGAGTGTTAATACTTGCCAGCCATTTGCTATTGACAGAACAATTTATCTTGATAAAGGACAGTGAAAAATTCCAATCTATTCACTGGCATCACATTATCAGCAGTAATATATGACTGCATCTAAATATAAGGTTCAGATCTGATACAGCTGAGGAGTTTCTGGTAATTTTCCTGTAAATATATTGTGTACTGGACAATGAAAAAATGTCGGTTTTGCCATGTAATTGGACCTTCAATTTTATGTGAGATTTAAAGTTTTACTGTGTTTAATGGAATAGACCATAATATTTCCTTTTTGGGTAACCTGTTTCTTTTTATAAGATTTTAGCAATATAATGGATATTACTAGTTTTGACAAAGCAGAACTAGCAGACAAAGAAAGATAGAAGCTTAAGTATTAGTCTGGTATGGGTACCAGACTAAATTTCAAAAAATTATGGGTAATTTTTGGTGTGTGCTTCTTAGTTTTCTTAGCAAAAATATATGTTTCTTAATTTTGAATTATATTAAGAACTTGTCTTATTTAATTCAAAATATATTAGAAAGAGAAGTGGAAAGCAGCTTTGGAGGAAGAATTTCAAAAGTGTTTGGCAAATTCTTTTATCCTTGTTTCTGTAATTTGAAAACAACCATTGTGTAAAGACCAGAAGTGTAAATGAAGGTAGTGCTGACGCTCTGTATAATCTGTGTTTTTTTCAGTTCCCAGTAACCTGTTTGGTGCTGAAAAGAGAAATGACAAATGGCATTTTGCTCTTTTCCATTGAATTTTCTATTAACAATTGCCAAGTCCATTTTAGATGGAAAGAATAGAAGATTGATTCATTTGATATTAAACAGAGATCAGTCACAAAAATAAGATTCTCTTTTATATCAGGGCAAAGTTTACAAAAAAAAAGAATGAGGTAAAGACACAGGCATTTTGATCATGATTGCTTTATTGCTGTTAAAAATGTAGCATTTTTTACTTTGTACTTGAAACTCTGAGGGGAAAACTATTATCCATTTGTATTTTTCAGGTTGTGTTTTCTTCTGAGCATACCTGATTGTAAAACCCTTATGGGTGATGCTCTGCATTAGAAAGAGAGCCTCTCTGCTTATCTCATGAAAAGACAGTAGATATAACTCACCTTGTGAAGATTTCCACCAGAGGCATTGGAACTGTCCTGAGGCTTAAAAAAATGATTAGGAATGTGCTGGGGAAAGAAATGAAGTTTCTAATGACTGAAGCAGTGAAAAAGCTTGCTAAGGAAGGCCAAATCTGAGTAATTCATTTCGATTTTTAGGAAGAAGATGGGTTCAGAAGTTTCTATTAAATTTTCATTTGTGGACTTCTATGGAGGGATAAAAATTTTGTATGCTTTTAGCAGACTTGGGAGAGTTAGCCCTACCATGGTTCCTGGGAGAGTGAGAAATTGTAGTTATTTTCTCTTTTTCTTCAATTCAACAACTTTCTTCTCACATTTTACTTTCCAACTATTTGACTGGCCTGAGAGGAGAAACAGTCTGGTGTTATACCCCAAGCCATTTGTCCTTCCCCAGTTACTCTGTCTGCTGAGCACTGCTTTATTGAGCAAGGGTGATATCCCCAAACTGGAGCAATCCTTCTGCCATTCCTTTCCTTGTTAACTCCTCTCTGTTGTTCGTCCTGTGAGGTTTTGAGGAGGAGCAGAGGTATCACATTCCCCTGACTGCAGATCCAGTGGTGAATAGAGGCTCACGTTGGGAAAGTTGTCTACCCAGCCATGAGAGTAGGGCTTGCTGTCCCTGGGGACGTCTTTTCCACAGAAACTGATGGCCTGGCTCTCAGCAGCAGGAAGAGCTTCTTGTTCTCTGGCAAATGGATAGTTGGAGTACACTGGGGGTTAAGGGGCTTTGCTGTATATCCTCCTGCTTCTCCATTTGTTAAATCTCTGTGGGACTTCAGTGTCAATGTCAGGAAATTCAAGGAAAGGAATAAAGGCTGCTCCATGTTAGCAGTCCCGTTTGGTGTTAAGAGCAGAGAGAGAAGATCTCAAGAATTGTTCCAGCTGCTTGGGGGTTTTTTTGTTGGGGATCATATCATTAGCTTTTTTCTTTTTTTTTTTAGCTTTTTGACACAGGCAAGAAAAATGGGCTCTGTATCTCTCAAATGAAAGTACAGGTATGACAAAACAGAGGAAGTTCCTTTTTTCCTGATAAAACTCTCAGCTGCCATCAAAGAAAAGACTTTTATGTCTGTCAGAGTATGAGTTCTGTAAGAAATCTATCTGAGGAAATAATGGAGAACAGACAAAATGCTGCAGCCAATGCTAAAGAAAAAAAGTTGAAGAATTCCCTCGAAATTTTCGACTGGAGGAGAATGATGGACACTGAAGCTATTAGACATGGATAAATGTGGAATATCCTGAGCTGTGCATTTATGTTCCTTTAAAGACTTAGTTCTAAATTAGTATTGGTAGTCCTGTGCTGGTTTCTTCTCTTATATTTATAGTGTTTTCTTTCTTCTCTTTCTTGGGTTTTTATTTATTTCATCCAACTTTGACTTGACAGTGTCAGTTTTATTGAAAGGATGAAAGAATCACAAAAAGTGGAAGCGGATATGTCATCATTGTATTCTTTTTTCTTCATCTTTCACCAAAAAAATGTCCATTTATTTTTGTAACCTGTGAAACTTCAGTATTGCAGTGGATTTTAGGCAGAGTGATACAGTAGAACTTCCCAGTAGTTCTTGCTGGCACAGCACTAGAGTGGCAAAGTGAAGGATGAGACTTCTCATTTTCAACACGTGAACTGACAACACACATACGACACACGTATTCTACTTATTTTGTAGAACATGCATCTTATGCATGTTCCACCTGGTCTCTAAGCTTCCCCCGCCTTCTGTTTGTGTAGCACCACAGTAACATAATAATGAGACACGAGCAGTTATGTGTGAAGTATTACGCCAATGATTTACAACCAAGCACACTCCAAGCTGTGGTGTCGCTGTTGTTATTAGGGACGGGTCGAGAAAGCGACACTAAGACTCCATAAACTTTGGAAGGCAAAAGGCGTTTTTTACTACAATAGACACACTTTTGTAGCCAGGTTCACACAAGTGCTACAACACAATTGGCTCTTTGATCAACACCCCCCAACACCATTGGCTAACTACAAACGACACGCATTTCTAAACATCTTGCAAGTCAACAACACGCAAAAACCAGGTGCAAAATGGTTTAGCATTCTTCTGCTGAGATTTCTCACGGTCCCCAGCTCAGAGTAGGGGAAAGTTTTACTTTTCCATGGACACTGGCTAGTTGGATGCTGGAAAATTCCTCTCTGACCAGGCTGTCAGGATCCACATTGTGGTAAAGCAATCACCTGCTGCCACTGATGCTTAGTGCGTCACATTTTACAGGAACACAGCATGGAACTCTTTTTTCTGTCCATAAAGGTGTTCCTTTGAAAGGAAGCCTGGTCAGGGCAATAGGGTGTCTCCCAGGGCCAGGCTCACTCAGAGGCTGGGCCATGATGGTGGCTATGAGGCAAGCTCTCTTCTGTAAAGCTGGCACTGACTCACAGTCTTGCTGGAGAGTGTTCCCTCAGCACAGCATGTGTTCAAGGCATGTGTGTGTCACGTGGTTTGCCCCTTGTAGAGCTTATTATAAGGCCAGCATCTCTTGATTTCAAGCATTTGGTTTTAAGGCTGTAGTATAGCCTGTTGGCAGTTCAGCAAGGAAGTCATGCAATCACTTAATTATTTAGATTGCAAAAGACCTCTAAGATCATTGAGTCCAACCATTAACCCGGCACTGCCAAGCCCACCACTAAACCATGTCCCAAAGTGCCACATCTACACACCTTTTAAATACTTCCAGGGGAGGTGAACTCAGCAGCATGTTCCAATGCTTGACCGCCCTTTTGGTGAAGAAATTTTTCCTAGCATCCAATCTAAACCTCTCCTGGTGCAATTTGAGGCCACTTCCTCTTGTCCTGTCACTGGTTACCTGGGAAAACACACTGACTCCCACCTTGCTACAACCTCATTTTAGGTAGTTGTAGAGAGTGGTAAGGTTTCCCCTCCTTTTCTTCAGGCTGAACAGTCCCAGTTCCCCCAGCTGCTCCTTATATTGTGAGAGTGGACTTGTGAGAGTCCAAGTATGAGTGCAAGAGGCTTTACTTGGCTTGACCAGAAGAGATCAAGCAGTCACTAGGGCACATGGCTGCCCTTGCTGCTGAGGGGGGAACTGTACCACCAGACTCTTTCGTCTATTCTGTCTGTAGCCTGAAGAGCCTTTGTGACTTTGGGAGGAAACAAGTTGCTTTCTGATACAGAAACAAATTTAAATCGGGATGCTTGCAACACTGATTTGGTTTGCTCTTCTTTATCAATGATCCATCCAATAAGCTCACTAATAAAAGATGTTCATGATTTTTGGCTTTGGGGCAATATTCTATTCAAACCTACTTCAGCTGTCTGGTAGGCTGGTTTAAACAAAACAATAAAACACAAGAAACTAAACAAAAATAATCCCCAACACTTTGAATTGGTTTATGGTAATTAATGATACCTTGCTGAAATAAATTATTATTTCGCATTTCCGTTTTTAGCAGTGGATTTCTTGTGCTGAGATAATTTTCAGCTACTCTGTGTTGGCTAGTGGAATCAGTTGAATAGAAAAAGGAGAAATAATTTGGAATTATCAGCTACTATTAAACTTATGCCTGCCTTCACTTTTTTTAAGCTACCAAATACTTAAGAAGGAATCTAATTGGAGAAAAAAAAAGGAACCTGAGAAAACTGTTAATGCTTATGAATTTCACGATCTTGTTTCAGATATTATGTAATTAAATATTTGATTACATGAATTACAAAGTAGTGGAGATATTTGAATGGAGAACATAAGGATTTATTTCTAGCCAAATAAGAAGCTACTTAAATGTCTTGGTTGATTTGAATATGTGTAGATGGAGGGAAAAGATGCAAACCATATTCATATCTTGCCTTTCACGCTGATGGCTTACAATCTTCCTTTCAGTCTATGTGGGTGAACTGATCACTCTCGAGCTACTGCGCTGTAGCTCTTCCAGGGGTTTTGGTTTTAGTATTTTAGGGGGACAAAGGAATGTCATCTCCTGTAATGAAAAATCAGAAGCAAGTTTTCAGTGTTTAAAATAGAAAGATATTGGTTTATTAAAAAAGAAAGGAAGGTTGCTATGATGTGAATGGGCACCAGTCAATCACTAATGGTGACAAACATAGATATTTGCACTCCTATATACCAAACAGGACAAATTTGCTGCTCTCACTCTCACTTCATTTGCAACACTCGTTTTTAACATCTGTGTCAGAAGCATCTCATGCACTTTTTTTCATTTGGCTCCTTCTCTTAGCCACAATTAATTTGACCATAGGTGCTTTTACTCTCATTTACTCTATATTTTGCCTGTATTTTTCATTTCACTCAATTTCCTTGCATATTTTTGTGTTTGTTTTTTTCTGCTTCATGGTATTTTGAACTTTCCCCAATGTAGTTCTGCCTACTTTGACATTTAAAGGGAGTTTTATTCTTTTTCCCAATATAAATAATGATATCACTTTAAAAAAGAGCGGATAAAATCCCACAGTACTTATCACATTTATTATATTTCTTCCTTTTTTTGGTTTTCATGTCTTTTTGCCCTCATCCAGTTTTTTTCATTGGTGATTTTTCATGACGTTCAGACCAATTTCAAAATATTCCAAGCCGTAATGTTGGCACATCCTCAAATCCTGTGATGAGGCTCCCTTAGATAAGTAAGAATGAAAAAACAATTAGGCTTTATGCTGTATATGGAATTAGAGCAGGTGTTCATCAGCTGTGCCATGACTGACAGACTGCTGTATCTTTGAATAGGAAGTCTGTCTCCACTTACAAATATTTGTTAATTTTTAATTAAATTAATTTCAAACATTCACTTGATACAGGGTGATACAATTTCCGTATTTTTTTTTGTGCATTCAGATACATATCACCCCTCACTTCAGTACTTGGCAACTGGCATATTTTAAGAAAAAAAGAAGCTTGTCTTTGCTTTTACAAAGAAAAAAAAAATCTGAAAGAAATGCTTCCTTTTGCATGTGATGAAATATTTTTCCAGTTAGGTAAAGCAGTGCTTTCATAAAAAGTCTATCTAAATGTGGCAATTAACTTCAGAAATCTTTGCACACACAAAAAAAAGTTTTGGATTTTTTAAGCATCTCTAGATGAAGTAAAGCTGGAGTCTGCATTCAGTAGCCTGAACCTCAAAGTGGCCTTTTGAAAAAGGTAATGCCAACAAGCAGCTGACTGTGCTGCTAATGGGGTTGGTTGGACTGCCTTTGGGACAAAAGTGACCTTTTCGGAAACTTTCAAGCAAGAACGTGAGTGTCTCCTCTAACCCCAGCACTATGTGCATGTATGTTATAGTTACCTTTACCCTTAAAACTTGCTGGAAACAAGCAATCTTGCACATCTTGACTGAGCAAAAAAGACTGTTCAAGAACTAATATAGATATCGGAGGTTTGGTTCCTTCTGCAATCAAAGGGAGAAGGGAGGCTTGAAGTAGCTGTTGGACAAGGTG
Organism: Platysteira castanea; assembly: GCA_013397175.1. Taxonomy (NCBI): domain Eukaryota; kingdom Metazoa; phylum Chordata; class Aves; order Passeriformes; genus Platysteira; species Platysteira castanea. Next base: position 1,427,015 of record VYXC01004225.1, on the reverse strand, counting down.
AAAAATTCATCTGCTGAGTGATTAATCATGACTTTTCTTTTTTTTTAAAGAGACCTTTATTTGGAAGAGCTGGGCATGGCAGATCATTAAAGTACAACAGAAGGTATTGAGTAATAAAGAATTTTAAAAGATTGAAGAAATCAAATAATTCAGCAGCTTGCACATCAATTACAGAATAGGGGCAGTAAGTGTGGAATGGATGACTGACATTAAAAGCTCTCTTCATGGTCCAAAGTTAATCTGAATAACATTAATTTGCATTTGACAAATTGTGTCTTTTTAGCATTGGTAATCCAACCATTTATTAAACTATAAAAGCAATGGCAATTAAGTATTACTGCCCAGCAGTGTTACTATGGTTAGTTACAGCAGGAATGGGTGTGAAATAACTTGCCTTACAACGTTAGGGAGAATGCAAATGTTTGCTCTCCCAGGGAGGAAGGCAGGAGAGTGATGTTGCCATGTGGTCCTTGCCAGCTGCAGCATAGTCTTTTATTTTACCTACGGAGTCATTTTTCAGGGAAGTGAGAAGGGGCTTTGGGGAGGGGAGACAGGAGAACCGGGTGGGTGCTCTGTCTTTTGCTTGCTGCCGATTGGAGGACAACAGAACTGCCAGTGCTGCTGACACCCCTTCATCCCTCCAGTGCCAAAGGGGGAGGGAAGCTGGGAGCGCTCTCTGGACATCCTGACTAGATCTTCGTTCAGCCAGCACTCAAAAGAGGTCAGAAACAAACCCTGAGGGATGCTCCTGACCTAAATTATATTGGCCTCTGACACGTGGCATCCCCAGCCAGTGGAGGTACAGTCTTGACCATGCGTCCCACACAGCTTTTTTTACACAAACAATGGTGTCACCTCTTTCGCATTGCCTCTTGCTATCATGTTGCCCTGCATTCCTTGCAAATTCCATCTCCCACGTGAATATGAAGTATTGGGAGCAGTCATGGAGTGAAACCTCCTGCATCCTGAGGAGCGGGGAGGTGATGGGAAGGATTTGCAGACAGATGTCCCTTGTCCTTGCAGAAAAATGTCAGCTTTTTGAAGGAGCTGCCGTGCCAGGATGCTGCTGGCCACATGGCAAGCATGCATTGTCTGAGCTGCAAATACTGCTGTGGGTCTTCTCACCAAAATACGTGGGCTGAGGACTGTGTTACTTGACATAGCACTGAATCTGAGCCACAAAGCTCACATTTTTTCTGACGGGTTCTCAAAAGCGTAGTATTTTTGTAATGAGTAGTAAGTGACTTCTTCAGTGTCAGCTTTCTGGAGGATTTTCAGGTCAGGGCTTGGCTGAATGCACAAGGAGTCTCATGCCTAAGCATGTGTCACATCCCTCACACACTTTAGCCTCTCTTCTGGCCACTTTCACGGCGGGAAACAGGCATTTATTTTGCTATCAAGGAGTGTACCAGCAGGAATGACCATCCTCCTGCTTATTTAAGAAGACTCTTGTTCTCTGAGCTGCTTTTTTGACCCCAGGCATGATTCCATAAATAGATATAAAAATTCTGATATCAAACTGGGCAGTAAAGAGTGTTTTGTAGTGGGCATTTATGTCTTCCCGTAAGAAGTACCCATGGGCTTCACGTGCAGTTTAAAGTGACAGAAATTGGTATTTAAATTTCTATCTCTTTTATGCCAGTGCAGAAGACCCTGTGTCTCATTAGAATTCTCTGCTTGTCTGCTGCATATTTCTTAGACCCCCACCTGTTATGTCACCCAGACTTTTGATAGAAACTTATTTGGATAATGTCTGCAAGCAAAGAATTTTCCCCGAAAAGGTTGAAGATGGAGACACTCTGTCAGGACCTGACAGGTGTAAATTTCTTAATGTATGAGAAGCATATGAAAATACAAATCATCACTGAGAGCCAGCCTGAAGCAGACTGAGAAGCTGTCATAAGCAATTTTCAAAAAGTATGAGTTATTTGGTCCTCTTCCAGAAGGAACAACTCCACAGGCATAAATTTGTGAATGGTACTTGACAATTTTAACAATTTTTCCTCTCCCAGCACTGAGCGTGTGACAGAGACGTGATAGGGACTGTGTGCTCCCCTCTCTTCCCCAGCTGTGGAGGAGCTGCCATGATATTCAGGGGATGAATCCTGCTTTCCTGAATGTGGGCCGTTCCTCCACTGAAGCAAATTTCAAGGAACTGGTTAATCTGACAGTTAGGCAATGTTGGAGCTGATTATTTGACAAAAGAGGTTTCATAGATTCTCTTATTTTCCATTTACTGAGAGAAATGGTAGGAAAGAAAATAGCAGGTGCCTTGTGACAGACATCTTGACTATTTTGTATGCTTCTTGGTTTTGTACATTTTTACTTTGGGCATGTGGAAAGATCATTGCTAACTGGATGGGCCTATTCACTGGTGTATGGAAATGGACTTTAGGAAGCGTTGTGCATGATTGGCAAATCAGTTCTAATTGAATAAATGTCAAGGTCAAAACAAACAAGTGATGAAGATGAGAAAGCCCTGGAGTGGTATCTGTTTCAAATCGTATTAAAGGCTGTTCGGTAGCAAAGTGCTTCAGGGGGACTATGTGAAATTAAAGAGCAATGGAGATGCAACACAGTTTTGAAACTGAAGTATCTGTTTCCTCAAATGAAATTGAAAGCTGATGCTTGGGAAATATGCTGGTTGAGGTGGCAAAGTTTATTTCTCTCTTGCATGTGGACTAGGGCAGATGGAGTGGCAGATTTCTGACAAGTGGGAGGGCATGTGGCATGCCCCTGCTTAGCACTTTGCACTGGGATACAGGGGAGTGCCACAGTGGCCCTGTGCGCCTCGCTCTAATCACAGTGACCTGGATACAATTAGCATGATGAACATCTTATCATGGTGATTGTGGATGTGTATCTAATACTAAAAACTTATTACAACCTTATATGTAAGTACATTTCAGGATACTAAAGGAATCCTATGTAAGGATCTAGATTATTTTATTTTAAGTCATTGTGAAACTTGCATTTAAATAGACTACAGGAAATACCCAAAGTTTTTTTCTTATTCTTTTACATCCTCATTAATTTTGATTTATTATGGAGGCTGCCTTTAAACTAGAAGTCTAGGTGAATATAGAAATGTACCATGAAGAGCTCAACAAACTCTCTTTGTCCATGTGACTTGCTTTAAATTAGATTTCGTGTGCCACAGTATGTCACTAAGTGCAGACTGTGTTTTTCAATGTCAAATCCAAATATGGAATCATTGCTGAGAGGGGACAGGAGCAAACACTATTTGTTTCAGGTAGAATATCAATTGTCACTTTAAAGTATTGTAATGTTGTTTACAATAGCAGCTAGGTTGCTATGGTATTTTTTAAGCAGCTAGTTGTTATGGTCTGATTTCAAAGTCATTGAGATGCTGGGAGATATGTTTAAAGTTCACGAGGCACTGGTCAGGTACTTGAGAAACTTAAAGTATGTTTCTGACCTTTTAAGAGCCTAAACTTCTTGAAAAGATTGTCTTTCTAGTACCTAGAGAGTTTTGGGATTTCTTCTTACCTCTGTTCTCCAGGCTTTGTTTTGGATTTTGAAGAAGATCACCTACTAAGAGTCACAATACCAAAATAAAATTACTCAGGTATGAAGAATATCAGCCAAGTAATGTCTCAGTGTGGCTGATGCTAACAGTAAACCATGCTATGGCCTTTGGGCCTTTTAAAGACCAAGAACTGCTTTGTTACAATAGTGGCAATTACGTGAAAAGACCCATCTTCTTCAAGTGAATCAAATCAGTCATAAATCTGGTTTCCTGAGGTAGTGAAATGACCAGTTCAATCTTGACTTAGTTGTTTTTAATTTACTTTTCTGAAGCCAGAAATCATTAATCATTTCAGTACTTGTGTCCATATGAGAAAATGAGATGAGTTTTCAGGCATCCAATAATCTGGATTTAGGATTTTGTTTGACATTATTTTTATCTTTACACAAAATGTTGAGAGTGAAATGTCATCACTCAATTTCTGCATGGTTCTTGAGGACAGGTGAGGTGCCACAGGAGTAGAATGCATCAGTTGTTATGAAGGAATTGAATGTTTTCAAATGATACTGAGAAATGCAAATTCTTACACAAATGCATAGTTATCCAGAATGTAAGAAATAAAACTGGCGTAGGTGATCTGTTTTAAGGTATTTTTGTTTTGTGCAATCCTGTGCCCTGATGCACTGAACACCAGATGCCCTGGGATGCCCTCTGAACCAGCTGAGTGCCTCCTTACCCACTTGTGAAGGACTAGCAGGGCTCATTACTCTTGTGCAGTATTTGCCATTGCACATTGTAATGCGTTTAGCTTCAAAAAACGTACCTGATGACACATATAAACTTGATTTTAAAAATCTTCATGTCAGCATCCCAGTGTGGCATTGTAGAATGGTAATGGAAGGCTGCTCAAGGGAGTAAGGATTTGTAAGGTTGGTCTCCCCTGCTTCATAGTGGTATTTGGCCTTTGTTAGTCAAAGTCTACTTGTTGCAAGTGTGATGTGGAGAAAAGATTGCCAGGTCTTAATAGTTTAGATGTTATTATTATCATTCAAAGTAGTGTATATTTTTGAAACTAGCTGTAAGCTGTTGCCCTATCTTGTTCCTGTTTTCAGATATTTTTGTGCCTAATCTGGTCACAAAGGAAAGCTCAGTTTGTTTTTCAAATGTGTGAAAATGACTGCTGATCCTACTGTATCTTTTGAAGGTAATTTCTACCACTGTAACAAGCCAGAATCAAAATGACTAATCAGTTATAAGCCAGTCCTCATTAACTTGCACTAAATTATTTTCATTTGGCAGATAAAATAGTCACTTTTCCACCCTTAATTAGAATTTGGTCTAATAGGATTGACAAGTCAAACTGCAGGGGAAAATGCCCTTTTTAATTGCTTTTAAAATGGAGTAGATTTTTTAACAGCAGATTGAATTTGTTATTTATGTTATAGGAAAATTCTGCCCGTGAGCAAATGTATTCTTTTTGTTTTTAAAGTTTGCTGGGATTGCTGAAAGCAAAATAAGCTTAACTAGTGTTATCTTTAAACAACTGTGTTTATACAGGATTGCATTGTACTAAGACTGTAATCAGGATTTTAAAATTGAAGGGTTTGAGGGAAGTAGCCTTTCACTTTCTTCATTCACTTTTCAGTGTCATAATCAAATGAGATCACTTCAAGTGACTTTCAGTGAAGCAAAAAAGGGATATTCCTTAGCACCCATTTTCCTGACTTAGCAGTGTAATTATTTTTCATCTTAACGGCTCCAGGAACACACTAAATCTCTCTTTTGAAAGCTGTTCTCTGTACATTTTTTCTCTACTAACTTGGCCAAGCACTATCAAATTACTGTTTTCTTTCACATCCTTGAAAATCTTACTTCTAAAATCTTAACCAAGTGGGGATAATTGGTGTGTGTCCAGACAGTTCCAGTAACATTCTTTCTGCTTCCTTTGGCCCACGAATGGCCCCAAAATTTCTCATCTTGACAGAGGCAACATGCTCCCTGCTACATGAAGTCAAAGGGCAGGTATTACAGAGTCTGCAAGTATTTGGAAGGGTTTTCCATCAGGACATCCTGATGACCAGCTTGCCACAGTTCTCTTTAACTGTAGCAAGAAATGCTGGAGCTGATCCCTTATTTTCTGGGACACTGGCTATAAGCTGCCTGCACTGACTTGAGTTAAGGCTACTAGTTAGGTCGGCTTGTTACGTTAAGTTTCATTTCACTGATGTACTCTCATATACTATTTTTGTAGCATAAATCAATAAAGCAGCGATTGTTTCCCTGGAGATCCCACAAATAAGAAATACACTTATATCAAGGCACCACAGTTGTTGCTCTTTTCCAGTTTCTTTTTTTCTTTAACCACAGTTTGATTCTTCTCTTTTGGCAAACAGTGTATAAAGGCAGTACAAAACCCAAAATGAATGCCTCACCACCTCTCTCCCCCTCCGAAATACTTTTTTTTTGTAGGGACTTGCTTCCACCTTGAAGTCTTTCAGATATTTTTTCATTTTATGAGAAGTCATATGAGATAAGGAATTCTTGGTAAGAATTGAAAGATTTATGAAAGAGTTGACTGCTTATGATAAAGTGGAAAATTCCTATCTTGTTCCCAGAACAAGTTCAGTAAAATCAATGATAGCTTATGTTTCTCTCTGTCATTCGTCACTATACATCAATCCTAAAGTAGCCAAAGCTCTTTGATTTTCATTCAGGAGAACATATGCAGTCCCTAAGTCCACTCCATCCTTGGCCTCTTTGCTGACACTGCCAACAATGTTATTGAAAAAAGTTGTGTGATTTTAATTCTTGCAAACACCTGCCCAGTAGGAACTTGACTGAAAATGCCAGCTTGTTCCAGAGAGAACATGGAATAGCTGTCTGGTCATAGTAAAGTTTAGTCACTACCAACTGAGATTGAAGTCAAACCTGTGACCTGCAGGTGAGGGGCTTTCTATCCGTTACCTGTGCCTTGAACCATTTAGTCATTTAAATGTCTTCAGAAAGGACATGTTTTGACAATTTGGTTGAAAAGAGAGAAGTAGAAAGAATTTTTAAAAAAAACTTGTCATTTTTTTCCCCTACTGATAATTACATGCATTTGGTACTGATTTTGTGTTTCATCAGAAATTTGAGAAAATCCAGATGACATCAATTATGTCTATGGGCCAGGCAGGTCCTCAGAGTTACATCACAGTGGTACTCAGAGGCGATGCAGTATTATGCCACTGGATGTGTCCTTTTCAACTCAGTCTTCACATACTTGAATGTCTCTCTCTGTTTAAAAAGAAGAGTATATTGACGTAGTGTCTTTGTTTTGTATAGATCCTGAATCTGCAGTTTTGTAGCAGCTTTCCAGTCCCTATAGTGCATTTAACTTAGATTTGACAGAAACCACAGAATGGTTTTGTAATGGATATTATCTGTGCTCCTGGTCCCTGGAATGCCTTTTAGATGGGCTAATATCAGCAAAATTTTAGTGGGTAGTCAGGGAATTGTATAGAAAACATGTAATTGAACTTCATGTGAAATTGTTGACTAATACCCTTCTGATGGTACCTTGGAATCATCTATGGCTGAGTAATCTCTGTAAAGTGATTTGCATCACAGCCGAGTTAGCGTCAAGGGTATACTTTGGACAGAAGGCACACTTTAGAAATTAGGATCTCCATTTTTTTTTTTCCATGTGAAAATACATTACATATGCTCCCTGTTTTTCCCAGGGACTATCACAGAGTCCTAAAACATTTACAGCTTTGCTTAGGCTAGAAGGAGGCTATGAGAGGAGAGAAAATATGACAGTGGGGGCTGATGGCAGCGTGAAGCTGCAGTTTTCCATGTGCTTTCAGTGCCTTGTTTATTGCTTTGTGCAGCACAGCCTAGATGAGGCTCATCAAGAGCTAACTCTAATTGAAGCTGTCCTATAAAAGTGCTGGTATGAGCAGATGTGGCTATACCAGGAATATTTTTTTAATACACTTAAAAATATTTTAAGACCTAAAGTATTTCTAGACAGAAACAAGACTGAACATTGGCACAGACTGAACATTTAAGCATCATCGCAGACACATATCTCAGTTTTCTCACTCCATAATTAGTCCTCTATTTCTCCTGGAATCTGGTCAGTACTTGTCCCCATTAATGCTATGTGCTTTAAAGGTTTTTAGTTGTACTTTTCCATCTTGACAGAAACCCCACCTTTCGGGATAGATTTTCATGGGAGATTGGAAGAAAAATACCTTCATTTGTTAAGGATATTGAGGAATATCTGGGCACATTTTTAACTTATATTTTTTGCAATGGGGCCTGCTTCCAGCTTTCCCAGGTGTACTTTTCCTCCTTCTGCCAAGGTAACTTGATGCCTATGGAAAATATAAGTAGATTTCATAACTCTTTTCCTACCTACCTATCACAACTCAAGCAATGGCAGTTGGGATGCTGCTCATCTCCATTCAGCATGGGAAGAAAGCACAGCAAAATTTATTGTGGACTGAGACAGAGTGGAAAAGGGTGGTAACTGTGTGTGGTGAAGAGTAGTTACCAGCCTGGGCAGCAAAGCCCAAGCACATGAGCCTTTCTGGCTGCAGCTGTATGGTTGCAGCTCTGCAACCAGCCAGAGACTTTCATGCTGTTCTTCAGTAATTCCCTCTCCTCTCATTGTCTTTCTGGAAAACTGACCAGTGAATTAAAATGTAGGTGAGTCAGTTTAAGTGAAATAGCCTGTTATTGCATGTAATTTTGGATTTGTGAAACAGCTTTCTTTGGGAGTCAGAAGGTCAAAAGAGAGGCATTTTCTGAAATGATCAGAAAGGTTGAGCAAATATGACAGCACTTGGAGAAGGTGGGTAGCTGAGTTTTATTTTAATGTGTTCAGACTATGTCCTGCTAGTAGAGAAAGGGCTTTTAAAAAACACCAATCAAACAAAGAGTCATGGCTTGAAAGTGAAGAAATGATTTAACTTTTAACTGTGCAAGGCAATGGCTGATTTATGAGCATGATTCCTCCTAGGCTTTCAGTTGTGTGTCCTGATGCAGACAGTGTTGCCAGTGGATTCAGCACTGTCAGACTTAATGTTTTGTCTTAGGAGAATAGACATTATCTTAGGCAAATTGTCATGTCCCATCATGGGCAGGGTGCTCTCCTGAAGGACTAAAGGCTGGCAGCAATGCTATGTCTTGGCTGGTGTTGGAGCTCCCAACTGGAGGCACAGGCTGGGGAGGTACTGAGGAGATGCTGGATAAAACCAGGGAGGATAAGGTAGGAAGCAAGGAGCTCTTTTGTAGCTGAATTCTGAGCAAAGACTTCTTTGTCATAAGCACTGTCAAACAGCCTCGTTGCCATGGCAACACTGGCTGGATAACCCATTTGGGAAAATACTTGTAGGACCTAACACTCTATCATCTGTCATTCAATAATTTCATGTTCATAATAACTAGGAAATCAATTGCCATCCTCGGAGACAGTTTGCTGGAAGGGTAAGTGCTCTGCAGCCAGCACGCAGCCCAGGCTGCTCCCAGCTCACTGGGAGGCTCGCGCTGCCCATGGAGTGCGGGGCTCATGTGGACCTGCTCAGAGACTGAGGTCTGTGATCTAATTAAACTGTGCTGTTGACACCCATAAGAGAGAGAAGAAAATGGCAGATAAAGCAGTTAAAGTAGTGTGAGGGAACAAAGGTTTAGGTAGAATTATCTTTTCATATTTTAAAATACGAAGGAAAACAATGTGCTCAAGTTATCACATGGCCAGCATGAACAAATTGTGTAACTTAAAGGCACTTTTTCCTTATCTTGGCTTTCTAATTAAACTGCTTATCATCATAAAGGCTGTGTTACCTGTATGTTACGTATTGAATATAAAGCAATCATGGAACAGTAATTAAAATTCTTAAACATACACCCATTGACTTTACATACAATTAGTTTGCTGCAGTGTGCCATTCATTAGTAACACAAGTTTTCAGAACTGAGACCTTTGTTGGCTTTGCAGGGAAAGATGTGTTTAGTAATTATTTTGGCAGTGTTTATCTGTTTTCAAAAAATGTGCTAATATAAATCTCTGGAAAGTAATTCTGTAAATAAAAAAACATCTTAAATTGAAGCTCAGGGAGAGAGGGTAAGTCCTTGCTGATAGGAGTATTACAGACATGAATGAAAGGTAATTCTTATCACTCTATTAACAGTATTTGAATGGTGCTTATTCTCATAATTCACAACAAGAGTTTCCCTTTCCTTTTAAAAATTCTTTTGGAACACAAAGATAAGGTGGCTCTTTTCCAGCTGACTGTTTCAGCACATCCATGGTTCAATTAGCACACAGCACAGGGCAGATGCATGCAGGGCTACAGGCTGAAGCTTTGGGTAGTTTGTGCTGAGGAATGTGGTGAATAATCAAGTCAATTTTTATGGGTCTCTGCGAAAAGGACATACCTTTTGAAGGGAGATTTGTGGTTCATTTTGCAAATGTAGTACTCAGTAATTATGTGAAGTGATACCTTAGATATTAGCATGGGAAATGAGAAGGCACACTGTCCTTCTTGTTTTTCACCCAGAGGTCAAAATGCGAGTATTCAGGGTGATGACTTCAAACTCTTCATTATTTGATGCCCTGCTATGGTTTCTTGAGGTAAGCACTTGCTCTCAGCTTTTGAAAACTTGTTTGATTACAGCACATTCAGATGCAGACTCAGTGTGTGTTCTCTGCAAAAACATTTTCAGTTGTTCAAGTCATCAGAAATACTTGCAGGTCCTAATTCCTGGCTCTGACTTTTTCTAGTTAAGTCTCTAAAATGATCCACTTGCTATTTAAGTTTATATTGGCTTGGATTCTAGTAATTTGTTGGGTTTGGAAAAAAATTTCCTGGAATAGATCTGTTTGGGAGAAGAGGCCTGTTTCTTTCATGTTCTCATGAAACATACTGGGTTCAGAGAAGACACAGGTTCAGGACATTGCTGGTCACTACCCATCTTTTGAAAAATCCAGAACTCAGTTTTAGCGGAGGAGGAGTCAAGATTTCATTGTGAGGGACCTGATGAAGAAGGAATCCCCGGAGGAAACAGATTTATGAAGATAGATGAATAAGATCCCACAAGAAGTTTGGCATAGAGAAAAAAGAGAACAGGTGTCCCCAAGTTAAAAAGCTTCCTAAATAGCAGAAGAGAGATGCAAGGGGAAGAAATGTTATGTTCTTCTTTTTTAAAAAAATAAGTAAAGATAAGTTAAAAAAAAGAAGTTAAGAAAGTTAAGGTAAGGGCTATGGAAGCAGGGACAATGATAGGAGAGAGTGACAGATGAGCTTTTAATGTCTGAGTCTCTGGTGATGAAGGTGAGCACCTTGAATAGGAAGTGATTAAAAATATGTTATCTCAGCAAAACTGCTCAAAATTGAAATATTCAATCAGCAGCAGGCAGGATTGACAATAGCCAAGCTGTGATGTGGCTCAACCTTTCTTTGACCTCACATGGAAAAACAATCTGGTCTATATGGAGAAGGCACTAAAGGAGTCAGCAATAGACCCACCATTGACTAGAACTGAGAAACTGTCCTTGAGAGAAGTACATCCAGATAACAAGCTAGAAAGAGTAAGAGCAGATGGCTGGAGAGGAAACAAATAGGTGCTTGAAGTGGTACAAGTAACTTTTCACACCAGCTTCTCACAGGAATCCTTCATTTTTGTATAAGAAGTAATCTTCTGTCCTATGTGACAAAATGTGAAAAAGCCTTTTTTCTTTGTGAGTGTGTCTGCTGGGTACCTCCAGTGTGGGCACTGCCAGGGCAATGCCCCTACAGCCTCAGCAACTTCACACCTGGGCATTTGACAAGGGAAAGGCTGTCTTGTGTGGATAAAAGAACATATTTTGCTGTGTCACTAGCTGGCAACTTTTATACAGATTATTAAAGAAATGTAGGGAAGCATTAAGAAAATTAATTTCTTTGCCTTTCTGAAAGGAATTGGCAGCTTCCATGACTTCCTGTGGGGATTCTCATATTTACTTTGTTTAGACTTGAAGGAGAGTGTTAGCGATATGGATGCATATAATATTTATTGGTTAGGTCTTGTGCTTTCCCCCAGCATTTGTCAGTAACTGCTATTTTCTGTCACCCCCTGGAAGATGGAAAGGAAAAGAATTTCAAGAGCACCAAGGGAACATGAACTGTGACTGCCTCTTCCATACTTAATGTGAATGGATAAATACACGACATTAGTTTCCAGTGCTGGCGCTCACTTTGGCTGTGCAAGTCCTCTTTCCCACTCCTCCTTGCCCTCCTCTCCTAGTAGAAGAGGAAAGCCAGGAGGAAGTTGTAACCTGACATTCCCTGTGTGTTGCAAAGGATAAATATTGCCTCCCCTGGTGCTGCTTTGATGCATCTGTGTTTAGTCAGAGGTGAGATCAGTAAAACTTGCACTGGAGAGTGTGAAATAGCATTGATCAGACTGACTTCTGAAGCAGGGTGAAAGACAAAAAGAATCAATTAAACCTGCGGCCCAGACATCCTGGTTTATTTTGCTGAGCAGAGGGAAAGCAGGTGTGTAGCTGTTGCTTGTTGTAATACCCAAGCAGGCGCTGTCGTGGGGAGCAGCCCCAGGGGCACATGTGGCTGAGCCCAGGCTGCGCCGAAGGCTTCAGTGGGCTCTCCCATCTGCCAGCCACGGGCAGCCTGAGGAGGACTCCTCTCCTCTCCTTCACAGCCTTCTGCCAGCCAGAGAGGTTATTTTAGAGTTCAGCTCTTGAGAGGATGCACAGGAGGGATAATGCTGGGGAAGCTTTGAAGCCAAGGGTAAAGGCAAATAAAGTAGAGAAAGCTGGGAAGGAGTAGGACGTGGTGGACAAAAGCAGTCCACATCAGCCGGGACCTTTTTGGATGAATTGGGAGATAAATGCAGGGTTGTGGCAAGGCACAGAATTTATGTGGGGTGTAGGAAAAAGGAAATACAGAGCAGAATATGCAAAATTAAAATCTCACCATACAGTAAAGGAAGGAAAGGAAAAAACGTGATAAAACTGCATAGGTTTGTGTTGCTGGCTGGAAGCTGATACGAATTTTATATGTGTTCATTGCGGCTTATTGTAAGAGCTCCCTTCAAAGAGTTTTTTGTTCAAGATCAGATTTCACATCATACTGGTTTTGTTACTTTGCAATGTATGTAAATATCTCAGAATGGTTTTGTTATCCCAAACAGTTCATTAGATGCCATCCTCTGGTGTGTGTGCCATCACCTACCTGGGGCTGGGCAGCTCCCTCACAATGGGATTTCTTGGTACTTTCTATACTGGTACTAAATCTTGAAAATTCTTTGTCATATTTCAGTGTTATGCATTGCTAGATTTCTTCATTATTCACACATTGTAAAAGGATGATAGCTTTACCTGATTTTATGAGGTGCTTTGATACCTCTGTATGGAAAATTCTGTGTAAAACTTGACATCTGTTGTTATGTAAGTAGTTTACTGCCAGGATTTTTTTGGTACAAGTTAAATTTAATTATTTTTAAATCATCCATTTTACTTGCACAGAATTGTTTGCTCTTCTGCTTGTACCTGAAGGAATAAAAAGTATTTTCAAACAGAAAATAGACCTTTACATAAATTGGTGTCATCTTCACCAACAGTACAGAGAGGATTTAGACAAATCAGGTGAGGAAGGCAGTTTATTAAGATCTTTGCTTCTCATCCTTATTTTATCACTTAACTTGCCATTAGGATGGCACGTGTTCAGAAAAGCACCTAAATGATTAATTTTGTCTGTTGATTTGTAACCTTTTGCAAAATGCTTATATAATGAACTACAGGAGGCAGTAGAAGGATGACACAAGTGCCTTCTGCAGTCCTTCCTAGACATACAGAAACTTGAGCATTTCCCATGGTGATTTTGATGTGGTCATAGCTGGGTCTGCTGGTGACCAATACATGTATGCCATAACTTAAAAGAAAAAAGACACTCCGTAATCACAGAAATTAACAGCTAAATAAGAGGTTTTGGTTATCTGACACATCCTCTGAGGTAAGTGAGAACACAGCTTTGTCTATGAGTTTTGTTAAGAAAGCTGGGAAAAGCTAATCTAATTTGAATTTCTGGTGGGTTTCTGGAAGGAGTAATCAAGAGGCTATCAGCTGGCTTACTGCATAAGAATCATGTATTTTTTTGCACCAAGGGTGAGTCTGTCCTGATTTAGGTGCTGAACACCTTGTGTCAGGGATATACTCTCTCCAGTGTTTTGGCCTCTGTGCAGGAGAGCTCTTGGTGCATTTTTATGTCTTGTTAACAGAAACAGCTGTAATGGATGCGTTACCAAATCTCACTGGGGTTTGCTCCATTTCTTTAAACGTATCGCCGATTTTATGCCTTAGGTGTTCCAAACACAATTTTGGATGAGAAGTATGCAGAAATCATGTTGGTTTGGGGATTTTTTCCTACAATTTTAATTTCAACCAAAAGTGGGAACGTTTCTGAAAAAACCTCAGTTCTTACATGACAACCCATTTCTGAGGAATGTATAACATTCACAATTTTGGGTAGCTGAAACACATGCATTTCAGTTCAGATTTCTAGCTTGAGGCAGGGCTCTTGTTATCCCTTAGCTGACAACGTTGTTGCTCACAGCATGAGTTTCCTAATTTATTTGACCATCACTATCAGGTCCCTAAAGCATCACAATAAATCCCTAACACATCTGCTGAAGGGGAAAAGAACAACCTTAGGGCTTCTGGCTAGTCATTCCAGTGACGGGGTGAGGAGACTCTCAAAGGCAGTAACTTTTGAAGGAAACCACAGTGGGACAGAGAAATATGTTATGTAATATGCAGATAGTGTTTAACTACAGAAAACTTGTCGTCTTTTGCTAGAAGTCATTGACTCAGAAAGCTTGTGATTCAGGTGCTGGGGAAGGAAAGACATTGCTTGCCATAGCAACCTTCACATCCCCTTACAGTATGTCTGTCAGCTGTGCTAGGGCTAATTTGTCATGTAAAGTGTATGCTATGTATGTCACATTTTACTGTCTGTTCATTTGTTTTGATAATCAACATCTTGACAGATTTGTCCCACATGGTAGGATTTATAGTAAGGATTTTCTTATCACTGAATTAAGTTGGTACACATAATCCTAGTGTCCTGCACAAGAATAGAAATGAAACATATTCGGACTAGATGCAAAGGTCTTGCAGAAAAAGCACTTACCCTTTCCCAATCAGTTATTCTCCTTGATTTTTCTCCCTTTTTTTTTTCTTTCTTTCATGTGATTTGTTTCACATCTTTGCAGGAGGAATCATAGAGAAGAGAATAGACATTGACTTTGAGAAGGTTAAATATTTCCTCTTCTATTAAAAGACCTTTCTTTTTTATAAGATACAAAGTTTAATTCTGTAAAAAAATACAAGTGAGTTTTGGAAACACACTGCTTTGCCTCCAGTGTGAACACTCACATACATACTGCCTGTAGTCTGAAGTTCGATAAGCAAATTCTTTTTTCAGAGATGTTACTTCCTCCCCTGTAGTAAATGAAAGCATCTCATTCTCATCTCTGAAGACAACGAGTTGAAAATGTGGGGTCTGACTTCTTATGGGCAAATACAAATGTGAACAGATTTAGCCACAGGAGTTGCCTACCTGGCCTGAGGCTCCTTGTTTTTCTTTTGGATTTAAATGGTTCAGTAGTACAGAAATTGGCTCTAAAGTATATGAGATTACATTTCTCTATTTTTATATTGCAGCAGGCTGCTTTAGTCTGGGCAGGCAAGTTGATGGGTAGGTGTGGAGACACAGGGAAGGTATGTGTCTGCCCGTGAGCATCTTTAAACTCTTACAAATATAAGTACAAGATCTGCCTTACTAAAGGAGCTGAGAAAGATTGTACAAGTGGTCTTGAACCTTTTGAGACAGAGGACTCCAAACAGTGTCTCCTAAAATATCTATCCTGCAAAGATATAATTTTATTTCACTATTTTTAAGAAACAGCACTGTTTCTTTTGGTAATGTATAAGGGTGCCAAGGGCACTTGCTGCACTGTTGGACAAAGCATGGTGGACATTTCCTAGTAAGAAAAGTTTAGATTAACCACAGAATCACAGACTGCTTTGGGTTGGAAGGGACCCTTAAAGATATTGCTTTTCCCAGCACTTGTATTGGAGAGAACATCAGTGGAGAATTACAAAGCAAAGATCCATGGAACAGGAGATTTTTGTTTCATTTCTCACATTTCTCTGGTCTAGACTCTGCTTTATCTTTATTTATGACTGATATTGACAACCAAAATACATTGGGCATGTTTCAAGAAGGGCATATTTTGAAATCCAAAACTCAAAATATCTGGGAGCGCATGTTTTCACTGTGTAAAAGTTTGATTGGGAAGGATTTTCTTCCCAGGTGAATTGCACTGATGTTGCTAGTATTTCATCTATTGATACTTATCAGTGAAGAGGGGTGCTAAGCTGCTCTTCTTCAGAACAAAGTGACGGTTTTTATCTGCTTCAGTCTTGGTAAAATGAATGAGACCATTGCCTCTACAGTTCTGGCTTCCCACCTGAAGGTTTCTTTTAAGTGATCTTGAAGTTTGTATTGTTTCATTCATATTGTTTAGCATAAAAGCATTTAGCATGATTTTATGCTAAATACAAGTTAAGTGCTTCGATGTAATTTGTACCATTCTTAAACTGTAATGTGATTGAATTCTTTTCCTCTATTGTACATTGTCCTTTGGCTATTTTAGGAAATTATGTTCAAAAAGTTTTTAATGCCTCTGTCCAGGGAGCTCAGACGATCCAGGAGTCCTGGCAAGCTGCAGTAGGGCTGAAGCAGAGTGCAGGGGTGGCAGCAGCTGAGCAGAGGCTGGGTGGCAGTGGTGTCCCTGCAAACCCACCCCTGCAAACTGCTGATGTGTAACAAATCTCCCCTCTGAAGCTGACAAGACCTTTGTTTTGGCTTTTTATTCCAGGAAAAAAGAGAGGAGTTCAGACTAAGGATCTGAAATTTTGTTCAGAGATAAAGCAGGATTTGCTATGCTAATTTCTTTTCCACAGAACATCAAAATAGAAGGAAAAGAGGCGTCATTATTCGGGTTTCATTTGTCTCCATCCATGTAACTCTGCAGGATTTTTTAAACTTTTTCTGCATTTTTCTTCCGAACTCCTTACACCTGAAATTTCTGTTTCTCGATGAGTGAGTGTGGCACAGATCTGGGGTTTGGCAGGGCTCACTGGCAAGGCTGAGCTCTGGTGCGCTGCAAGGGCTCAGGGCACCCTGACGCGGGTGGGGTGGCTGGCACGGGGCTGGGACCAGGCTGTGTCCAGGCAGCCTGCTGGGTCAGCATCCAGCAGAAAGACCCCTGCATGTCCCTGACAGCTGCCACAGTAACCAAACACCAGCAATTTTCAGGCAAAGACACATGTAATAACATAAATTTTCTTCTAGAGCAGATGGTAAGGTAACTAAAGCCAGGTTGATTGGGTTTTACTGGGACATTTACCTAATGATCTTCTAGCAAGCAGGTGCACTGGTGGTGATCTTAAGCTTTAGAAAGCCCAAACAGTGTACAGAGTAAACCTTTGATGCTGTGGAGATTTTAAAGGAGAGGAAGCTGCATTTGTTTTAGATCATTACAAAGCATTTGCTGACAACAACAGAATTAATGGTGCTTTTATGGTGGTCAGTTAGTGACTGTCAACAAACAGAGTTGATTTCAGTTCACATTGTTATTTTAAATCAAACTAGCCAGTCTAAACCAAACTCAGGTAGTCTGACCAGCTGACAGACTTGGGAGCAGTGTGGGCAGTTCCTCCTGCAGCATTGTGTGGCGTACTCCCGCATCCATCATTCTATCAGGTGTGTGTTGGGAGCTGGGTCTGAGATTCAATCCCATTCACCACCTAATGCTATCTTTAGGGTGCTGAAGTCGTGATTAGTTACACATAAGCATCCAACTCCCCTCTGCCTAACTACTTCTTTAAAGACATAGGTCATACCTGTGTTACAGAATTTATTTTTTACTGTAGTAATGTTAACTTCTGGCAGTTATATTACAACATCTTTATGCTTTGGCAGAGGAGAAAAGCAGCTGCTTTTATGGCCTGATTCAGTACAGTTCTCCATTCAAGGCTATGAAAACTTCCCTAATCCTGGTGTGTTTTTCTAGGACACAGTAGGCCATTTATATGGGGCAAGACAGAATTATCTATTTTATTGCTGTATCCCTCAACATTTTTTCCAGATTGTCACTTGTGTGAGCTTTGAAAGTGAAGAGTGGCACGTCCATATTGGTAAATGGGTAATGGTAGTGCCATATTCATGACAAACTGTTCTTCTCATCATCTTCACTTTTGAAATATTTGAGTGTACCAAAACTACTCTTGTAGATTTATCCAACTAATGGTACGTACACTCAAAGAGACTCTTAGAAGGGACTTTCTCATAAGTAATGAGTAATATTCCATTTTGTACTTCTATACTGATTAGCAGTATAAAACTTAAAACTTTTAATTGAGAAACCACACAAGACATGTTAATTACATTTGAGTGCTGGAGACTGCAAGGGTGGCCTCAGCAGAACTTGGATGGGTGTAACAGCCCTCCATAATAGCTTCTTTGAAAAGCTCTGTAAAGTCTTAAAAGGCTTATTGAATTGATGCCCTTGCAAGACTGGTGTTACTTATTTTATAAGAATGTAAAAAGGAAGAGCTTTTCTAATGACTCAGGTATCAGAGGAAAGAACAGAGCCAAGGAGTTCCTCACCACTGTTCTCATCCTCTGAACCAGTTCCTGCTGCTTCAGCACTTGAATTAGTTTTGTACTGTGAGTTCAGTTTCTCATTGAGGCTTTTCATTGATATTTGCTGTTGTTTGATCTGGGCCTGAACTTGGCATATCTCAGTTCCAAATGATTTTTTCTTTTTTTTTAAGATGTAGCTTGAAAACCAATTAGGACAATAATAAAATGTACTTTTATAAATGTGTTTGAAATGAGTTTGAAGTTCAAAGTCATTATGTGATCATTAATGCTGTTGGACTCTATGTTGTATTAGCAGCTAACATTAGCTAAGAAACTTTCAGGTAAGTACTATTGTAGCTTTTTGTGCAAGAACTGGTAAATTTGGAGCTTTAGAATTGAAATAGTAAAGGGATCACATTGCCAATATTAGATTTCTGGAGATGCAAATAATAAACACAGGCAAGCTATCAGCAAGGGGATGCATGGTGGGAAGTCTCAGAGCTGTTCTATCTCTCATAGCTCCCAGGAGCTGGTGAATTATGGACTTCCTAGGCAGGTAGATGACTAGTGAACAGTTATCTGTTGTAAAGTTGTCTAATACCTTTTTGAACTTTTTACTGCTTTTTACTTCCTTTGAGTTTTGGTAATGCATTCCACTGTCAAATTACTTGGAAAAAGAATTCCAGGCTTCCTTTTGTTGTTTTAAATGTATCATCAGATTATTTCATTGTGTAATGTGAGAAGGAATGCCTTCTGTATCAGGAGAATAAATAGATTAAGGGAGGAGCAGGGAAAGGGAGATATTGCATATCTTTATTTCTCATTTGTGCTTCATAGATCATCCATTTTCTTTAAATGATTTAGAGATTGAAAGACCAGGGCTGCTGGTTATATTCAAATATGGATATTTCTGGTATTTGTGCAGTTTCAGTAGTTCCTGCTCCATTGTTAGTCTTTTCCTCAGGCAATTCGAGGAAACTATCCACAACTCCAAATCTATTTTCTGAGTAGACATAATTACTTTAAAGACCATGACTCTGAATATTTTAGCAGTGTTCCCTAAGTGCCTTATTTAATGTTTATTGACATAGGATTTCACATCTAAATTTATCTATAATCAGACCTTTTTCCCACAACTTTGTTCATACACTTTAGATTTGGCTATCCTGATTAATCCTTGTTTGCTTTAAATCATTTCAAGCTTATTTATGAGTAATTCTACTCCATAGTGTTAAAACTACTCCACTACTCCATAGTGTTAAAACTATCTAGTGCAGTTAAAAGCCATCAGCCTGGTTTTACATGATCATATAATTTTAAAAAACTGAAGTTGTGTGAGGTAGTTTCCTTATATGGTTTAAAAACAGTGAAGTTGTGTGAGATGGGTTCCTTATAACTAACTGATGAGGTAGAGAAAGTCAATAGAAAGTCAAGGTTCTTCTAGAATATGTTAACAAAGTCCTGAAACCAACCTTTTTATATTCCTAAGGCCTTAAATTTCAGTATAAGCATCATTTGGTTTTCTGCAACAGTTCCCTAATTATTATGGCACCAGTTTAAGAGTGGTAAGGAAGCCACTCAGAGAAAAACCTTGGGAAAGAATATCCTGGATGACACTGAAAAAGAAAAGAGAAAAAAACTTTCTGAGCAGTCTGAAGTTTGGCTAGTAAACGTGGTAAAGGAATCCTACTTTTTCTGAAGAATGCTAGCCAGCTCATTCACGTTGGATTGGTAGATAAATGGGTTAAAACAGGGGGATTATTTTCTTTTTTTCATGTATAGAACAAAAGGAACAAGTAGATCTTGTAAACAATCATGCCAGAGAATATTCCTCATGTGCTTGCTTTCTATTTCCTTTAGAAAGGTTTTTGCATTTTGGACAAGGAATCCCATAAATCCCATGGGATCCCATAGAGCCCATGTGAATTTAGTCATGGATGGGAAAAACAATCAATAGATATCAATAGACTGGACTTGTGTAATATGATGTTATGCGTGCTCCCTACCTGCCAGGAGGCATTTGAGCCCAATGGAAAATTCCACTTATGGAGCCCATTTGATTTACAGTCAGGCAGGCCTACATAGTCTTCAGAGAAATTACAGTCCTCCTGGGAAATACAGAACACAGGAATTCCATGTCCTGCCTTTTCTCTTGCCACCCTTACTTTGCTGTGACTTTGACCAATGCATGAAGTCTTGGTAGCTGTGGTAAAGGATATGAGGTTGAACAAGTGTCTTTCCTAAATTAATGTTCCAGAGAATATTGCATTTTGTTCTAGATACAAATTCTTAGTTTTTGTGTTCATGCATTTTTAAGTGTACTCTGAATGACTGTAGAAAACATGCAGCATTTTTACTTTGAGTCACACTTTCATGTATCTTGTAGGGAGTGTGGTGAGATTTTCCAGTTTGCTATGTTTGAAAAAATCCATTTTATTGAAGCCTAAGCCCACTCCAATGACTTTGTACTTCCATAGTTTGCACCTTCATTTAGCCTAGTGGTTAATATATACATTATGTTATTTTAGAGTTCAAGCTCACTAGCTTATATGCAAATTCCAAGTCTTTGGGTTATATTTACTGAAGGTTTTTAAGTTTTTCTCTGCAATCATAGGTCTGGAAAATTCTTTGTTTTTCTAATATGCAAACTGGCTGATGCATATGATCACCTGATTCCAGCAGCTGAGGCTTTATAAAAAACATTAAATATCACAACGGACTACAAGATCTACCCAGACTGAGGTTAAGCTTTATAAGTTCAAGTCTCTGTTAAGAACAGTGGGGATATGCAAAAGCTTTCTCCAGCTCCATTTTTCTTGTGATACTTTTGTTTTACAGCTATGCAGCCCTTAGACTATAAACTGCATTGCCATCTATTCTGTGAGCCGGATTTCTGGGAATTCCTCAAAATTTATGGAGTAAATGCTGTAGGGTTGGTACATCGGGAGGAGAGTGTGAATTCTAGGGCTTGCAAAGAAAACTTGGAATTCCACATATGCTTCACTGGGTTTCACCACTGAGTTCAGACCAACAGCTTCACTATCTTCACTTAAAATCAATGTTCTATTTTATTATGTGTCTTTTAGCTGTGTGATAAAGAAGTTATAAAGAAGTGAGTGATCTTTAATTTGCAGTGTCATTGTCCTGAGTTTTTTAAGCATGGGTGCTTATAATTAGACATTGCTATAGCTCAGTGAGGTAAATACCAAATGTAAGTCATCTCCTAGATACTTAAAATTAATTAGGAGACCAAAAACAAGGACACAGAGTTTGAAAATGTTAACAAATTTTGTTGCAACTCTCTTAAAATTAACCCTTGTCCCTTTGCATTATTGATTGCTGGTTTGACTGTAAATTATTATTTTAATCTTTATGATAAGATTAAATTGTAGGCAATGAACATAGAAAACTCCACAATTAAGAAATGCATTGTATTATTGAAATATCTATGAATTACATATAAAATAAGAATGACCTGATTATGTTTTTGTATCTTTTTGGTCACTTTAGCTACAAAATGTTGAAGGGCAATAAAGATGATGAAGATGGAAAGAAATATCAAATTCAACTTGATCAAAGCACATCACATGTTTCTTTTTAGTTAAAAGTTCCACCAAGTTTTGCCTTGAATGTCATTCGATGCTGCACAAAGTTTAGTATTTTGACCACATGTAAGATCAAAGTTGCATATTTAGATGGAGCTCAGGAATCTGGAAGTACACGTTTCCTTCTCAAATAAACCTATTCAGTCCTTCAGACCGTGCCCATTAATGGTTGCAGAAGCAGAAGACAGAACCTTTTTACTCTGTATGAGCAGAGGACAGGCACTTGATAAATTAATGGAAAAGCTTATGTTGTCTGCAGAGAAGTAAACAAAAGAACCAGAGAAGGAACAAAAAAGAAAAATAGACACTGTAAGGGGAAACTGCTGAAAGCTTAAGTGTAGCTTTCCGTTGCTTATTTTTCTATTGGTTTTTGTTGTTATTGTGTGTTTCTTGTATATAACTGGAATCCTGTAATAATATGTCCTTTTCCCCCCAATTTTTTAAGAACTAATTTTAAGAGACTATCAAAAATATTCCAGGGTTAATAATGTTTCCTTTCAAGAATGTAGTTTAGCTTTCAAACTGTGTATGTGTCAGAGGAAGAAGTTATGTCAGTGGAAGAAGAGAACACTTTCATCGAAAGATGGCATGGTTGTCCTTGCATGACTGTTGTCTTGTTCATTGATCTGACTTTCTTAAGTTCAAAATTTACACATCTGAGAATCTTTCTGCACTTCACAATATAGAAATCTTCAAAGATTGAGTTGATGTTTGCTACATGGGTTTAAACCTCTCAGCGTGAATAGAATTTCATGTGAGTGTGGAGGAGTAGAACAGAGGCCGATTCTTTCTAACAATCATGAACCTGCCTCCATGGTTCATCTTTGAAATCCTTGGGCTTTGGAGGAAATTCATAACCAAGCCTGCCTGCTCAGGTTCTTCCACCAAATAAAAATTAATCTTACTGTTCTGTTTCAGAACAGTGCTGGAAGTTGGTATGTGAAGAGCTTGCTCTGTTAATGGTCATTATTTGATTCTTCATGACTCCACTCATTTCTTAAAGGAGATGAAATTTAATTAAGATTTAGTCTCAACCTATCTGTAATTTACCTGGAGGTTCTAGCAGACTTTACTACTATGCAGAGTTTGCAGCAATGGTCCAGTTTTTCCTGTTGGCTTCTCTGCTTGGCTCTTACCCTGTCTATTAGGTAAAATTAGGGCCCAGAAAATCAGATTATTATATCCCAAGGGGCTGAACCGATAAGCAGCACATGATTGTTGATCTGTTTGCTACCCGGTGTTGCTGGTGTTTGAGGTGCTGCTAGATGCAACGCCAATTTGTTATCAATTAGTGCTTATTAGAATCATTTCCTGTAATTGATTTTAAATGTTTGACAAAGCACTTTTAGGAAACTGCACCCAAAAAAAATAGTAAGTGTACATCACTGCTTAGTAAATGCAACTCTTTAGGGCCCAGTGTCAACTAACTGGTTTCATTGGTTTCCAAGTAATTATTTCTGCTTTGGATCCCACCTGCTATCCTCTCCAGACTAAAGATGTTTTGAAACAAGCACTTGATATAGTTCTTTATGAGCAAAGTTGCTGAGAAAGTAAAGATTAAAAAAAAGCAACTTCTGTTTTTTCTATCTTATTTTGTTATGGCTTGAGTTTTTTGTCTTGCATAACTACCATTGGATTACATGATATACAATACAGGAATTAATGTCAGCCTTGAATTAAGTGTGATTTCAGTTGGCCTTAATATTTAACATGTGGGTTTATTTTAATTTTAAATGCATCTTCTCCTTTATACACACACTGAGAATTGTGGCACCATTAAAATCTAATTTACAAATGATAAAATTGCATATAATGACATGTTAAAATAATAGGTTTAATACCTGGGAGTCTGAGAGGGTGTATCTGTGGAGTTTCTGAAAAATTTGGCCTATAATTACTGTTACACTGTTATAACTGTTATAATCTGTTATACATGCAAGAAAGAGACTTGAATGTGGGATTATTTAATAAACAGCAAAATGTGTGTATATATATTTTTTATACATGTAAGAATATGTAAAAAACACCAGGTCAGGCACACTTGCATTTCCACGTATCCTGGATATGCATGAGGAATTGTTATGGACCTATGCCTTTTATGAGTACAGTGAAATTTTGGCTAAATTTGGCAGTGTCAAAGTTGGAGCTATCAGTATAGCCATCTGGGTTAATTCTCTCTCCTTCCTTCTTTAGTTTAAATTTTTACCAACATCAGCTCAGGTTTCACAAGCACTCTCCTAAAATGCTTGCAAATACTTTAAATGTATTCTGTGATCCCTGTTGCACAAGGTGGAGACCTAACATAAGACTTGACTTGTGCCTTTCCCACCCTCATTAATGAATTAGTCTCACAATTACTGTAAAATTTGAGGCAAGTGTGGGTGAAATGCATGCAGCTTAGTCTCTCTAACCTTAATAAACAGAGTTGGTATTGACACAAGTGGATTTTGTTTAACCACAGTACATTTGCTTCTTAATTAGTGAATATTCATCTGTCATCAGCAGCAGCTATGACACCCCTCCCCGCTAACACGTTCTGTCATAAATAATCAATGAGAGGCTATTAATATTCATGAGTGGGAATCTGTGTAGTCATGTGCACTGATGCGGAGACAGGGGGAGTGTTGCCATGAACTGAGTCGAAACTCTGTGTGTGTATACGTGAGTGTAAGATAGTTAGGGAAAGGGAAGAAGAGCATGCTGCTACACACTGCCCTGCCTTGTGCTTCCAGCTGACAGTGGCGTGCCTGT
This sequence comes from Platysteira castanea, assembly GCA_013397175.1. Taxonomy (NCBI): domain Eukaryota; kingdom Metazoa; phylum Chordata; class Aves; order Passeriformes; genus Platysteira; species Platysteira castanea. Next base: position 1,402,470 of record VYXC01004225.1, on the reverse strand, counting down.
GTGTCGGGGCTGGAGTGACTGATGAAAAACAGTAGACAAGTCTGGAGGGTGATTCCCCGTCAGTGCATTTGCCTTTCAGTGCTGGGGAAATTAGAGTCTTTGCTCTTCTGTTGCTTATTAGGATGGGCTGCAATCTGTGCACTTTTCAGAAGAGAGAGGAGCACTACAAACTGCTCTATGAAGTTTCACAGGTGAGTGCAGAGGATATTACCAGCATCTCCAGAGTAAAAATGTGTGTGCTTTACAGACAGTAAGTAGAGATGCTTTTGTTTTGCTTTGCCTTTCTTCTTTCCTTTGTAAAATTGCTAGCAAGATTGTTTGGGGGGAGGTTGGTAATTATTAGTATTTTTGGTGCCTGTTGTTTTCTGCTTGTATGCCACTCCCCCTTCAGATGACTTCCTGTGGGATTCTTTTAACATTTTTGTGCATCTTCTGCCAAGATGTCAGTCATATAGCAGCAGTCTTGTTGAACCATGTAGGTGATGTTTTAAGGGAGCCCTTGGCTTGGGTAATAAGACTGATTTCAGATAAATTGTACTGCTGCTTCTGAAAGCCTTAGGTCTGTGATCTCAGATATTTTTAAGTTAAGGAACAAAGTTTTTATGGCATGTCTGTGCTGGCTGAGAAGTATGTTAGATTTTCAGATTAAGTAATTAAAATTGAAATAATTCTGAAACGTTGTCACCTTTAAACAGGTACTGGGTACAACAGGGTTCCATGGGTGAGATGTGCTGCTTGTTCATTCATTGTGTGTGTGTTATTTCTGTATGCTACTAGACAAAGATCATAATCCCATTTAGGTATTTTGGTGTCTCTTTCAGCATCCTAACAGTGCAGTGCACAGCAGAGTAGCAATCTGCTGCTGCTGAGTTCCCAGCTCCCTCAGAATAAGATGGGAAAAGAGAAACAAGTACTTCCCATAATAGCCCATAATTTTTGCTCAGATCCTATTGAATCAGTATTTGATTTGCAGCTTTTTATTTGTTTTTTTCCTCTTGGCATAGCAGCCTCACGCATATTAAAGTTTAGTGCCTTTCAGCATCTGTTCTCTCCCTCTCTATAATTTGTTCTGGCTTTGACACATTGCCGTTGACAGAGGCTGAACGCTGGCAGTTTTGGACTGCACTGCTGCTGACAGGCAGTGCAGGGGAGAAAAAACAGCTTAGAATGTTGGTGGTCTATTGGCACAGCAGCAGCTAAGTGCCCAGTGCCGACCGGTTCCCTCCGAGTTCCTCCTGACGTGATTCATTTCACAGTGGGCTAATTACAAAGTGGATTCTCTACACATGAAGCAGCCTCCTCAGTTGTGGTATTAATGCACATTTTCATGGTAATGTGATCAGAGCCTCATTAGCCAGTTTCCAGAATGATCCTCTGCATTAATTAAATATAAAAATGACTCTTTTTATCACCACAGAGAGGAAGAAGAAGATTAACATTGTTAATTACTATTGGGGGCCATACCTCTGCATCATTTTTTACCACAGAATCAGCAAGTGAATTCAATCCTGAAAGAGTGTCCGTTTGCAGGTAACGTGCCCATTGCTTTGCCTGGTGAAGACGGTCTCTAGGTGGAACACTTCCCTTTAGTTCAATATTTAGTCGTAATCCCATCATCATTTTTTCTTACAGCAATAGCACAGGGAAAAGCATAGCAGCAGCACATTTCCCTCTCTTCCTTTTCCCCCTCCCCAGCTCTGGATTGCCAAACTGATCTAAAAGTGTAAAATGGAGTAGAGTAGGTCGGTGTCTGCATTTCTGTGCCAGAGAATAAGAAATACAGGTTCTGCTGTGAAAGGAAGTAGACATTTCTTAAAGGGTTGCATGAGTGTATGGAAAAAAGGCTGTGTCTGGTTTAGAGCAAATGCATTTTCAAATATTCCTTGCAGTAATGTTGCATGGTAATAAATGTGATTGAAATTATCAGCAAACCCAAAGGTGGGGTTTTTAAGAGATTTGAGAGAAATTCTTCCCTCTATCTGTTATCTTCTATGTTATTGAGTTGGAGTGTCTGTGGATGTGAGCAACCAAGGTGCAAAATTAACTAATGCTTTCACTTTTTACTCTGGTGCTTGCTAGATAAAGTGTTATCCCTGGGAGGATCTCAGGGAGCTTCCTTGGGGAGTTGAAATGCAGTGAGCCTGGTGCTGCATCTTGTGCTGTTAGGGAAATGTCACTGATAAGGTGCAGAAGGAGAGCAGAGAAATGACTTAGTGTGCTCACTGCCAGATCCTGTGTTCATCTGTAAACTCATCCCTATCTTTGTTTCAGTGTGTGCAGGTCAGAGCCCAAAGGATACTGAGCATATTTTTAACCAGGTGCTGCAGTAAAGATCAGGTCTCACACCATAACTGCCTCTGCGTACAATTCTGATTTGCTGCTGGGAGGGGGGAGTAGCAGTAGAATATGATAAATTAAATTAAGCCAAGGCAGGCATTACTACTTGATTTGCAAATCCCTTTTTAACTCCCCAGTCCTGTAATTCCTATACCACAGGCTTGGCTCTTTCATCTACATGATTTCTGGAGAGCCTGGGACAAGTTAGCCTGTCAGGGACATGAATTGACTGAGGATGAGCTGTGGCTCACTAGCATATGTGGATCAGATAGATTAATTTATATTCATATAAAGAAGCAATCCTAGCTTCATCTGTCGCTTTTCCCATGCTAGGCTACCTGATACTGTGGGTGGTCTGTGCACTCATATACTTAAAAATTAGTAAACAAAGGAAAGCATATTTGCAGAGGAAAACTGTGCAAATGCTTGTTGTGGGGCAGGTTTTCTGCGACTGTTTTTAGTGAGGTCAGATCCAGCACCGCAGAGCTTTTTGTTGTAGAGCTGCTGGGAAATGAAGACATCATTAGAATATGTATAATTCCTCACTCTTCCCCCCATTCCTTCACTCCAGACTGGTCTTTTGCTGAGGTAGCAGTTCAGAGACCATGGGGGCCCTGTCCAAAAGCACAATTTGCTTGTGTGATGGATATGTTTATTTTGATAACTGTGTTTTGCACGTGCAGATTGAGATCAAAATAAAAAACTAAATAGTTGTATTTTAAGAATGAAAGCTTTTGAGATACCACTATGCTTTGGTGAAGGACCCTTGTGCTTCTGAGTGCCTCTTCACCAGTCCTCAGCATGGCTCAGGTTTATTTCTTGGCTTTGCTGGGGGAAGGTATAAGGCATATTACCCCCTTCAAGTCCTCTTCTCCATATGCCTGCCAGTGCAGAAATGAAAGATGTCTCAATTTGAAATTTATGGCCCTACATGCTATTTCATGAAGCACTTTAATATTATTTCCTGTGTGCTGTATAAGCAGGATTGAGCTAATGAGTGTGCATCCAGGAAGTCTATGTCAAGTCACTTAGAGAGGGTGGGGTCTGGTGTATGCTCATGTCCATTAGGATCAGACCTCTGCCATTCTCAGCTGATATTCCCTTGCACTACAGGGGTGAAAGAAGTGAGTTAAAGTCATTTGTTAGCAGCATGATGAGGACTCTTCCCATTTAGCGGAAAGGATAAGAGAAATATGGCAAGAATTGAAGGGAATCAGCAGTAATCTTCAATAGCCTTGTTTGAGACTCAAGAAAATGCAGGTTTTCTTCAGACCACTGTTGTTGTCATATAATCACTTCTGTTTCCTTGAATTTTTGTGCCTTGTTTTCAAAATGTGCAGTTAACCCAGAGAAAAAGAGGGGAAACCAGGAGAGAGAACACTGCTTTTAGAGGTAAACCAAAGAATGGTGCGGACTTCTTTTGTGAGTTACACGTTAAGAAGCAGATCTAGCTCAGGTGAACATAGAGTTGAATGGGAGAAGGGAGAAAAGCCAGAAGGGAAAACAGAGGCTATCTGGGATGGCTCACAAAGTCAGTGGTGGAGCTGAGATTAAAACTGGAAGGTTGCACGTTTATGTTTCACATTTGACCTGGGATAATAGTAGAGCTTGCTTGCAGCATTTTTAAATCCTCTGAAGACATATTATGCAGTTTGCTTCTCATGTTGGTTTCCATAATTACCATAAAGCTCAAATTTTTACCAGTTTAGAGTTCTGATTTTATGTTCATTTTGATATCCCTTGGGCTACTTGAAGTTCTAAGTTCTAGTGGTCCACCTCTTCAAACTCAAAGCTGCTCACAAGAGAGACATCAAGCCTGTCCACTGAAACAGCAGAGGCATTTCTGCATGTTTCAGGAGATGCTGCTTATAGCTGGCATTAGAATGAGGAAGACTGGGGGCCAAGAAGTGTTCCTTAGCACTGAGACCTGCCTTCTCTGATCTTGATGAAGTTTGAGTTTGTTCAGAAGATTAATAGAGTAACTAGATGATGTGACACTTATTGTCCCCTTTCCCAGCCTTCAGCCACTAATATTCTCTTTTGGTACTTATGCCACGTGAGGTATTTACATGACAACTCCTCAGTGTGGTGGTTGCCATTAGCTCTCATTCTTTTCTGTACATGCCTGCCACAACTTTGGTGTACCTTTGTTGCTGTATATCATTGCCACTTCCAAATGCCCCTCATGAATTTCACCAGCCATGGGAAAGTACTAGCTTGTGTTGCATCAGCACAACCACATTTTTGGTTTATATCTAAGCTCTCTTTTTAGAAATTCTGTAGCAGCACGCTTTTACCTCTGGAGAATATGAAAGAGAAAAAATCTGAATTTAATTGTCTGGAAATCAGCTGAATTATCTGAGTTGAATTAAATCAGTAGCAAAAGTAGATCTGGCTTGATCTTACTGCATTTCCTATCTTTTTTTTCTTGCTCCTCTAAATTTTTTAAACAAACAAGTGATAACCCCCTGATTCTTTTTTTTTTTTCTAAGTAGCTCTTCTGAATACTCATTTATCTATTTGAAAAGTTCAAAAATAGAAGAGTCAACGAAGTTACGGGAGTACCATTTCAGTTTAACTGAACGATTTTAGGGATCTGCTTTATGTAATTTCCCTCAAAGATGCACTGTCTCAAATTAGTAGAGTAATGTATTTATGATTAAAATGTAATCAAGTAAAGCTTGTCATACATTTCTAGCCATGTCCTAAAAACTTTCTTGGAACTTCTTTAAAGAACTTCTGCTGAACTGAAAAGACTGAAAAACGCGTTCGAAAAGTTGACTTCTCCTGCAGATAAGAGATTGTCTTTGTGGTTAGCAGGCACAGCTTTCCTGGTTCTTCTGGTTCCTTGATTATTTACTTCACACCGAAAATCAAGCAGCATTAAACAATAGAAATTAAATCATAGAAATAAGTAATCCCATTGCCTTAATGTTTCTGGAGGCTCAGGAAGAGACCCCACTTGTGGAGGTGCCCCTGGGGGCGGGGGATGGGCCCTGGGAGTTGAGGCATGGTTACATGGGGTTTCCAGGCTCCCTGATGTTATCCTGTTCCTTACTGGCTATAGGTGTTCCCCCACCCCGAAAACTGTGGTTGTCTCATGATTCCTGGGTCTTTGGTGGTCAGTCTGTGCCTGACCTAGTTGCCATGTGGTCAGTCTGTGTCTTTCCTGGCTGCCATGTGGTCAGAGAAATAAAAGTATCCATCAACATCTACCAAAAATATTGTTCCTGATTCTTTCTACGGACAAAGCTGCCTTCAGGGAGGGTTGCAGGCTTTCCCCACTGCAACAACCACTGTCATGACATTGCTAACTGAGCACTGCTAACAACTTGTTCCTGCTAGAGGAGCTCACCTTCCCTCACTGGATACTGTGAGAGATCCAGGGAGAATTGGCTGTCATCAGTAACTGTCCCCAGAGCCCTGGGCACCCACTCCTCAGCGCTGTGCTCTGAGTCACCACACGCCAATTGCTTTAAAGAGAAAACATCTTTAGGGCCACCTCTTGTCTGACTTTAGGCTCACCACAGAGCTCTGTTTGGGTGTGAAGGCTCCCTGAGGAGTCCTGGAGGATTGGGATTTGGGTCTGGGAATACACAGGCTGCTTGAAATAACCAGCTTTGGCTGTCTGGTTGCTGTAAAGAAGACATGTATGCATACAACTACACATGTAAGGAGATTGTCATCTGGTTCTCTAAAAACCTAAATCAGTTAGCAGGAGTTTTTGTGATCATTCTTTTGAACATGACACCTAAATTATATGCCAAGTACCTACGTATTATTTTTGATCTCAAACCAAAAGAATTTGCTAAAACATTTGATTTTTTTCTGGTATAATCCAGGAAACTGAAGTGTTCCTACTGACTTCACTGGGGCCAGGCTTTCATTTTCTGTCCTTGTTTACTGTCTTGTAAAAGGCATATAGTTCCTGTGCATACCTCAAGAGGAAAGATAAAGAGTCCTCCTGAGATAAGAAAGCAGACAACAGTATGTGAGATAAGAATTCAGGGGATGGGTACAACAGAGGCAGCTATAAAAGAACATACTGAGATTATATCTGTAATCTGCAGGGATATCCTGCGATTCTATGATTCTGTATGCAATGCCATGAAAATTTAAAAAAAAAAAGTTCAGGTACTGAATAGCATGATTTTCTCTGTCATTTTACTGTTTGTTCCTTGTATCTTGAATTTGACAATGGGGATTAAGGATCCTTCTAATGATCAGATTTTTATACATTTTTACAGAGCCATCCTTTCTTGAGGCTAGCTTCCTGATGTGATTTGGTGTAGATAATCCTTAGGCCTATGGCAAAATGTATCTTTATGTGAGTTTGATACTTCAGTAATGTGATGAAGACGGTCTTGCTACCTTGAGCATTCTCTCAAAAAAGAAGCTTAATTTAGAGATTCAGTGTTTTTGTTCTGTGGCTCAGTGAAGAGGCAGGGCACTAAAATGTCAGCCAGACTCTAGCATGTGTGTGGAGTTAACTGACAGTGGATTGTTTCAACAGTTTTCTCTCAGGAGCTGAGTTTAATGGAGACATATACAGCAGGGCTTGGTGATAAGTAGCAGTTCCTCTACCCCTAGGGATTTGTTGAGGTCTTATAAAAATAATTTTTAAAAAATACTGAAAAATTCTTGGATCTTTGGCTTTAAGACTATTCAGATTATGTTTGACCTGTTATTTTAAATGGCATGAGCTTTTTGTAATAGTATTTGCGTTTTTGTCAACCCCATAACTTTGAACCCATTGGCTAATTTTAATCACAAAAGCTTTTCTCATCTTTTAGTTTAATATAAAGTAGTTTGATGATACTGTTAGGTAGATCTTTTTTCAAGTGCAAGATTTACAGGTTTGCAAATATCACCTCAAAATATCAAGATATGAAAGAGTTTAAGAATTCCATGCTGATTATTCTTAAGACACTTACTTTGTTGTTGCAGTGAAGATAGTTACTTTTCTATTTTTTGTGTAATGAGCTTTTCATTTGTTTTACTTTGCTCAGTAACTGTAACTAAAATGAGTCTGTTAGGAGAGGATATTAAATCAGTTACCATTCAAAGGTTATCTATAATATTATTATAACAAATAGTAGGTGAGAAAGAGAATTTTAAAAATACTTCTATGCCATTTCTAGGACTGGACCTACAAATGAAATTGCAGTGTCTTTATATAATGCACTGCAAACTCTCTTCTATAATTGTTTGTATTTCAGTTTAAAATACTGCTGTGGAGAGGCAGAGAACAGGATGACTATTTGGCCATTTCTGCATAATAGGATGATGTAGACTTCCATGACTCTTACTGTTGTGGGCTTTTATTGTTTCACTTTGAGGAAGTTAGGACATTTTACATATTCTTCTCTCAGGTGGAAAAAATAATACATTCTTTCCTTCTCCAGTATGAAGGTTGGGGGTTTTGTTTGTTTATATGTTTAACTGACAAAAACAAACCCTGATAATCAGCAAAGTGAAGCAAAACAAACATTAATCTTTTTTTTAATTGCCGTCTGATTTATGGTAGTGGTTATTCTCCAGAGGTTTTGGTCATGAAATTTGACCTCTGAAACAACATAAGCACAGTGGAACAAGTAATCTTCCAAACTACCACATCACACGTAGAATTCCTGGGCTTCCAGTATATTAATGTCAGAGTTGAACCTGAGAGGATTCCATCTGCAAAAAGTCTACAAGTGTCTTTAATTTGTCTACATAAAACTTAGTTTTTGTGTTCTTCATCCAGCTAGAGAGTTTTTTTCTTTTTTGTTTCATATCTTTCAGTATTTGGGGGGGCAGGGGGGTAGGGAGTGGGGGCGCTGCATGGCAGCGGTGCATGGCCCTGAGAAAGAGGGAATGGTTTCTCCGGACTTTCAGGGCTGCCTCAAAGATATCAGTGCCAAGAGGAGGCAGCCATGGCTGTTCCAGCACACCTCAGACCCAGGCTGTTCCTGGCGAGGATCTGCAGACATGCCTTCAGGGACTGTCCTGCTTGCACATGTCAGCGCAGCTTCTGTGTCCATGTGCATCAAGCGGGTGAAGCTCCTGGGAAAGAGGACAAACCTGCTACGTGTTCAGTTGCTCTGTAATGTCAGAAAGATCACGTACTGCAGTGCCAGAACCTATGTCCTGAGGACCAAGAGGAGCATGAGATTGGGTGAATGTGTCTAAATCTTTATGAGGACTGAAGAATTGAAATAATCAGAGAGAAGGATTCTTTTTGATTACCTGTAATATAACAGAACGATTGACTGACCTATGTTATATGTTTGATTGTATTTGTAATGTCCTTTTTGCATATTATAGTGGTGAATTTGGAGGGAAAGCTGCTCAGGGAACAATCATTATTCAGGTCTTTGACTTCCTCACGGCTAGAATGTGAAATACTCAGATTCCTCATGATATTCGTGGTCATAGGAATGCCAGCTCAAAATAAATTTTAACGGAAGAAAAGGTTGATTATTAGTTAAAGTTCAGCATTTGGAATGTATTCTCAGAAGTCAAGGCTGCTAAAAGTGGCGATGACATCTTTCATTGCAATATAGTTTTTCACTTGAATTTGTCATGCAGTCTCTCTCAGAAGCTTTTTTATTTAATTATTTTATTTTATTTTATATTATATTGTTTTTATTTTATTACAGTTGGGAAGGACAGAGACATAAGTTTATAAATGGGGAATACAGTAAGTGTGGGTGTGGTATCTATGTTGTTTCTCACTGAGGAATATAAATCCATCAAAATCAAAATGCTTCATAAAAATTTAAATATTTCATCAAAACATGGACTTAAAGAAAAAATATAGGGAAAAAATTTCCAGAAATACCTTGATTCTCTGGTTATTTATATATCATCATAATTAAATACTTATGTAGATTAACTTTTGAAACATATTCAATAGTTTATGTGTTATTTCACGTACTATGAAATTTGGAAGCCAAAAGTGAGTCAAGTTTTCCTTTATCTCAAAGTGTTTTGCTCTTTCCAGAGTTAGGTGTATTGTCTGAGAAATCTCAGAACTTCTCTTGATGTGGAATTTCATTCTTTCTGGATTTCTGATTCTGAAACGTGTGACTTACTGTGGGAAACTCCTGTCTATGTGCAGTTGTATTTATCAGCATACACTTGTCGAGATTTTGTTTGAAAGCAGTCTGTATCTTGTGGGAGAGGAGGGAAGTAGAACAGCTGTAGTAGCTGTAAACAGCTTCCAATAAGGAACCTGACAGAAAAAGAATACACCATCACATCCACAGTGCATGTTGTGATGCCAGAGAGAAATGTTGCCCTGTTTGAGAGAATTCGCCAAAAGCTGTCTTTCTGCTTTCTGGATATTGCAGACCATTGGATGGGTGATTGGAGTACATTGAGGTGTGGGGCCTGTTTTGTACAGCAGTGGGACTTGGAGGACTGGCTCTAATTCCTTCTCTTGTGGGTATATTTTAAGAGGTTCTGGTTTCTCTTTTCCTGTTGTTGTATAAAGTTTGGTATTATTTAAAGCTTTAAAGATTACCTGTAGAGATCTCAGCAAATGGCTGATGGAGAAACTGAATTAGCATTGCCTAATAATGATGATAGTGATCACAATAACCATCATAAAGTGCTAGATGGAGCCACTTAGCATTTATTGGTATGCTTATAACACAAGTGGATCATTACAGTAGAGTGTAGGCCTGCCTGCATTTCCAACGCTTCCTCAACATGCAGAAAGGGTTTGATTCGGTTTGTTGGATTACTGTTTTTTCCTTCGCTGTACACTAAACATCAGTTTTGATAGGAATCTTCATTACGGTTTCCCCAGAACTACTTCTCAGGCAGCTGATAGGACATGCTGCTTTTTAATTCATATATTTCGTTGTATTGTGCACATCAGAGGCTTTTTAGTGTGAAGGAATTTCTAATTGTTAATTTGTTGGTATTGCTTTCTTCAGATCCTAGTAGAAATAGGGGATCTTTGGTATTTGTTCATCAGTAGTGGAGTCCTGTTGCTCAGTTCAACATAGATACCAAATCTCTTCACTCCTATAACCACAATATATTTCCTATCTCAGGTGTGACTGTTACTAAACCATTTAAAATCTTCTTGATGAAGTAGTTTGAAGTTCTTAACACAGGAGGTCATTCCAATTTATCTCCAAATGACCTCTTTGTCCCCAGATTTATGTATTTCCCTGATTTAAAAATGTCATTTGGTCATGTTCAGTAGGAGAATGTCTTTGAAAGTCTGACCTGTAAGAATATGATGAATGGTGACAGGGCAAGGATTTTGCCCAGTGAGAAAATACCAAATCATGTAGCACTGTAGTTTCACTTACTAAATATTGTCCAGGCTCTGTTGTTGAACCCTATGCTGCCAGTGTCACTTTGTCAGGATGCTTTCTGTCCTGTGACTAGTGGCTTCAAATGTACTCATCCATCTTCTTGTCCCATTACATTTCATGTGACTGATGTTCTGCACCTATTAAAATTGATGGGAAAGAACAAAGAAGAAAAATGTGCCCTTCAACTGATTATGTCTTTGAAAGAGCAAATGAGACTATACTGCTGTTTAGAGTAAATTGAACAGTTATTTCTGGGTTTATCTATATTACTTTAACGTTATCAGTAGATCCCTTATTTTGTTTTTGCAGTATTATATTGAGAGCAGTAGGTTTGCATCAATGTTTTCTCCTTTAATTTTGTGACAATAAGTGAACATACAAACTCTCTTAGATTTATCATACAAACTCTCTTAGATTTATCAACTGCCTCTGGTAATCTTGCCTCTGAGATATTGCTGGCATGCCTGAGTTACCCTCTCAGGGAAGGATGGAGGCATGTTTGACTAGCCCAAGCCTTTCCTCTGAGAACCCTTTGCTTCGCCACAGTTCCTGTATGCTGGGAGAGCGCTTTTGTGGGATGTCACAAGGTTCTGCTTGGTGATAAGTGCTTGCTTACCTTATGTTAAGTTCTTCAGGGCAATTAATGGTAGACTAGAAATTCAAAAGACTTTGTAGTATTGGCTTTATCTGTATTTCCTGGGTACAGATGGCTTCACAAAATGCTAGTCCAATAGTTCAGAGTTAGATGAGGGCCATTAGCCTCCTTGATGGAGAGGACAGATGTCATATTTACTGACAACTCAAGACAAAACACTGAGGGAATTCAGAAGGAAAAGCTCCCAAGTCATCATATGGCTGATTATTTATAGATTTATGACAGCCTTCTAAATATAGCAGCCAACAGTTCTTTCCCATTTGTGCATAGTAATGAGATTGTCATTTCTTCTTTTTCAAATTTGAATTTTGACTATGGGTATTTCCATGCCCCCAAAAATGCAACATAATGGGCCCCTTTACGCTCCCTGATGTTGTTGTAGAGATTTCAGCAAGTGCTGTATGCAGCTTTGTTCCCTTACCTAGTGGGACTCAGATGAATTAAACTTTATTTCCATGCAAAGTTCAAATATGTTCTGGATTTCTATATGTCTGTGAAAGGAATGTGGGTTTCTTAGACTTTGTCTTGACGTTAATCCTTTTGGTAATTCAGGCTCAGTAGGTGTTCTGTCTTAAGTTCATAAAGTGTGTTTGGCTGGGAAATGCTTCAGAGAGCTCTGAGTCTGGAAAGACCATTTCTTACACCATTATCTGTAATTATTTAAGATTGCTGAAAGTCTTCAAGGCTTGTTGCTTTGTCCAACATTTTTCTCATTCTGGAGATGGTGTACTGTGAAGTAGATAATACTTTTTGCGTTGGGAGTGGATTCACTTGGGTTACTATAAAAGACAGTTGTTCCTGTCTAGAATTTGTGAAGAGGAATTTGATTAACTTTAAAATAGGCAAATAAGACTTTAAGAATCTTAATTTAGTAATTTCTCTGTGAGGTCTCTTCTCTTTTTAGTTACTTACTTGACCTCCAGCTGAGAGTGGATTCAAGATTTTACAATAACCTTCTTACAGGTAATTAACTCCTGAAATGAGTGGAAGTTAAGCAAAAGTACAATGGACCTGTAGTAAGATCCTGCTTAGTACTCTGATCTTAGCAGGACAGCTCTGGACTATTTAAGCACATTCTCACCCTTAGCATTAGAGGCACTTGAACAAGTAACCCCAGGGGAATAAACTTCATATTGCGTCTGTTTTACTCTGTGCTAAAATGCCTCATAGAAAATGGATTGGTGGAAGAATGTATTCTGTATTTTATGTAGCGCAAAAATATGCAGCACGTAGCTGATGCTTTGAAATTTGCACCCCTGTAATGATAATTCTTTCCCATGCATATGTCTTCAGTGGGATATGAAAAAGGTGGGAAGTGGAAGAGAAATTTCGGTTTACCCTTGTGGATTGCAATGACTGCAGGAGCTGCTGGGACTAGGTCCCAATGAATTGATTCTGTTGCCAAAGAAAACCAGTTCTTAGCACTATACAGGAGGGTCATCATACAAATAAAAGTGCTGTTAATTTCTAATATGACTTGAGAAGAAATAGGTCTCAGCCTTCCACCTCCCCATACTTCAGGAGATTTTAGTTGAAATCTACTCTAAGCCTGTGGTAACAGATTTTCAGAAAAGCTGCTGTTCCTGTATTTTGGTTTTGAAGACACTGAGAATTGCTTAGCTTTTTATTGTAGTGAGGAAAATCTGAATGCAAGAAGAGGGATGAGAAAATTGGATTTCCTTTTATTGCACAGGAACACTGAACAACGCTGACAGAGTATTTACTCCTGTCTATTCTTTCTAATTTGATTCTCTGACTACCATATCAATCTTTGTTCATTGGTGAAAGAAAATTAGCATATCACAGGTGTTGCTTCTGCCTCTGCAGCAACTAAAAGATGTGAATGAATTAAAGTTATAAGCCATTCTATAAGATTTATTTACAAGTTCTTCCACAATGCATGTGCCAACTGTACAAAATGTGGTGAAAATGCTCCTCCAGCCATGACAACCAAAAGGTCTTTTACGGTTCCTATTTTTCTTCCTCTAGTGAGAGATTTGATATGTGTGATATGGATGTGTTCAATACTAGTAACTATCAAATTCTGATTGACTGGCTTTCTTTCTACTCCACAGCATATGTCATTTGAATAATACAAATTACACTGGCATTAGTAATATGTACAACACGCTGGAGTAAAAGACTTTACTATCCTCAATTAAAGTACCGTGAATATTGTTCCAGGGGTACATTGTTTTTTCCTAGTGGGTAGTTAAGTCTTTTACCTTGCTATTAAAGAAGAAAATACAGCATTGCCTTGCCTCAGCTTGCATGATTTTTGTTCAGCTCATGCAGAAGGAAGACAGGATAGCCCTGGCCTCTACTGAACAGGATGTGACACTGGTTGCAGTAATGACAGGGTGCTCTCTTTTCTCTTTGGGGGATGAAAGGATGATCCATAAGTGAGCTAGTCACATAGCAAGCTACCTTTGTTCAATAGGTCAGTATTGGTCATCCCTTTCCAAATGTGTAACTGTAGGCAGAGTGAAGTTAAAGGTAAATGACCAGATGCTATAAGACATTTTTCTCTTTGTTCTTCCATCTGTCTGTATGCTTACAGAAAACAATATGCAGAATTAAACCTTCCAGTAAACCTTCTGTAAGTGTAGTGGAGGTTTATATTTAGAGTAGGAAAAAAATTATACTTCTTCTAGATTGGCAGTATGTCGGGCCCATTTGAAGAACAGAAGCAGAACTCTAGAGAATAATTTCCTAACATGCTGGTGGAAGCAAAAGGTACTATTTGTTTCCTCTACTTAGAAAGAGGCCCTTAGTTTTTATCTATTTAGCATTCGCAGAATACCTCATACACAAAGATCTTTGTTAAGTGAATTACAGGCTGTGTAAATAAATTAGGGAGAAAATAATGTATCAGGGATAATCACCTGACTAAAATCGCACGGCAGCATTTTTGCTAGGACCTCTGAGAAAGTAAATTCATGGGAAATACTTCAAATCTCCCCAATTTATATTTCATTCACAAACAGCTTCTAGAAAATACTACTTGACACAGATCAGAAGATGATGCTAAAAATTCAGAAATACGTTTACAGTTGCAAGTGGCAAATGTTACAACTTTCAGAGCTGAGAGTACATTCAGGAATATTGTCCATATGCCTCTGTTGGCTGCAAAGGAATGCAGCTTGCGTTACTCTAAATGAACATTCAGGGATTGGAAACTTGCCGTTGTTTGAGAATTTAGACCTTACTCACACCTGCCTACACAGTATAAACTTCTGATTATCCTTTACAAATGTTTTAGCTCCAAGAAGCATTTTCTAAAATTATGGATACATACTGTTTCCACATTTGCAGCTAAATAGTTGCAGTAGCTTAGATAGTATGGACATAGCAGGGTTGATTTTCCTCAATTTTGCAATCTGCTATAAAAAATCCAAAATTTTAGAGCTGTGGTTGTTTATCCAAGAGTATAAATAATTTTACAGAACAGGAAACTTCAATTAAATATTACATTTTATGCCTTGCTATATATAACTGACTGATACTGGGAAACTGAGAAAGCAAAGTCCTCCATCACCTATATCCAGGAATGTGGAGAAAATACTCATTAAATTAACATTAGTTTAAGAAAAATGAAACTTCTGACCCAATTACAGTTTACTGTTTAGACTGAAACAAAAAATACGACCTTTGTTACAGAATATGTGACTTGAGCAGGCAGTTCCATATAAAATTGAGAAGCTGCAAATGTTCTGCACTTGAGTGATGGTGTACGTGTGATCTTAGTTCTGCTTCATTAGTCCCTAGTGAATGAGTGGTAAATTTTTCCTATTTATACATTTCTGTCAGGGGATCATAAACATAGCCTGACTAGTGCGTGTTTTCAGTGCAGCAATTTCTTTTATTTCTTTTCTTTTCAGCTTTGATGAATAGTTTATATTTCACTTGAATAAATTTTTCTTCTTTTCAGATATTCAGATAGGTATTAGCAGTGGTTAATTATGCACTCAGTACCTTTTCTAATAGAACTATCTGTCATTATGGCAAGCTTTTATGTTGTATTTGAAGTGTTCAGTCTTTTCAGTAAAATACTGCTTTTGCAGTATGCACGGGAACGATCAATTTTATTTTCTGCTGATTTGATAATTTTCTACTGAAGTTTAATCTTCTGTTTGAGTTTGTGGCCAATTGAAAGATTTTTTCCTCTGCTAAGAGAGTATCTAATGCTTCGGGTTTTTACTTCCCATTGCAGTAAGTACACCTTTAGATTTTTCTGCACTATAATACATTTGTATCTCCTTTTAAGGGTAAAAAAATGTGCAGCTAAATTGTTTTCTGTATCATTTACTAATTCAGCATACCAGGGTTATAAACAACATTTCCTTTTTCCTAGATGTTTCTCCAGTGGTGATGTTTTGTGTAGAATGTGCTTTTAAATAAGTCACTAGAGCTGCTACAGACATGATGAATATTTTACAAGTTAATAAGTAGTTTGTTCTACTCAGTCTTTTTTATACAAATGCAAATTATGTTGTTGGCTTTGGACAGAGTAAGTTTTGTGTGTTTCTATACCTCTGTATTATTGCTTTTGCCATTTTCAGGTCGTTTTATCCAGGATTTTCAAAGACCCTTATCCAGAGTCAGGTATTTGTCACAACCGAATTTCAAGCGGTTTCAGCAATTTTCTTAGTGTTCTGTGGACACTTCAGTCTTAAACTCTGTTAGACAGAGACAACCAAATTCAACTGCAAAGTGGTATTTTTGAGATACACCTGGGCAATCTTTCCCAAAATGCTCTGCTAGTCCTATTGCACCCCAACCAGTTGTAGGGATGAAGCTTGTTACATCTCCAGCTCCTGGCAGCTGACAGAAGGTGACAGCAAGCATTTGGCACTTTTTTCCTGATAATGGTCTATATGTCCTAGACAAAGAGCCTGAAAAGGTGTCTGAGCTTTGGATGGTGTTCTACACAGTGGTGAATTTTACATGATTGGAAAAAGATGAGAGGAAGAGGAAAGAAACTCTGTAAATGATATTTACTAAAAATACATAGGGGAGCTAACACAGGCATGCCTTAAAGGCTATATTTTTTATCATTATTGTAAATCGATTCTCTGCTACATTAGAACTGCTCTCCTAACCACAATAAGATTATAAATTGGAACAAACTTAGTAATAACAACAGATATTATCAAAGTCCAGGAGGCACTTTTAGAAACTGATTGCTGATTCCTTAATATTGACTATTCATAAATTTATAGAATCATTTAGGTTGGAAAAGATCTTTAAGATCATTGAATCCAACTGCAAGCCTAACACTGCCAAGTCCCATCACTAAACCATGTCTCTGAATGACATATCTATACCTCTTTTAAATACCTCCAGGGATGGTGACTCCACCACTTTCCTCAGCAGCTTATTCTGATGCCCAATAACCTTTTCTGTGAAGATATTTTCCTGATATCCAATCTAAACCCGTCTGGTGCAAACTATCACTTGTTATTTGGATGAAGAGACCAACCCTCACCTCACTACTGCCTCCTTTTAGGTACTTGTAGAGAGCACGAATATCCCCCAGCCTCCTTTCCTCCAGGCTAAACACCCAGCTCCTTCAGTCACACCCCATAGCGCTTGTGCTTCAGACCCTTCATCAGCCTCATTGCCATTCTCAGGAAAAACTCCAGCACTTCAGTGTCTTATAGAAAAGGGCCCAAAACTGATCACGGCATTTGACGTGAGGCCTCACCAGCGCTGAGTACAGGGGGGATGGTCACTGCCCTAAGCCCTGCTGGCCACATTATTGCTGATACAGGCCAGGATGCCATTGGCCTTCTTGATGACCTGCGCACAGAAAATGCATAGGTAAGTTCAACAGAAGCTAGGATAAATCTAATTTTAGTTACCATTGATGAAGACTCTTGCTCCATTAGTGCAAAACAGATTGAAGATTCAAGAAGATGAGAGGGCTCATGAAAATTTGAAAGAACGGATGACCAGAAGCCTAAGAGATTCCAGTGAAAACAGTCTCTCTCAGGGCATTAAATAGCTCCCATTTTCTTTATCACACTAATAAATTCCTAGTATTCTGTTCCTGTTTTAGCCTTTAACTTCTACAAATCTTTATGTACTCTTCTTTTTCAACAAGGAGATTTAGGAACCTTGTACATGGTTCCTAAAGCATCTGTAAGTATATTACACAGGGTGTGTAATAGTACTACTCTAGTCTATTACCCTATTTACCCTAACCATAGTATCAAAGCATCCATCAGTCTAATAGAGTAACCTTGATCTGAGACAAGGAAGTACCAGGAAAAAAAAGGTATAGGAAAGTTTTCCTCAAGATAACGTATAGTGCCAAGGACATGAAATTGGCGCTTCTATCTCTTCCCTTCCATACCCCATAAAATAAAGTAGAACAACTCTGCTGAAGATAAACAGACAAATAGAATTGAATTTGTTTGGGAACAACTTATTATGCCTCGTGTTGTTACACCTCTTCTTTGGCTAGAGAAATTGTCTCTCATGTTTTCATGGAAGGGTAGGTATATGTAAAAATAATTATGCAGGGATCAGCATCTTTTCAGGTTAGCAATCAACTGCTGATTATCTGCTGATTCTTGCAAAACAGAAAATCTGTTCTTATACAAACACTAATTACAGAATATCTGCAGAATCATTCCAAACTAGTTTAATTATACACAGGTTTTTATATCCTGCTTGATCGCATTTTACACTGAAGAAAGGTCCAAACCAGTCCTCTTGCTGGTCGGGATCTTTCTTCAATGTAAAATGCAATTTTACACATAAGCTCTTTTTACATTGTTACTTTGCTTTAGAGGTTAAACTGACTGGATTGTCCCAGATGCTTCCCTGTTGTGGTAGATAATTTTTTGAGTGGCTCCCCAACCTCTGTTAACTACCATATTGGGATGAGCCTCCTGTACCACATCAAACAGATTGCATCTGTTACATCCAATAAAATTGCTGTGTGGTGGTTATTGATGGGGCTTCAAACATCAGTTTTATTAAGGCCACTTTTACACCTAGGTTACAAGTTAACAGTGCCATTATCTTTCCCCAGAATCCCTTGGCAGTTAGTATTGCCAGCAGCAGTAGAAATTACAGAGGGATTAAGCTCTGGCTCCATCCCCCAAAAGCTTTTCTCTGGAGGTACAGAATGGTATGTTGAACTGTATTCAGCAGTGAAAGATTTAATGAAAAAAAAGCCCCAAGTGCCTGCCTGCATCAGAGTCCGTGTCTGTCCCTTTCCAAACCTGTCAATACCATTTTCCGTCTGTGCAAGCCTGTTAGGCTGCCGCAATACACACGAGGGCTTGGGCAGTTTTGTTGCTCTAGTAGTTTTTAAAAGCCCAACCCTGCAGAAAGTTGGTTGGTGCAGTCAGTTTCAGAGGGAAATGGGGACATGGGGTAAAAGAAGGAGGGAATTACCCATCTCTCTAGTCCCTGTCATTGCAAATCATTCTTTCAGCTGTGCAAGAGGGTCTGGCACAGTGAGCTGAGCAGGGGGAGACAGATCCCGTGGATGAGGACAAAGAGCAACACTGGGCACAAAAGGGTGAGGGAGAGGAGAGGGGACACAGTGACTTGGCAGGTCACTCCTGTGGCACCCTGCTCTGCCTGATAAGGGTGGGTTTTACAGCGGCGATGCTGCTGCGGACACACCTCTGTGCGCACTGCAGAAGCACTGGGGTTTGGGAAAGGAATGATAAGGAGCACAATGAATAACTAACAAAGCTCATTTGATGAATGCAGTCATTTGCATTACAGTGCCAAATAGCTTTGCTCCTGGTGGCTGAGTGTCATACCCAGCTACAAATACTAGCGTTGTTTCAATGACATCTAAGGGTGACAGTAGACTCTATGGGGG
Source organism: Platysteira castanea (assembly GCA_013397175.1). Taxonomy (NCBI): domain Eukaryota; kingdom Metazoa; phylum Chordata; class Aves; order Passeriformes; genus Platysteira; species Platysteira castanea. The sequence goes on along the minus strand of VYXC01004225.1, from coordinate 1,383,314 downwards.
GAAAGGTTGTTAGGTACTTTCAAATTTTGCAGAAGAAAAGAAAGCCTAAAGAATAGTGAGCTGCCCATCCCTCGCTTTTATTTTGCTTAGGGAAGTTAACGGCAATATTGCTGAAATAGGCTTCTTTGAGTTTTAAAGAGTGTGTACAAGTAAAGGAAAAATACAACACAGAACCAACATCATGGTATATATCATGCCTTCCTACTTATATTTTGTGACTTCCTTCAACTGCCAAATGAAGTGCATGGTAATTGATGGCTTCTCTGCATAGATAATGCCTGTAAGTGCAGCATCTACACATCAACAGACCAATCCGTGACATTCTCGAAGATGCAATACAAAAAGTTACCCCAATCAGAGATTTTCTTGTGTCTGTTTTTTGTCTTGTTTTCACTTTCACTCAAACTCATAATATTTTCCAGTGAAATATAAGTGAATACACATTGTGCTATGTTTTGTTCTTCAGGCTTCATTCCCCAGGAAAAAAAAAAAATCATTACTTTTAATGTCAGAGGGTGATAATACAGGTAAAGCATATTTCATTCTTTACTTACCACAAGCAAAGAGTATAAAAATCCATGACCCACAGACAAATACAGGCTTCACCTTCCACTAAAGTTATGATCTACCACCAGATCCCTGATCTACAGATCATCTACGTTTGCAATGGAAAAAACCACAGAACATACAAGACTTGTAGAATATATCTGAATGTTAGTTCCATTTACAATGCACAGTCTTGCTCTTCAGACATAGAAGACAAGAATACTCTGAATTAATAAATAGATTTTGCCTTCTTTAGTGTCCTTTTCCCCTCCTAGTGTTTATTTCCCTGGTCATTTTTCTTGGACATTAAGTTTCCTGAACTCATGCGTATGGCACTTTTTATGTGTCTGTGGTTCATATATGTTTATATGCTCTGTATTTCCACTAGCTGATAATAGCTGATGGCAGTACGAAAAATTATGTGGTAAGTGTCAGAAGGTGGAAGGGTGGTAAATATTAGCAAAGCACCTGTGTAACTGTTAGAAGAGATCCTTAATTTCTTGTTCTGTTCGGGGCACTTTTTTGCTGGAATATTTCTGAAAAATTACAAATGGAAGTTGAGAGACAAGAGAACAACATTTGAAGAGAACTATGAAGTGTTGAGAGCCTTAGAATTTGGGGGGTTTCATTATTCCTAGGAAAGCTGGTGATTGCAGACAATTCCCAGCAGCATGTAAGACATGTTTGCACAGCGTGATGAAATGGCCAAAATTTGCATTAGCAAGCGCCTCACCAGATTGTGGGCAACCTACAGCAATGACCAATCCAAATCAGGATCAATACAATAATTTTCTGATTCCAGTTTTACAATTGTATGATTGTTTTTTGTTATTGCTGCTATAAAAGTTAATTAATCATTTTCTCCTCTTCACTTGCAGTTGCAAAATAAGGGTACAGAAGAGCAAGGGGTTTGAGGTTTGGTTTTTTGGTTGTTCTGGATTGGACTTTTTCTGGTCATTGAGCATATTGTTTATGGTTTGGATATTCAGTTAATCTGTGCAAAATAATATCTGTTTACGTTAAATCCAGATTGTGTCAGTTTCAAAATTTGGTGGGTATTTGATTAGCCTGCAGAAATACTTAAAGGAGGTGGGTGCTGTAGAATTTCAGTACCTGGTAAAGGAAATCAGAAGCCTCTGTAAGGAAGCAGGATATGCTTCAAGCCAGTATTTTGTAGTGATGTTATGTCTTTAGATTTTTGAAAGTGCATCTTGCATATATTTTCAGTTCAGTGAGTCTTCCCATATCAGATGGGAGCACAGTAAGGAAAAAAATAAGAAAGCAAACAGAAAAATCTGAATTAGCACAATCCTTTAAGAAACATCTTTTCTTTGACACAGTCCAGTAAGAAGTTTGTTCATTAGTAGGAAGGATTTTGGTTTAAAACCAGACTTAAAAACTTCTGTTTTCTTCATTACTTCCAGAAGTAATGAAAGAAACAACTGACAAAACATTTTCCCCACTGAGATACTGAGTTTCCAATCTGTTGGAGTGTCAAAGGGTCATTGGCTGGAGTCTGAAAGTCTGACTTCCAGTTGCCATTATTCACGTGAGCTGTTACATGTTGTATGCCTTCTTCATTTAAAAGCCTGTGATATGTATAGATTTATTTCCAATTAAATAAATACAATTATGCATGATTTCTGAAAGTGTGTTCAGAGTAGAAAGGTTGCCCTCAACTGGAGAAAGTATTTATTTAAAGCATTAATAGCTAGGTCGGTTCAACTCACTTATCTGAAGAGGCTTAACCTCCTGGTAAGCTGGCTGGGGAGGAAATCCCAGCTGTTCACTGGTTAGGTGCAATGGGGCTGTCTCCAAAATGTGAATGTGACTATAACAACGTAACAAAGCTGTGAGATCTGAACACCACATCACCTCTTTCCTTCCATTGCTGTTACTTACTCACAGGCTTTCATAGGACTCTCCTAGAGCTTAAAATGCTAAGTGCATAGATGCAGTTTTTCACTGTGGAAATTTGTTCAGCAACAACTGATTTACAGTATTTTTGCAAACAGAACCTCATTCTTACAGTTTCCCAAGGTCCTCTACTACTGGAGGGTAATCCATTGTCACTACCTTCAGTTTTCATTCTCACCTCTTTGTCCTTTTGCAGTTTAGTCTACTGCCAGTGTAAAATCAAACTTGAGGCATTCTTGGTTATTATTATATTATGAATACAGTGCACCTCCAGCAGAGCTTAATCTCTCACACTGACTCCTAGTCATCTTTCAGAAGTATACAGAAAGTCAAAATGGGCCACTTGAAACATTTTAACCTGATTGGAAAAAAAATCTCCTCTCTTTATCCTCGCAGCTCCCTGGTTAAAATTGTGTAGACTGCTGAGCTGAATATGGAAGCACAAAGCGTTGTTCAGATGAACACCAGTCACTTTGTGATTATTGATAGACCTCAAAGGAGAGTGCTATGTCACTGACAGATGAAAAGTAACACATGCTTCACTTTAAATTTGGCATCGTCAAAATAGTGAAGTACTCTTGGAGCAAGCCCATTATTGCTAAGGATATGCAGCATGGCTCGGTGTGTAAAGCTTTGTAACTTATGTGAAGGGGAAAACAGGAGAAGGAGGAAGAATAAATATGCAAGTAACTGAGAGCTATAGGGTTTAACATATATTTTTGAAAATGCAGCTTTACAGAGTTTGATTGCAAGGTTCACTCTAGTACTTACTACACAGGTTGAAGCATACAAAGGAAGATCAAATTAGAAGCAATTTGCAATGATTTACCATGGAAGCTGGAAATGCAAAAGGGGATAAGGATGCAAAGGATATGGATGCACAAATAAGGGTGCAAAAGTGTTTAGTGGCACTTAATCATTCAGTACTTTACCCTTTATGAAGCAGTTCAATAGGGCTCACTACCAATTGTAACAGTGACTTAACTGTAGATTTCAGATAGCAACATTCATACCGTAATCAATTCATACACACAGGTAGAATGATGTGTACACCCATTTCTCTGCATATAAAGGTACCTAATAAAAATTTCCCTTAGGTTCAGTGAAATAGTCACATCAAATTCCTTTGCATTCCCCAACAGGCAAGGGTTGCACGTTGAGGAGCATGGAATTGTGTGTTAGGAGCAGTAACCTAGACCTCATTATCACTGACAGTTTGAGTATGAGAAGCTGGAGGGTTCATGAGCTCTGAGAGGTGTCCCACTCTGAGGAAGGTGCTGGCCCAGCCTGCTGCAGTCCAGGAGAGGTCAAAGGGCCTCACTTAGGACCACTGCCTATAGAGTTGAAAAATTATTGGATCTGATCTTCAGTAAGTTTCCATTCTGGCCACAACCCAAGTTGGTAACTACTGGGCTTTTTTCCCAAAGTGCAGTAAGATGGTACCGTTCTGTTTGGGCTACAATTCACAACGGTGCTACTTCACTTGGACTAAGGTTCAAGTAAATGGTTTACCAAGACTGCAAAGGATAATTGCTTATCCTTTGTTTCTGACTCTGATTGGGCAGCTGGTGTTCCTGATTGTTCCCACCTCTACCATGTGAGAGCTCTTGGTATGATCAGGGAGTGCCCCACAGCTGGAATAGTCAAGGAATGCTTCAGCGCTCAGATGGTTTGGTCACAGCTTATCAGGAGCTTCTCAGATAAGGTCTGAGGATGATCCAAGGACAGGGGTAGGGTATGTACCACTACAATCCAAGAATATCCTTACAAGGTTAAGAGGGGTGGCTGGGAGTTGCTAGTAGGCATAATAAACTCCTCTCAGGTAAATCCATGAGACTGGGGTGGGTTAGGTGATCTCCTGAGGCCTGTTGTTCCATGACTTTACATCATACGTGTATGCTGTCCTTGTGTGTATGTGTGAGGAAAGAGAAAAAGATGAAGAGGGATGATTATTTTTACTTCATAGGGAAGTTGCAAAATATCCCTCCATTCTCTGATCCCTTTCTGCAATTACATATATTCTAGAAGCAAAGGAAAAAAATGGGCAATTTAAAAAAAATTTAGTGAAAGCCATATCTTCCTTTAATATTCTATAAAGCAGCGTAGAAGTGCAATAAGGAAAAGTACAGTATAGCATCACTCGGAGGTAGAAAGCAATGGAAAGTAGTAAGTATATGGCTTCATTTATGTGATTATTTTTACTCAACCTGAGCATCAATTCTGATATGGTGACCAAGCCCCAGGCAGCCCCATCCCATGGCTCATAGGACACGCTGTGATTTCCTATCCAGCTGCACCCAGCTGGGGCAGCAAGTTCCTCAGGCAGGGACCACTGCCCTGCCCTTGGTGTGGGTGCAGGATGCTAGGCTACCCTTTTTTCCTGCTTGTCCAACAGCACCCACACACTACCTAGGGCAGGGAGCAAACATGTTAACATCTACGTGACCTTGCAAAAAACAACTTCCTATGTTTCCCATCTGTAACTTCTCCAAGGGTACCTGGCCCTGTGTCAGGATGATGACCTCGCTCACCGAACCATGAGCAGCATGTTGTTGAAGAATCAGTTTGGCAGAAAAGAGGGGTCTTGGTTAATCATTTTACAGTTGTCATAGTCCATCATGGTCTGTATTACCTTGGAGATAGAATCCATTTTAAAGGTTATACATTTAAGTAGGAATTTTCTCCCTCATGGTGGACCTTAGCTGTGAAATTCCTGTGATCACTGTGCAGCTGTAAAATTCTATTATTTTTAGAGACTTCTCCTTAAACAAATGGGTCTTCTATTTGCAAAATATTTTATATATGGTAGTTTTTTCCCCACCTGACGGGTATTCTTTATTCCTTTGCACAATGGGTATGTTAATGCTGTGGTTTGAAGTGAAGACAATGGTCTAATTGCTTGTGTTATTAGCCCTCTGGAAATAATGGAAGACTATAGCACTGAATTGCCATTTAGCTACCATAGCCTTGTGTGTACATAGAGCATGGCATAGCAGAGTTAATTCATTTATTAACTCCTTAACAACATATATTTAATCAGTTTTCTGGTGCTTCAGACCTTGCAATCAATAAGTGCCTTTTACTTTCTTGCCGTTAATTAGTGTATATTTGTTGAGATTGGCTAATTTGTAAGCTGCAAATGGTACATGGTAGTGAATTCTTTACATCATTAAATGAGACAGTTGTGAAGTTTTGTCAGGATACCCTTGTAAGATAAAACAAAATGAATCTCAGTTCTTGACATTTATCCAGTGGGGTGGGGTTTTTTTGGTTTTTTTTTTGTTTGTTTGTTTTTGTTTTGTTTTTTTTTTTTTTTTTTTTGTTAATCATGTGNTTTTAGAGCGAGGTGGATTCTTCTCGGCTTTTTTTTTTTTTTTTTTTTTTTTTTTTTTTTTTTTGTGCTAAACCAGTGAGTGAATTATTAAGACTAAAACTGGGAAGGGGCAAATGTCCTGTGATATGACAGCATTCATGAGTATCATGGTAGCTTTGTTTCCCCATGTTTCTAATTAAAAACCTGTTGTATTGGTGCAGTCACCTATTCATACAGAACGCTCTGCACAGGTGTAGAGTTTCTTAGGGTTGTGCCCATGTTTGCATTGGAAACGGTGTCCACTGAGGTCTGAAAACTGTTTCCTTATATGGATTAGGCAAGAGCATTTGATGAACCCACACGTGAGCAGACGGATCTCTTACCAAGATCTAATTATACAGTTTTAGTCAGATCTGAAACAGATGCCCTTCTGCTTACCTATTGTTGAAGCCATTTGATACCATTCTAATATTACACTGACACCAGGCAGGAAGGCCCCTTTTATTCCCTGCTGAATCACATGCCTTGGGTGCTAATGTAATAACTTCACAGTCGCAGAAACCAAAGGCGTTTTTGCAGGACACACGTGTGCAAATCTCCCTACAAGGTGAGCTTGCTGCCGTAGGGAAGAAGATGCATTTATTTATGTCAGTGGTATATGAGAAGGGAATTGACAAGCAGGAGCACCTTAATGGCTTCAAACTACCTGTTAATGATCATGGCGCTGGTGCCTGCCTGGCAGCCTCAGTCTCCAATTAAGCATCTGCCCAAGCTGGAAGCAGGGCTCTTAATTGGAAAGAAACAGATTCAAAGCAGGTTGCATTTTCTGCCAAGACAGATTTATCAGCGAGGCCATGCCTTAATCCATTGTATCTCCTTTCTCACCCCCACCTGGCTTTTCTCTTGATGTTCTCTACTGCTGCAGGCACACCCTAGAGCAGGACAGGTAGCAGGGACGGATGCTCAGCACCTTGGAGAGGTTTGGTTCTCCCCTAACCTCTTGCTGACCTGGGGCCCAATGATGGATGCTGTCCTAATTGCAGACCCTCGACAGCACACATACATCCATTAAGATATATTGCCTAGTACACATTCAGGAGATCTGTTTGCAGCTATCTTTTACATAGAACTGATTGTTTAATTGCAGATTAAAGATTAATGCAAGTATAATGATTCCATGAGGACACTTCAGACAAAAGCATCCTGCATCAGGCAGCCTGCATCCATTTTTCAATTTGGCCATAAATTTGGCTGGGAATTAAATAGTAAGTAGCTGTGATTGCAACACTGGTCTCTGAAGGCACTCACGGGAATGAAAATAAATGAACAGGCTCTCACACAAAGCATGTTTCATTATGGTCATTAGTGGACAGATCCTCAGCAGGGACTGAAGGTAAAATTGTCTACAAGAAATGTTGGCTCGTGTCTGATGAAATTGAAATAGTAAGGAAGTGAGTATGAAAACATTCTGGTCACAGAGCCTACAGATGACAAACTTATTTTCCCTGAGGTGTGGGCATAAGCTGCAGGAGGTGCAGATGTGGGGAGACCCCAGTATGCATTTCGGCATAGCTGTGTCTTCTTTTACAGAGTTTGACTATGTTGGGGGAAATGTTTGCAATGTTGTGAGTGCATAATTGTGTATGTTGTTTATGTACCAAGAGTTACCCTGCTAATTCTGATGGATTGTTAACGTTTTGCTTTCTTTTATGTTTTTCAGGTAAGGCCACTTTTATTTTCCTTAAAATGACCAGCTGTCTGGTAAGTTGTTTATTTCTCTTCATTTCTCTTCTCCTGTGTTACATGCTGTGAACAGATTCAGAGACTATTTAGGTTGGAGGGGATGGCTAGAGGCCACCAGCTACAGCTCCCTCCCACAGCAGAGCCAGTTTTGTTCTGGTTGCTCAGGGCTTTCTCCAAGGATTGAATCTGCACAGCCTCCCCATGGAACCTGTCCCAGAGCTCCACTATCCTCATGGGAAAGCCTTTTACCTGGTGTCTGACTGGGATTTCGCTTGGTTTGACTTGTGCCCACTGAGGACAGCCTGGCTCTGTCCTCTCTGTACTGTTGGTGGCATCAGTAAAGTAACCCTTAGTCTTCTCACAGTGCTGGAACCTGTCTTGGGAGATTGGACTGACTTTCTGGCTTCTGGCTGTAGAACAAAGCACTGAAGTTACAAATTATTTCAGCTCAGTTTGGTTAAAACGGCTTTTGTTAAAGTTTTGGTTAAAATAGCAAGACAGCCTGATGTCTTTCATAGCTTTCATAAATCTTAGCAGAAGCCACTAATTTTACCTGATAGAACTTCATATTCCTTCTGTGTAAATGGCATTTTCAGGATAACTCATGCTATTTTGAGACTTACTAGCAATCCTAAAGTTAAAATCGGTCTTCTTCTGAAAAAGCAATATATTGCAAGAAAGTATTTCCTTCTTTCCCCAAGTAAATGAAGGAATCTACATGGGGTTTACTGAAATGTAACGAAGGGAATCCATTTGGGGATTACTGATGTGTGTTTGACTCAGTTTGACAGAGTTTCATGTAATTAAAATCAAAGTGCTGACATCTTCAAAGATGTTCAGTATTTCGGGATTTTATTTGTTTTCCGTTAGCTGAAGAGTCAGAAACATTTGTTTGAAAATAAAGTTCAGTTTCCTCCAGTGTTTAGAAGCTTTTTCACCTTTTGTTGCATCCTTGAAGTTGCACATAATTCCATAAATCATTAAAGGGGCACTGATTATAGAGATAAAAAAAGAGATATGATTTAACATTGGTAGTAAGGTACAGAATGAGATGATGACATAAATAATATGCTGATAGAGCAAATTCCACAGTCTTTTTGTCAATCTGTGTTCACCCTTCTAGTTTATTTTTGTTTGGCTTGTTTGTTTGTTCTGCCTTTATACTGATATACAAACTCTGCACAGACTGTTGGTTATGCATTCATACAAAGAGAGTACCTCAGTTTCCTGATAAATCCTCCACATTGTATAGCTGTTAACATGTTAACATACATTGATAATACTAATCTGTGCTTGCTTATGAATGTGTCCCTCCCTGTATGTGTACAAGAAAGCAAATACCTTTGAGCAGTAGTGTCTGAGTGGTCGTGCAAGACCTTTTGGTTTTTCTGCATTCCCTGAGAATAGGGTAAAACCCAAAGTGTTTGTAGCAACCCATTATTATCTTACTATCTATAGCATCAAGAGGAAAGCACGCTTTATGCTCCTTTAACCTATTCCAGTTTTTGGAAGGGACCTCCTTAGCAAGCCCCTGCCTGCCTGCTCAGCCACATGCCGTGTCATCAAACCTCCCACTCATCCTGCTCTTGGCAGGCTGGTCTGCTCCTGCCTGCAGGATGCTCCACTGTGCAAATCCTCCCCTTTTAAGAGCCAAAAGGGCCACTTAGCTTAAGCTGCATCTATTTAACCATCCCATACAGATAAACTTGGATAGAGAACTGATGATCATGACTAGGGTAAGACAAGATAAATTATCACTTCCCAGTGTTTTGTCAAAACCGTTCAAAGATTGGGCAAGGAGGACTTCTATCAGTGAGAGAGGATGTCTGCAGCAGTGCTGGGGAAGGCTTCTGTTATGGCTTTGCTTGTCCTGGTGAAGGCTTGAAGTCTTCTTTTATTTTTATATTCCCAGCAGCTTTGGTGTGGTTATTTTCTTGGCACTGACAGTCACAATATTGACAGCTCCAGCTCTGAGTCTGCCTCCTGCATGAGCAATTGCAGAATAAGTAGTGAAAGTCACACTTGCCTAAATTTTGCTTGGATTACAGCATACATATTTATTCTGAGTTTAAAAATGCTTTATATCTTGGGATGAATTATGTTACTTCTGTAAGGGCACAGCCCTGAAGCAACTAGGAAGACTGTGAAATTAGGGCAGTTTCTGTGCCAGAGGTTTGTAAATACTGTTGTCCTACTACAGTTCTTCTGTAGCTGTAGAAGCATCTGTAGCAATGTGGGTGGTGATAAGGACTCCATCTCTGTAGTAGGATCAACACTGGCATTTATTTGTAGACTTAGAGGTTTGTAGAATAAAGGCAAAGGTATCTTCCATTGAAGAGACTGCAATGTGAGTTGAAAGAATGTGAAGCTTGCTCAGCCTGGGTTATGCTCTGGAGAAAATAAAATAAGCAGTAAAATGCAATTGGAAATACTCAGTGGAGTTTCTAAGCAACCAACATCATGACATAGGGAAATCTGGAGTATTAGTCTTTTTCTTTTATGGTCTACACATTCCTTTTTCTATAGACAATGCCTCTGGTAAAATTTTAGGGACCACCCAGGTCTACCCCAAATTTGCTGGCTTATTCGGTGAGTAAAATTCAGCTTACCCTTTAGCAGAGCAAAACAAAGCAAAACAGCAGGCAGAGAAAACTGATACAGGAAGTAATGTCCTATGGCGTGAGCAATAAGGCCTGGATCCAGCAAACTCTTTAGGATCTTGAGTATTTTTTAAACTTCACATTTTCTATTTCTTTTAGGCATTGGGAGCCTTTGAGGCAGAATCTAAATGTTTAGATTAGGGGAAGGAAAAAGGGGTCTGTTTGCTAATAAAGCAACAGAAATCCCTTGTGAAAACAGAAATGTATTAATGCTGAAATATAGGTTAGCAAAGCTAATTTCTCAGGTACTGTGACTTACCTTTCCTGATCAATAAAATTTATTTCTTTTTATTATTCAGTTGCCTTTGCTGAATTAGGGCACTGTGATTTGTATTGCTAGATAATATAACTGCATTTTTCAAGGATTCTGTGTTTGTTAAAATTGCTGGAAGAAAATACTTTAAAAGGAACAAAACCCAATTTGTTTCCATATTTGCCAATTATTTATGATGGGTTTTTTCAGAGGCATAGGTATTGTAGGGTAAACTTATTAGAAGTGTCTATTTTGTCAGCTGAGATAATAAAGCCTGAGGAAGTGCTTTTTTTACTTCAAAGGACCACCAGCTTTTTAAATATTGACTCTGGGCTTTTAGAGGGTAGCCTTACTATGAATAGGTTAGTGCCATACTTCTGGTAGTGAATTCAGAAAGAGGAAGAGAGAAAGAAGATTATTCACCCTAGGCATGTTTTATTTATCTACATGATTTATTATAAGGTTTTAACGATTCAGAGTTGTTAGTAATCTGTTTGTAATTGATCAATAATTCAAGTAGCATAGGGCACAGGCTCTTGCAGTAAATGTCCATGCCTTTAAAGCAGTCACCTTGTATAGATGTGCAAATACAATTCTGATAAGGGATGTTTGTATGGAAGTGCTGGTACTTCATGTACTGTGATGCTGCACTTGGCGATAACTCTGGTGATGCATGTACAGGGCGAGTTGTTAGCACTGTGAGCAGGCAGAGGAAGGCATCTATCTTGTTTCATAGAGAATGCAAGACTCGCTGAACTAGTTTTAGGAATATCAGTCTCTCTTCCATCCTGTTATTTCTTCAAGAAGCTGGTTTGAATATCCAGGGTGAGCTTTCTGTAGTCGTTAGGGTATTTCTTTTGTGCTGAGCCAAGAGTGAGATTTTATAGAGAGACCCATCAATCACAGTCCAGCATTGCTTCAAGATAATTTACTTAGAATGGATTATTAAAGAAAGATTAAGGATGTGTTAAAATAGTTTATTTGATATTAATAGCACACCTGAAATGTATGTGGTCATTCCAAGGTGCTCCCATAGTCCATTCGTATGAAACAAATGAACTTTCTGTAGTACATCCATTATGATTGAACATCTGGAGATGTAGAGGTCATGGAGGGAGTTCCTTGTACAAGAGATGGTTTGTTAGCTTGGGAGAAGAGGATGGATTTAGGACACAAAGGTGCATAAAAAGAAGTACGAGAAAGGTGTGTAACAGAGACATCTGCAGTTATTCTGGTTCTTGCAATCAGTACGAAGAAGAGAGAATCTTCATTATGAGAATACTGAGGAGAGAAATTGTAGTTTTTGAGCAGGAGACACATCATTAGCAGTCCTGCTCTTGGTGGATTGTGCTGAGTGGGAGGGGTTAAGAACAGTGTAGTCCAACAACGTCCTTGCTTTGCTGTTGATCCCAAACAGGATGTTCTCTCAGCAGCAACCTTCACAGTCTGCAGGAATCAGGCATCAAGAACACATTGATGAGTGAGTAGCCGCTGAACGGTAGGAGTAGCTAGGTTAGCTGTCCTAGGACACCCTGCCAGGGTATCAATGTGTAAACACTTAAATGGGATGGTTTTCACTAACTAGAAACTGGTTTCTGTGATTTTTCTCCCAGATACATTTCTCCTTTACTGCTCTAAATCCACTCCTCAGGGCACAGGAAGGAGGACATGACTCCAGTCTGGAATCAGTGATGCTCAGGGGCTGCTGAGAGTGAATTCCCTCCTCATACACAAGTTTCCTGTGACCTCTGAGTCCACTTAATTCCCCTGGTGGTGCATGCGACCTGAGAGAGAGATGCAGAAAGTGGGTTACTAGCTCCAGGAATGCCCTCATGAAACTTCTGGCAGTTTTTAATTTATCATGTGCTGCATGCAATCAAAACAGAAATTGCTCAGATGCTGAAAGATTGGTGGGTACCAATTTAATTTGTGACAGGAAATACTTCTAGCTCTGATCTGGTGTTTGCAATGTGTGAGGAAGAGAAATCTGTTCTTGTGGGGTCTTTTATTCATTCTGTTTTCAAGAGCTGGAACAATCTGTCTCTGTGCTTATTTAATTAATATGATGTCAACAGTAATAATGTGTTAAATAATGTAGAATGAGTTGTAAACAAAGCAGGATTTGAATCTTCCAAATCAACCAAAAGCAACTGGCCAACCTCAGGGGATACTGTAGTGCTTAACCTTCTTCTAGAGCTTTGTTTCCTTTTCTATGAAGAGTGAAGTAGTTTCTGTTTTGAAGCATCCTGAAATAATACCAGTTTTGTTGTCTTACTCTGAGAAATAGCTCACACTCTTTCTCAAAAAAGAAAAGGGGAAATAAAAGAAAAAGCAAAACCCCCAGTGGCTGAGGCATAGAGCCAGATCCTGAGCTCAATATCTGTCTGAAGCAAGACTGGAAGTGGTCCTGTGTGAACAGTGATGGTATTTAAATTAAGCCATTAAAACACTGAAAGGTGATCTTAACTAGCAAACACTAATCTGGATTTAGTTAGCAAAATGTAAGTGAAAGTAAGGCTATCTGAATGAAAATTCAGGTGGATTGTTAGTTAAGCTATTTTCATTTTATTATTTTATATTATTTATTTCATTTATACACCTGTTGGATTTTTTAATTGTATATTTTCCTCTCCTTGGAGGAAATTTCCTTCCATGGAGGCTGATGACCATTTGCTCCTAGATGAAATAGTAACTCATTGAGGTCAACAGCCAAGCTGTCAAGAAATGAGTGATTCTTGAATAAGATTCATCTGCCCTATTTCAACCACGTGTCTGGACTTGGGGAAAACAGGGTAAGAAACAAGCACCATGACAGCAGCTAAGCTCTTCCTTAGCAGAGCTTAAATGGATCAGATGCATTGGCTTGAAACTGCCCTCTGCCCCGTGGACTTCAAAGGAAGCCTGCAGCCACTCAGACATACAGCTTCAGAGATCTAAAAGGCAGGTGAGGTGGAAGCTATCTTGTGGTGCTGTGGTAGTATAAGCCTGTAGTGGGATAAACCTGCCAGTCCTTCAGGCAGGAGGGACACAGTGGCCTGAGGGAAACTTTTTTGCTTCCATGCCTTTCTTATGCTTATTTATTTGACCTAAACCCTGTTATTGCCTTAATAATGAGCACTGAGACCTGTGCTTTTGTGCCTGCATGGGTACATTTAGCCTCTGTTTATACTGCCATGTTTCTGTTCTACTGCTCTGAAGCAACTGCAGAGAAGAAATAAGAGAGAATGGGAAAGTTTCTGTTTAATTTTACATTAATCTGGGGGTTCATCCATTCTGACTGTCATTGGAGAAGAAAATGATCTTACCTTCTTGAACTCCTAAAACCTTCAGAGAAAGAAAGAAGACACCCTTTGTTTTTATTTTTTTCCCTTTTACTGTGAAAGGGTAGTCAATCTGTAAGATTAGCCCAGAAGGTGCAAAGGAAATATGAAAGTCCTCTGTGAGTTGGGCCTTTTTGTGGGGTTTTTTTTCAGATTTCTACTGTACCATAGGCTTGCAAAAGAGTGCAGAAACCCTAACACCTCACTGTCTTAGGTAACAGTGGAGACAACAAAAAGACTTCTTTTCCTTTAGAGAGTTTAGGTGCAATAAATAGAACAGATGTATGACATGCTGTTCCTTTGTGAAAGTACTGAGAATATTAAAATATTCCCATTATCAGTGCTTAGCCCCAAGCTTCCTTTAATGATCCTACCACATCTTGTAAGAACTAGAACTAAATTGAGTATGTGACTTCAGAAGGAAGCTACACAGTGACAATTAATGGTTCTTGTCAAAGTCCTGCACAATCAGTATCCATGAATTATGACATCTAACTACTATTCCTTTTAATCTTGACTAAAGGTTTTCATGTTCCTTATTAAAGTATCAATCTGTGGGTCTGATGTGTTGCCTCAAAAGAAAAAATAAACAACTAATCAAGTAGACAGTGTTCTTTGTGGTTTAATTCAAAGGGTGCTGTTGTACCTATATTGCATTTATATGCTAATATCAGTTCATCAGACATTTAGGCATGTATTCTTTTCATCTATATTTTGTGTCTTCATTATTATGTCAGTCTGCTGTTGAACTTTCCCCCATTCTCCATTCAGGGAAAGTGGCTAATACAGTCAGCTAAGCAGATGAAAGAGTTACAGAGATAGGAGCTGGATCCTGCTGTTCTTGTTTTACTCACCAATAAAAGTCGTGCAACTTAAAAGAAAAAAAAAAACAACAAAAAAAAAACCTCTTAACAAAGATGTGAACAGCAAAAAAAGACCTTATAAGTGGTCCATAACAAGAATGAGCAAGCTTTGCCTTTCTCTACAGGGTTTCTTTTTTAATGTACTGTATCTGATCCTGGTGCCTTATCTAATTTATAGAATAACTACAGATGTGCTTTAAACTTGTGAGAGTTAGAAGCTGAGATACATTTATTCCTGGATCTGGTTTGAAGAAGAAAATGTAAAAGTTTGCTTCCCGTTGCTCTCCATTACCCTGCCTACATACAAGCCACGACATAGCCACCAGGGCAGGTGGTAGCAGGGGCTGGAAGTGGATCTTTTTGTAACATGTGGTATGGCCTGCATTTTAAGTATTACTTTGTTTTGATCAAATCCCAGCCATGGCAGGTTTGAAGTTTGGGATACTTAGCTTGCTTTTTCAAGTGTGACTTAGTGTAAAACTGATGCAGCAAATCCCTTGTCTTTTCTCTTTGACTAAAAAGTGGGCTCACTGTGGCCCTGAGGGACACATAAAACTGACTTGAAACCTTTTCCCTGGTGCAAGACTGTCAGGAAGTTGTAGCAGATACTCTGGTTGTTTTCATCTCTTTCCTTTCTGTTTCTCTTCACGCTAATCCTTCTCCAGCAACATGATGGTACTTCTAGCCTTGACTCACATTACTGGATCTACTGGTGATTAATTCTGGATGATTTCAATGCCTGGATTCATAGTTCATTATTTTTACAACTTTAAAAAGAATGACAAAAGACTGCTCATGCCCAGTAATCTCAATAGTGAACTTCTGTCTTAGGCAGAAGACATCTGGGTATGGGACACAGGCTTCCATGTGCAAGACTTCTGCATAATAACTGGTGCTAAAAAGCTAATGCTTCCTGAGCAGAAAAGTTGTAAAGGGCTTGACATATCAGACATATCCTAAAAAGCTTTAAATTCCACGTAAGTTCAGGAAACTCAGTTCAGCTCTAAATCCAAAGCATGTTCATGATGTCTTTGCTTCTCAAGTTTGTCTGAGTGGGTACATTCCTAAACTAAGACAGGAAATTTCTCTGAATCAGGCATTCACATATGATTTACCGTTTTTGTCATACATCAGTGGAAAAAATGCATTCATACACCAGAATAGAAAAGATTAATAATCTCTTTAAAATAAAAGATGGAAACTCTTCTGCATAGATAAGTGAAGATTAAAGCATTTCACCCGTCAATTCCTGATCTAATTTTAGCAACCCAATTAGAGGATTAATTATCTCTGTATTCTTTTCTCAAGTTTTCCAGTTATTTTCCCTATTCTTAATTGATGATGTGGTTTGACATTACCTTGTGCCAATGTAGTCAATATTATTTTAGAATTTGTTAAATCCATCTTCAATTGGTATTGTCCTGTAATAGCAACAGGTTCTTTTTTTCACATTTCTTTTACACAGAAACTTCACTTTTAGAGTCTTAGAGCAACAGTATCTAATTTTTGTTCCATTTTAATGATGGAGCCAATCTCCATCAATTAGTAGAAAGCATCTACTGTGATAAATTGTTCTGCAAATGTAATAAAATTTGTTGTATGGCTGGACCTGGAAAACAGGAAGCTCTGCGTGGCAGACAGACAAATGTCAGTCATACACCAAATCATGAACTAGATAGCGACATTTGAGCATATTATATTATTATCTCATAATCTGCATCTGACTAAGGTAGCCCTTCACTGTTCCAACCAACCTGCTGATTCCTTGTTCTTCCCTCTGGGTTCTTAGTCCTTGCTTACAGCACCTCTTGCTCTACATGTGCTAACTACACTTTTCTTACCCTTCATATAATTAATACATCTGCTTTTAAATCAGAGCAGCTGCTGTGATCCTCATTTCATTTAAAGTTGCTGTGCCTGTTTTGGATGAGGAGAAGGGCTTTCCTGGCTAAATTCCGTGTATATTCCCTGTCTCTCTTGGGCTGACATTCAGTGATGCAGTAAATGCTGCTCTAAGGCTCACAAATACAAGAGGGCAAGTTCTGTGACTGCATCTCACATACCATTGACTGTGTTAAAATTCATCTTTCAGTTTTGTGGGAAAAATGTTGATTGGCTAATTTCCTAACAGCAGGCTTATGCTTAATACCAAATCAGATATGATCTGTCTGCACCATCCTAACTTTATGCTGGCTCAACAGTTGTCTATTCTCCCACAGTGTCATGTAATTGGCACTGTACCATAAACTTGCTATCGTGCACGCCGGCAATATGTCAGAAATGTGATTATAATGCAGAGTGATACAACTGTACATATATTTAGGATCAGCAAATTGTGGAATGACCTTTTCTTGTATGAGATATATTATCACGTTCTATGTACTTTACTCTGATGTCTTTAGATAATAGTAGCAATAACACCATGACTAGCACTGTGTTGTTTGTCACAGAAACAGAAAAATGCTCTGTTATTAGATCATTTATTGAAAACAATGGAGATGAGATCAAGTACAACTTACTCCCTTACAGCAGAGGTGAGACATACTGCATATTCTGACATACTGTGTATATATATTTTGTTTTGATTTTTTTTCCTAATGTTCAGTTGCTCTGGCATTTTCTTAAAGCAGATCCTGAAGGTATGTATCAGCACAAGGACATGTAAAGTAGCATTTTGATTGGTTTTGGTCATCAATCAGATTACCATTTTTACTGTCTTGATGCACTTGTATTTTTACTAAGACTGAGGTACAGAATTTACTCAGAGCAGAATAGATGAATTATTTCTGCTGCAGTAATGCCTGTGAAAGCAAGAGCAATCCAATCTATTTAATGGTTTGATTTATTAAGCACACCTCTTTCTGGTCTCCTTCCCGTGAAATATGCAGAGGGAAACAATTGTGTAAAGGAACAGAAGGCAAAGCTGAAGGACATACATAGTTTTACATACAAGTGTTACAGATACGAAGATTTCTATCATTTCAGGAGGTGCTATATGAAATGTTATTGGTACCGTGTGTAGGTGAACACACTGCCTCATCTGTCTTTATTGCTCTCCTTAAATGCGCGGTTGTTGATCAATACAGATAATTTTCACTAATCTAAAATATCATTATCTTCTGGTCAGTTCTAAGGTAGTACACACTTACGCCAAGGTGTACTACCTTAGAACTGACCAGAAGATAATGATATTTTAGATTAGTGAAAATTATCTGTATTGGAAGATTCACTGGTGGAGATGAAGGGTTTTATACCTCAAATTCAGTGGTTCTGATTTGATTGATTCTTCTTCAACATTTGTCTTTTCTACAAAAATATTTCTGGCCTTTACTGTGTATAGAGCAAACTGCCTGAGTAAGGTGAACACATCCATGGAGTGACATCTAAAAGCAGGGCTGGATGGAAAATACTAGGAAAGCCTGTCATCGAGATGGAGCCCAGATAGGAATTGTTGACGTGTGCTTTTCTCTGCATATTCTTGGTGCAGAGAACAGACATGTATTTATGTCTTTATTCCAGAGATATCTACTATCATATAATTGGACAACGTCTTGAAAAAAAAGTGATAATATGTTGGGCAATGGAAAGTATCCCAGATGAATTGCAACTAGCAACAGTGAGATCCAACAGAATGAAGAAATATGGCTGAATACTGAGAATGGTTTGCTATAAAGAAATGCTGGTTACAAAGTAAATAGGCAGAGTAAGCCCCTTTGTAATTAGCTTGAAGAATCCTGTTCCAGAGACATTTCTGCATGGGCAGGAACAAAACCAATGAACTAGTTGTTATGACATTGAACAAAACCAATGAACTGTGATTAGTCCTATTTTCTATGGAAAAAAGGCCTAACTGTAAATCTTGGAAGGCAGTAAGAGCATTTATACTTAAAGGTGATTCACACTTTTACTGAAAAGTCATTTAAATGCTTTACCTTTGCAACAGGTACTTTAGACAAAGTACAGCTGAGAAGTAAACACTTTAGACAAAGTACTGCTGAGATGTAAAGATGACTTAAGAGATGTGTTTCAGCTATTTGAGTGTAGCACCAAGGTTATTCGGTGTCCTGCTGGAAGAGCAGGCCATGAAAGTGAGGTTCTTGGGAAAGGCTTTCAAAAAACTTTCTGCTGCCAACTTAACAACCTTAAATCTGTGCAACATGCTGATAAAGACAGTATTTGCATATACCAGGAAGACCAAGTTTTGATTCTTAGATACAAAAGGGAGAGAATATACTTGTAACACACACAGAAAGTAGAAAAGAAGACCATAAAAGAGCATTAGGTTTTACTACAGGAAGAGCACTTACAGCTAGTCTCCCTAAAACACCTCTCCCAAAATCTATGCAGATCAGCTGTACTGGCAAGTGTCTATAGCAAGGATCTATATGTTTACTGCAATTCAGTCATAATGACCGGAGGTTGCAGTGTATGCATATGCACGCAATATATATTATATATGAAACATCCATTTTCATTTCAACACTAATTCCCAATAAGCTGGTATTCATCAATATATGTTTGCTAGCAGATCAATAACTAATCTGTTTGCCAATTTAATTGTATCAGGAGGGTGTACCAGACCAATAATTTTCTAGTCAGTCTCTTGGGTTAACTGAAAAAAAAGATAAGAAACTATTTTGACAACTACAAATGAATGAAATATTTCAGTGCAGCAAAAATGCTTTGCATTCTGACCCATCTAAGAAAACAGATTCAAAGCTGTTATTTATATTAGAACATTAGATATTTAGGAGCAGAAGATGCATCATGTTATATTAATGTAGCAATTTTATTTAAATTTGCATCTACCCGGCATAAAGGAGTGGAGATAATTCAGTGCAGGACCACATGAAAAACATGTTACAGCAGCACAACTGGGAATTTGTGTCATATAAATGAAAGGAAGTCTCTAGTAGAAAAGATGCTGTAGCAGCTCTTGGCTGTCACTGTGTAAGTAGACGGATGAGTGTTTTTGTGACTTGCAAAGCTGGAAGGTTTATACTGTATTAATGGGGCTGTTTTCATCTGATTGCATGGATCAAATCCAGCATTTGGCCAGGCTGGCTAGAGCTGGAAATCTTCCAGCTATTATACTCTACTCTGCAGAAACAAAGTGTAAAAGGCTGTTTTTCAGGTTCTCTGTGCAACTGACATTTTTAAAGGATGGTCTGTAAAATTCTGGTCTGTAAAATGTGAACGCCTGGGAGGGTACATGGGAATGGATTGCCAAAAGTAGCTGGCCTCATGTGCTCACTCTGAACAGCGTTTGCCATTGCCATTGCTGGAAGCAAGCTACCGAGGTGGCGGTGGTTGGTCTGAGCTGGTGGGACATTTCTTGCATTCTCTCCATGGTTCACTGGAAAAGTCAGTCTCATTCAAAATTACTCTCAAACTTCAGATTATTTTTCCTCCTTTGGAGGAATCTAAGGCACTTTGGGTCATCTTTTTCAGAAACTGCTGTTATGGCATGATATTTAAAGCTGATTTCAAAATAGTCTTACATATTTAAAAGGAAAACAACCTGCTCTCTGAAGGTTGGAATTGCAATGATCTCTTTTCAGCATGGGTCTTCTGGACATATGAAATTCTGCAAATTATGTATTCTGTTTCACAGAATTACTATATTTATTACCAGAGGAAAATAGATTTTTATTACAGCCAAAGGCTGCTTTGATTAAATATAAAATTATTAGCTATGCTAAGCCCATCCCAAAGCTCCCAATATTTTCAGCTGGATGATTTTTCTAGAACTTTTAATTAAAATTGTTCTAAAAAGCCACAAGTTAGCTGCATGTGTACTTAAACTGAAGTTAGCTCTTCAGTTTTGCTGGTTGCTGTATGCCATCTAATTAATCTGTAGTGATTAAATGTACATAAAATCAGCTGAAATACAAGGTAATTTGTGCAGATACGGAACAGTGAAGAGCTTTTACTAGTCCTTGACATAATTGTTTTATCTTTGGAAAATAATTTCAGAAGGCTGCAGATGATAATTGTTTTGATTAAGCAAATGTGGAAAACAGCATAGCAACCACACATGGTAAAAAAAAGCAGCAGCAGAGACTTACAGAGATGGAGGTGTTTGCTTTTTCAGTGTGCAGCTTGTCTTTGTTTCTAGAGGTGCAGGCTCCTGTTGGCTGTCCTCAAAAGTTTGGGAATCTCTCTGTGCTGTCTGGCAGTTCGCATCCCAGTCCTGTTTTGTTCAACTGACTGTTGTGTGGCTAGGAGGTGGCTTGGGGCTATGTTTTCTTTCGTGATTTATTAAGAAAGTTAGGGCTGAGTTTTCCAGTGGGACTGAGAAAGCAAAGAGCTCCTACAAAAATCCACGGGGTTTGTTTTCCTGTCTGCCATCAGTATTCTTGAAATCGTTCCTTCTCATTCCTGCTGAGCTGTTCTCAGCAAAAATCTTTGAGAGATTAGTTTGTAGACAGTGAAACATTCCTTGGAGGGGACAGAGTGTCTTTTAAAGTATAAATGCCTGTGATTTTTGGCAGTTCCATGCATTTGCTTCCATGCGTGGAGGTCACAGACCCTTTATGTCACAGTAGTGATAAGTTAAACAAATGAAGGCTGGGTTTGGGTCAGGGGTGCATTGTCACTGGCTGGAGCACCTGTCATTCCAGAGAGAGGAAAGGCAGCCCCACAGGTCGTGGTGGTGAACCAAGAGGGAGTTGGAGGACACGTGTCCCAAGTGCACTTTTCTCAGAGAGGTGTCTCATCTCATGCCCCTCACCAGCCATTTGTCCTTTTCCTCTGGTGGCAGCAGAGCTACCTAGAGCACACTACCTTATGGCCCTGTGGTTAGAGCAAAGTCCCACAAAGGCTTGAGCTCTCCAGGGTCTGGAGGGCCTTGGAATCAGGTCATCTGTTTCCTGCTGGCCATTCCAGCTGTGAGGCTGTCATTGTGTCAGATCGTGAGCCTCAGGTGGGTGTGTTCACTTTTCACAAGATGTGTGAGCCACAGTTAGTAGTCTTTTGCTTTGTCGTTTGTGGTTTTTTTAATTCTCATTTGTTGTTTTTTGTCTTTTTTTCTGTGTGGTTTCCCATGAACGAGATGGGGCAAAGTTGCAAGTCATTTTTTAATATTAAAAGTATCACCAAAAAGGTCAGAGAGACAATAATGGGGAGGTAGGCAAAGTCAGCATGGAAGGAAATTTTATTTTGTAGCTGAAGGTAGGAAAAAACAGTGTACAGATAATCTCCAGTGCCCCCTGACTGAAGCTGAGTTTACGATTCTGGGATATGAGCTTCTTTTCTGTCTTATTCCCTTTTTTTCCTTCTCCTCCTGAAAACAGCAAAATTCCTTTCTATGGCTTCAAGAAGTTGCTGCAGGGTAGGGAATACAAGATTCGACTTAAGGAAGAGCTGTGCATCATAACAAAATGATACATACTGTCTCCAGAAGCAGTGCCTCACCTCTCATTAGGCTTCATAGCTTTATGTTCTTTTTACCAATTGTTAGTTCTTTTCACGAAAATGAAAGTGCACCTTGGCTTGGAGTAATATTAGTATTCAGAAGGCTCATCCTAAATATGCCACAGGAGAAACAGCAAGGTGCTTTTCAAGTTCCTAGCTGGATGCTGGATCATCCCTATCATATCTGCACAGCTGGTTTGTTATAGCAGTCTGTGTCCTAACCTCATGGTTTTAATGTATATGAGCCTCTAGCTTTTAATGGTACATTAGCTTAATTTGTACTTGACAAAAACAATGTTCCAGTTTTGCACATTTTGGTCTATATATATATCATTCTACTTCAGGCAATAATACTCTGGCCTCCCATCAAATACGCCTCTAACCTTTTTTCACAAAACTTTTTTTTTAATTAAGATTAATTTTGCATTCACAAGCCTTGTTTTGCGTGTGCATTCCAGGGGGCTAATCAGTATACAACTACATATATTCTAGCCTTTTCTATTTATCCTGAGGACTTCTCCACTTCATTATTTTGACACAGAAGGGAATTTCTGAATGTGTGAAACATCCTGTGGATGGTGGTTTAAAAGCCTCTCTCATGCCATGTGACAAAGAACAGACTCCAGGCGCAAACAGGCATATGTTACGTGTCACAAGTTAAAACCAAACCAGTGTAGCGGTGTCCTGACCCAGCCGTACAGAGAGACCCCAGTTTTGTGGTTAACTGTGCCGGTAATCCACCGTGTTACTGAAAGCTGAGGGCAGACCTGGTGTTGGTGCCAGCCTGCTGCTGAAGGAATGTGTCAGAGGCGGGGCTGGATGGAGCCATGCAAAATGCTCCCAGTGGGAGTGTTTCTTTCCAGTCGTCATATTTTCCAGGAGCTGTACCTGCAAGCCATTTACATCTGTATCTGCCAACTAATGTGCAGACCTTAAATGGAGTCCTTCAGCTGTCAAACAGTTTAGAAATGCAGATATGCTGGCACAAGAACTGTCCTATTTCCCCTAACACTGTGCTGTCGTTCCCCTCTTGGTAACTCATCCAATACCAGTCTTAAATGTTGGTGACATCTGGAGATACATGAATGAGGGTCAGATATCAGTCATGACTTTTGTCTGGTTTTGCTTTGTGCTATTGCTGCAGCTTTCATCAAACTTCAACATCTGTCCTTATTACAATTTGCTTTGTGAATGTGCTCTTTTTTGAGGTTCAGAAGTGCTTTGCAAACGTGAACTCAGCCACACAGCATTTCTGAGGTGTGGTACAACAAGCATGCATCATGTTTGGGGATGGTTGTCTGCAAATACGGAAAAAGAATTATGTTTTATATTTTTTTTTAAAATCAACAGTTTATTATTGAAGTCAGAGTACAAGCTGACTATCTTCAGCATAACAGCAGGCAGGGAAAAGGTTAAAATACAGTGAAGTATTAAAATACAGGTAAGTTACTGTGCAAAGATGACAGGGCTATGCCAGTTATAAAGGCAGAACTCGAACATTTCCAGTTCTGCCCCGCCCAATTCACAGCTCTGCTTCCACCTTTTTTTTAACATAACTTTTAAATGAAAAAGTATTTATTGTCTCAGTGCAAGACCTGGCACAGTATATATCTCCACCATAGCTGTTCCAATCTTCAGTATACATACCTTACACATTTACAGTCTCTTTCAAACCCATACAGTTATAAATTCACAGATAATTGACAAGACAGGCTCTAAGGGGCTTAGAGGCAACTATGTTGGTGAGGCTGCTGTAGGAAGTTATAGTGCAGAAAAGCTTAATATATTATGGGAGAAAAAATAAATGATTGCCCATGCACAGCAACAGCTATAATAAATGAAATACCTCACTTTTTTTAAACTATTTTTTCACAAAGTACCCAAAGGCAATAATCCACTTTCTGGATTAACAGTCTGTAAAATATTGCTCTAAAAAATAAAGCCATCTTTGAGCTAACTTACACCACCACAGAAGGCATCAAGAGGCAGCAGAGTCTCCACTGTGTTGTACTTGTGTAACTTGAAACCATGCTGAGTGAAAGCTTTTTTTCTGCTTTTGTAAGACATGGAAAGAATCATTTCTGTCCAAGACTATAAATCAGACTTCATTCTGGGAAATAGGTTTACAACACCCTTGAAAATTACTATCTATTAATAGAGATGTTCTCCTTGGATTAACAAATGCCATAATAATAAATCTTTATAATTTTTCAGCATTTTGAATTGTTCTCTTCCTGTCCATCACTGATTTTATTTTAATTTTTTTTTTTTTTTGCCTTTTAGAGACCTCCAAAACTTAGGCTATGTCATTTGGTAAACTGAAAGAATATTCACACAAATGTGAGGTATTTAGTACTAAAGATCCATTTCTGTCCTCCTCTTCAACCTGAAGACCTGGCTGGCTCTACTGTACATTGCCTGTGCCTTGTGTCCAGGAAAGTAGTCATTTTATCATAGTGTGACCATATAGAAGATTTTCTACCTTTTGGGGAGTTACAGTATGTGTCAAGCAGAAAGGTTTAAAACCTCTCAGAAAGATTTGCACAGCTATATGTTTTGAGTGGATAGGAAAAGCACCTGAAGAGTGAAGGGGTAGGAGATGAGATTTGAGGGGAACATGGGTAATGTGGAGGGAGAAGGCAATTTTCTGTAGGGTAAATAACCCTAACATTTTAATAAAGATTATTTCCAAAGCAAAATCTTTCAGTGATTCAATTTTTAGGATAACCTCCAGAAGCAGTTATACTGGCAAAACTATAAGGAAAGAGACTCTCGAATGTTGAGAGAAGGAGTAGCCAGGGCAAATAGGGAGATTTGTTAATCTAGTTTAGCATGGAGGAGTTAGTGCAATAAAATTAAATGGTGTACCTATGCTTAGGATCATTATGGGATTTGCCAGCCTTCAGGTTCAGAATACACAGTGTGAAAGTGTTACAGTACAATTCAAAGAAAAGGATGATTACACTTAGGGAAGGCAAAGGGTGAGTGCAGCATAATGAATCACAGACTAAGCAGGAGTGGATGGCTGCAAAGCCAGGCTAACTTGAAAGTCTTTTTGATTAGCAAATGCCTTGTCTTCATGAAGAGTATGTGGTAGGTCCTCTTTATCTGGACTTCAGATAAACAGAAATATCTGATCTGGTACTATAAAGGAAAATATTAGCTAAATTGGGACAGAAGCACTTAGATAAGTGGTCGTAAGGAGGACCTGGAGTTGACTCTGGAGGTATATCTATCTACATGTAGTGCTAAAAAGGAAAGTGAAAGGCTGGGGAGAGGTTACTGCTACAATTCCAGAAGAGTTTGTCTTTGCAGTGATCTTACTTCACACTTTTATTAGTGACATTTGCAGAAACATCAGCAAACTTCACCTGCCAATTCCTAATGACATGCTTAATGTCTTCTAAAATACCAATGGCTTCAACAGGACGGGGAGGTTTACCTGAGAACCCTTTTTTTAAAAAGGAGGGGAGGAGGGGAGAAGGCTAAATGATGAGGCAAGAAGGTGGAGAAAAAAGAGACATGCCATAATGAGTCATATTTTATGAAAGTACAGTAATCAGAGTGCAATAATGAGAAGAAAGCAGAGGCTCAGACTAGACCTGTTATTTTTCCCATTTGTTCCACAACTGGGAAATTTCTTCACATAGCTGTTGTACCCATTTGACTGGGATGGAGTAAGCATGTCAGAAGAGTAGCCTCCATCTAACCACATACCTAATTCCTTAAACCCAGCCCTATTTGATAGGTGGTTAGATTATATTTTATTACTTTAAATTAAAGCTTCAGAAAGCAGCGTGTAATTTCTTGCATTCCAAAATGTCCAGTAACCTGATGGGAAGATTGCCTTGCAGAGTGAAAGGTATGATTTCATACAGTTATGCTCAGTTCAGCTTCTCCAATTTCTAGGCAAATAACTTATCTGTTAGGCTACTGTGTCAATATGCAGCTGCTACTGCTCCCAATCCATACTGTCCTCATTTTTTAAGGGAGAGGGAAAGTCTCATGTTCCATTAGTTGACTTAACTTTTTAAGAAGTCTGGCTGACTGTCCTGGCCCTGGAGTAGAGGCGTAGACCTAATGGGGAGATGTGTGCTTAACTGCAAGGCTTTGATGGCAGCTCTAAAAGTGCCTTTTGGGTTTGCTTCCAGCCTGTTGTGCACAGTGGCTCTTTGCTTGCCCCATGGACCAGGTACATCTCCTGCTGACAGGCCTTGAGGGACCCTGTGCCTCTCCTACCCAAATAAATCAGGGTGAAATGAGGATACTGATACCTTGTGGTACCCATGCACATTGGCTGCTGATCACACATGAGGATGTCAGATGGGATGGCATGGCCCTCTCTGAGATCACAGTATCACAATCTGCTCCAGGTAATCCCTCTCTCGCTCAGTAGAGCTGTGTGATGTACACGATGTGATGGCTGGCCTGCAGCTTGTTTCCACTGACTGCGACGGGCAGTGGGGAGAAGCTGGAGATTAAGATTGCACAGCTGCGTACCTGACCTCACAGTTTCTGGATTTTTCTAAGGCTAGGGTGTGAAGGGTTAGGAGGGCAAAAAAAATGCATGTTCTGAATATCTGTGAGCGTTGGCTACCTTAACTGTGTTGTAGTGAGACTTACGCACTGACAACTGAGAGTATGAGGATATTTCCATTTGGTATTAATGAAGGCACTCAAGGCCAGTATGCAAATTCTTTCCCACAAAAATCTATGAGAATCTCCATTAAGAGCAGATTTTTCTCCAGTACATGTAAATATTGAATTTTCACAGAATATTCACAAATTAGAAACCTGTAGTCCCTTGTCTCAGATGTTTTCTTTGTTGTCTAACAATATCAATAATTAACTGCAAAGTAGCGACAGTGAGAAACAGAATCCTCAATATTAACTTGGCAGGTTTATTTTTAAACTATCTGCCTGAAAAACAGCCTTACCATTACAGTGTTTCCCATCTCTTATATGAATAGTAATCAAAAAATTTTCTTTATCCTAGCAAACCTGAGACAGTGGACAAAACAGTTTATGGTTGGAACAAAGAAAAGCAATACAAGGGTTGGAGACCTGCAGTCGGGTGGTTCACTCTCAGATGTGGAGGCTGGCCAAATTTCCCCGGTGGCCTGGCCTTTCTGCCATGGTTCCACATCAGCAACCGAGCCCAACAAGTGTCAGGATGAATTCAAATAGCAGAATTGATTGCTAGGAGTGATTTATGCCTGTCTGCCTCTCCTTGGGTGGGGAAGGTTTGTTTAAATTTTGCCCTGCCATTTTGAGCTGGCTTCAGACATTTCTCAATTTATTGGAAGTCTCTGCTTTTCAGATGCGGTTCTTTTCGCCAATAACTTTATGCTATGACATTTACTTTACTAGCTTGTAAAGTCAGCTTACCATGAAAGTTTAAAGGAACATGGCTTCCTTAAAGTATATGTATCAGCAGTAACAAGAAAGCTACTCTCAAGTCCTACGTGATGTGGGTTTTGAAATAGGAGCCCACTTGACTTTAAATTCAAGGGGAAAAATACACTTTCCTTCAACTGAGCCATTCTAAAACATAACCTTTTCAACAAATAAGCCAAGAAGAAGCCTTTGAATGCAGGTACATCTGAGCTGTTAGAACACACAGGACTTCATTGAAATTTGCACTTCACTACACTTTATTGATCCAGTTGCAAGCTTATGCTGCTGCTCCCTGACTGCCTCCTATTTAAAGAACAAACAAAAATTTTACAAGCTGTGATGCTGCAACATCATATTTTGGGTTCTGTGAGAATAGACTAGAATAGAATAAAATATTTACAGTTGGAAGGGAACTACTATGATCATCTAGTCCAACTACCTGACCACTTCAGGGCTGACCAAAAATTTAAGCATGTTGTTAAGGGCATTGCTCAAATGCCTCCTAAATGCTGGCAGGCCTGGGGTATGGGCCACCTCTTTAGGAAGCCTGTTCCAGTGTCTGACCACCATCTCAGTAAAGAAACCTCCCCTGGTGCAGCTTTGCACAATTGCCATGTGTCCTGTGATTGCATAGAAGGGAGGTCAACTCTGCCCTCTCTGCTTCCCCTTCTCAGGAAGCTGTAGAGAGCAATGAGGTTGGCCCTCATCCTCCTGTTCTCCAAACTAGACAAACATAGAGTACTAGAATGCTTCTCACAGAACATTTCTCCCAGCATTTTCACCAGCTTTGTTGCTGTCCTGCAACACATGCAAGTACTTCACATCCTTTTCAAATGCCAGGGCCCTGAACCGCACACAGGTACCCCAGGTGAGGCTGCACCAGCTTGGAATACAGCAGGATAATCACCTTCCTTGACAGGCTGGTGATGCTGTGTTTGATGCAGCCCAGGATGGGGTTTGCCGTCTTGGCACAGTGCTGCCTCACACTGAGCCTGCTATCAGCCAGCATGCCCAAATCCCCTTCTGCTGGGCTGCTCCTCAGCCACTCCTCTCTTGTGTATACTTGTGCACGGCATAGATGTTTTATATTTTACCAGTTTCTTGCCTCCTGCTGAAGAAAGTTGCTGAAGTTAGTGTAAATAAACACGGCAATGCAGGGGTCATGGTAAGATGACGAATAAGACATCTTAAAATCTGTGAGGTTTGGTTAAGTTCAGCTGAGAAGCATCTCAGTGTTGTTGATTTTGGTGAAATATCTTTATTTGTTCAGGAACTTTGTTTTTACAAACACTATGCTGTTTTAATGACTTATTAAAAGCTTTTCTAGATAGTCTACTCTTAATCATTTTATTATAAGTACATATAGAATTTACATCTCCCTTTATAAAATATTCCTGTGTATATAATCTGTATATTGCCATCAGGAATTCACGTGCACCTAATACTTCTTTTCTGATATATAATGTAAAAAAATAAGAGGCCTTATTTCTTCTTTCACTGGTATCTATCTTTTAATGTTATGAAATGTCATATAAATTGAAAACCTCATTTTTCAAAGGACCTTCTTCCTGAGACAAAACAAAGACAACATTGCCCTTGTCTTGATATTCCCCAGTGTGCCATGGTTAAAGTATTTTCATTGTCTAGGCCATAAACTTTATTTTAAAGCATGTCTATTTTAATTCATGTCCCCTTATAATTCATTGTCTAAATTCTCAGCACAGATGTATAATCATTATTTTTACTACAGCAGTTTCTAGCAGGCCCTACTTACTCTGGGGCTCTGTGATGCTTGGTACTATGCAACCAAAAAGACAGTCCTTGCCTAGGCATTTTTTTTTCCAAATACGTAAGTGTAGTAGGTATGAAGTATGGATTGCAATATTCCTTTCAGTGTTTTAATTAAGTTGTTCATGCTACTTTTAAGATAATCAAAAGCCTGTCTGATAATTTCATTTCATATTAGAGTAAAATTCTGTTTTTCTGAGCAGAAAGAATTACTCTGTTCCTGACAATTAAAGGTCTTTTCTGCTCTGTATGCTAAACTGCACCACCTGATGTCTGTGCATGGCAATTGAAAGCAGCAAGAACTGCCACATGTATCCAAAGGCCAGGTTTTTTCCTGAAGAGTTAACACAAGAGATTCTTCAAAATCTGTTTGTATTTCAGTGATATTTGTGGTATTGCAAGGCAATTGTGCATCGTATTTTATGACCAGTCAACAGCCCAGCCTTGGCTACCAGCAGTGTGTATGCTCACTTAGGTGTTTTCCAGCCATTTGAGCCTTAACAGCCTTGGTGTGCCGTGGAGAGCAGGAACAACATCTCTGATAGCCTTGCAATACACCTGGAATTGAAAAGGAAACTGATGAGCATTGCATGAACGTCCTCAGAAATTGCCCTTTGCTGATTTTTAGAGAGTCCGTTGGAGAAATGAGTCAGCTACTTCATTCTCTCCTAACGCCCGAAATGAAGGGACTTTCTGTGTGGACTTCATTCAGAGAGAGAGTCCCTTTGCAGTGTTAAATACTAAAGCCATACAGAAATGGTTGCTGCTGCTTCTAAAACTGCAGAGACCAAATCCAAAAAGATAAAGGGAGTCAAAGGAGCAAGTGAAAGATATGGGAGGGAAGCCAAAGAGGCAACTGGAATAAAACACAGGCAGGAAGTGGTGAAGGAAGGCAGAGATAGGGAGAGAGGAAGGAGAAAGACTCTAGAAGGAAGAATAGCGTTGGAAACACAGGGACAGAAATAGCAGCTGTAATTGATTTTTAGCCAGAAAGGAGATACAGCTCTTAGTACAGAAGATGTGTACACAGTCACGGTGCTGTATCAATAAGATAGAATTAAGCTGGTACTAGTATTCACATCCTTAACCATTTTGTCTGCTAAGAAGGACTGTGGCAAACAAACTTTAGAAAGAAGCAACTTAAAATATTTCTGTGTCAGCACAGCAAGCCATCACTCAGTAGAAAACTGAAGTAATCCTACATGAATAGATAGTCTTTAAAAGAGGATCAAAGTAGGAAAGAGAGAAACAAAAAGGATGAAACAGTCACAATTATGTTTCATCAGATTTCTTTTCTATGCCTCTACATGTAGTTTCTTTTGTGTTCATTGTGTGTAACTACAAGTTTACAGCTGCTCTCTTGATGTTCAGTAAAAATTGTTGCTAATCCTTCCTAAAAGCTACAGGGAACTTTCTGGTACAAAAGCATCTGATGAACTTCTGAATGGCAGGTAAGGCCCCATTACTTGCATTGTTTTATCAAATGAGTGGTTCCTCTGAATTCATTTTCTTCTTCTTTGAAAAAGAGATCAAGGAAGTTGCCATGTTCCAGAGGCAGGATGAAGTTAACGTATCTATTGTTTTGTCAGCCCATGTGACTGAGAAAATATAAATACATGTGAGCTTGTCAAAAGTATTTTTTAAATATTTAGTCCCGTAAAATACTGGAATGCATTTTTGAAAGTACTATTATTTTGAAAGTATTAGCCAAAAAAAAAACAAATTGCCAATATGCTTATTCTGGAGTAAAGCCATGAAAATCAATGGAGAAAAACAGTGTCAAATTAGTTTCAAGGCAGCATGAGAGAAGAATGGAAAACCAATGAAAGAGACACTCCAAGTTTTGCTTCCAAAGAGGAGGAACCTTTTCTATTGCTTCAAGATAAAATTAAAACAGATGCACAGTAAGAAATACATATTAAAGCAGAGCCAGTCTGTTGTACGTTCATTAAAAAAGCAAGTGCAGGTGCATTTAGGGATCACTCTAACCTTAGCACTTCATGTATGTAGCATCCCAGCCAGACACTGGGTTGTGCTAGATGTGTGGCAGGACCTAGGAAATGACCAGGGAATCAGCCAGAGTCGAGACCTGGCTCAGTGCTCTGATATTGGGTTTAATGTCTGCAGTTTTGCAGTGTGAAATGCTGGCACACAGAGCACCCTCCTGGCCAGGGCCAAACTCAGTTTACCAGAGAGGCTGGAGGCAATGTGCTGTCAGCTGCTCTTCTCTGCAGCGTCGTGGGAGCCAGCCCAGTGTACTGGTGCTTGCTGGTGGACATGCTGGCAGAAAGGAGCTCCCTTGCTGGGGTGAGGAGCGCTGTGGCACAGGGGATGCAGGCAGTGAGACCCAGCCAGCTGCCTGCACTTCCACAGCCATCTGTCCTGCTCCTGCACAGCTGGAGCAGCCAGGAGTTAGTCCTCCACGCTGGGAGAGATCTGGATCTTACTGTGCTACCTTAAATTTAATTTAAAACTTAAAAAAAATTAAGTCTGCCTTAAACTGCATGCCTTAAATGGGGAATTTCAATAATGGGCCAACAGCAGCAGTTTGGAGTATCTTACTGAGGAAAAGGTCACTGAGGCCGTAAGTTATCCCAGCATTTGATCAGTGGACTCTTTTCCAAAGACTTTAAGTCTCATTATTCACTGCTTATAAAGTCACTTGAGATATAATAAGTCTTTTTATAGTAATGAAAGAACTCCCACAATTAGCCAGAAGGCAGCCATCTATCTTTTTAAACTACTCAGTTCAGAGGAGACCAGGAGTTTCAGTCGTCTGTATGTGGATGAATGGTTATGACAGTGATAAGTGTAACATTCATGTGGCGATGCCAGCCGTGACTGAGTTCATGGAAGGGTGGGGTTTTTTATTTAGAAGTGAAAGAGGAACTTTTCTGTTAGTGAAGCATAGAGTATGATTCCCTGAAAAGGAAAAAAAGTGACTACACATTATTTAGAGTCCTAAAATCTGCCATTCACCCTCTTCCATTATTCTTCAGAAACTGCAGTTGATTAAAGAATGTCATTAATTTGATCTGCTAAAACTTTAATGGCAATTAACTTTTGAAGAGCCTCTTCTCTGAGAAAAGTACATACCCTGTAAGAGAGATTGGGGAGTGAGCAGACACACCGTGAAGTTCAGAGGAGACTACAGCTTTCAGTGCAAAGGCTTAGAGATAAAAAGTATTCGTTCTGAGCACACAGACTGGCCTTTGATTGTATTTTTCCCCACCATCAAAGGATTACTGTATGTGGTAGATCTCATGAGAAGTTTATTTAATCCCCTATCCCTGAAGAGAAAAAGTTTGCAATGATTAATGTAATAAATGATGTTCTAATTATATCAAGAAGTAACACAATGTATTTTATGCATGCCACAGCTAGTTTAGTCTTTATTGCCTTCAGGCAGAATCTTAATATCATCAGAAAAACTGTTTGTCAATATTAAAAGCAATTTGCATAGTAAATACACCCCAGCCTTGCAACATTACCATCTGGGTTAGCTGAGCATTCGTGTTGGTACCAGGAGGTGCTGGTGAAGGCAGACCTCATGAGTGTTCAGCTCTCCAGCTGTCACTCTGGGAGGATGACAAGTGCCAGCACTCCCAGCCTGCAGGGAGGGGACAGGTTCAGTGAGAGGACAGTGGGAGGTCTTTGTAGAGAAGGGTTCAGGAAAGGAAAGATGGAAGGTTCTGGAATCAGCAGGCATGAGACTCCTAGGGAGTAAAGAACGGCCTGCACTGAAAGAAAAGGGCAGAGTGAGAAGAACCAACAGCCTAAGAAAGAGAAAAGAGGTGGGAAAGCAAGGGAAGGAGGAATGAGGCTAGGAATACAGGCTGGAAGAGGATGCAAGAAAGGTGTTGATTGCAACTAGTCACAGGTCTACTGGGCAGATTGAGGGAGTTGGAAAAAGCCAACAGCAGCTGATCACAAATACATGTCTACCAACAGCTGTCTCCAGGCAGCTCACTCTGAAACTAACGCATTAATTCTTGCATTTAATTTGGTGATTTCATTTCACTCATAAGACAAATGCAGATAACACAAACCAAGGGAATTGCAGATAGTAGCATATTCTCTCTTTCAAAACTCAAGTGAATCTTTTCTGAGCTGTTGCTGTATTTTCTGAGCTGAACTTTCTGAGCTCTTCTGATGTTGTTGGACATCAGCATTAAAGGACTTGAAAAGATCTGTGTGAGATGTGCATTGCTCTAAAACATCATGATGAGTTGGAAGAAATATTCTCCAGTTACACCAATTGCCAAGCCTCATGTTATGAAGTGCAGAAATTAAGTTTGCGTTTTGGCTACAAATTAAAGCTGCTAACTCAGTAATGATTTAAAACTTGTTGGAGCAGTGATAGTTATCCTGGAGATGTGAATTGTAGTGTCCAAATGTTTTTTTAAGAGATGTCCCAAGGTGAGGGCCCAGATCCACAAAGAGTGTTTAGGTACAGAAATGTCCCGTACAGTGTTAAGGAGATTGAAATGCTTGAAAGACATTTGTAGTGAATGATCACTGTACTTCATCCAGCCAGATGGAAGAGGCCGTAGGCAGGCATCTAAAACACAATCCATTTCCTATACTCAATACCATAAATGCAATTAGGTAGTCAATACATTTGAGATTTAAAACCCTAAACTTCCTCCTGAAGGTGGGAGGGATCTTCAGTGACTGCTTTGCTTACAACAGACTTGAATGTTGTTTCAAAACATGGAGCATGATTCTGCACACAGAATTTTGGAAGATGCTTCAAGGAGTGGTTTTGTTTTATTTAGAGTTGACTGAGTAGAAAAGGCAAAGTCATGGAGAAAAAAGATATTGAGTTTCTATTTGTTGGAGAACCAAAGCTGTACAAGCACATCCGTATTAGTTACCTCGCTCACTAGTTTGCTGTAGTAATTGCAGATGTGATGAGAACTATTTGTCCATTCCCTGTACATCTACCTGGGACATTTTTTCCATTCCAGTTTAAAAACCTCTTGAATTCCCTGGGATAGCTTGTTAGGTAATACTTCCAGGTAGTATCCAGCTCTTTGCCAGGGTCTTTTCGGAACGTGTCATGCCTTTCATAGAGAGAAGCAGTGGTTTTCAGACCTGCCCATAGATGCAGTTTTCTGAGTGAACAACTCTGACAAAATGAAGCATCATCTTGAGGTTAGTTGAAAGGAGGGTGCTTTTCTTCTGACAACTGCTGTTTAAATGATCAAAATTGCCAAGAAGTCACTGGGTTGTCTCCCTCTGAGAGGAAATTTTACAGAGTGGAAATAGGTATATTTTTATGTTTTTCCAGTTTTTGTAGCATTTATTTTGTCTTGCTTAGATAAAGGCTTACCCACAGGCTTTTCAGCCACAGTAGATTTCTGCTAAATACTGGGAAATAGAAGTGGTGTGCTGGTTACACACAGAGATGCACAGAAGGCTGCATTACTGGACGTTGCCTAGGCCTAGCCAATATTGTTATACCATCTACACAAACCAGCTATCAAACAGCACAAACCTCAGCTCTACAGGTAATAGAGATGTAATTCTTGTTGTAAGCCTGTGGTTCAGCTTGAGGGGAGCACCCCGAGCCTGCGTGTTCAGCAGCTTATATAGCTTTTAGGAGGGATGACAAGATTTCACAGTCAGGGCAGCAAAGGATCAAATTGGAACGAGAGTCACTTAACTCATCTGGCCAAGGAAGAGGAAATGTCATTAACCAGCATAATAAAAGTTGTCCCTTTACTGAACTTGCAAGAACCCTGACTGAGATAGTGGTGTTGGATAATGGCTGAATTTGCTATCTTTCAGATTAACTTGCTGAAGAAATGCAGCTTAGTACTAAACTGTAACCTAAAATGTCAGTGTGTCACATGCCCTTTCTGTAGATGAACTATCACATTTGTGTTAGCAGAAGGCTCGCAGCATCCTCTCTGGCATGTGTGTCATTGGAAGCTCCCATGTGCAGTGCCACCATGTCCTGCCCAGGGAGCCTCACAGCCCTTGGCCCTCAGCAGTTTTCTAGAGTCTCTATGTGCCAAAAGCTGTAAGTCTGGGAGGAAGGTGGTATGTTTTTATTCTTTTTTCCCTGCTGCCTGAAGCTAGGAAGGGCTCAAATTTCTAAAGAAGGACTGGTCAAAAATAAGGACAGTGTCTGATTTTTGTGCCGGTCTGCTGTCCAAGGATGCACCCAGGGAATGGTAGCCTGGGTGTATTTAGGGTGAGAGATTGAAGGTGAAGAGACTGCTGTGATGATAACAGATTTAGCACCTGTCAGGTCAGGGGCATCTTCTGCATGGGTGTTGAAATTTCCTAGGACAGTGAGCCTTGTGTGAACTCTATCATCATGTCAAACAGCATCTCTGTCATTTCACTAGGAAAGCTGTGTGTCTAGACATCTCTGCTCTTGCAGAACACTTCAGTTATTATTCCCATTGCCTTTACTGAATAAATGAAGCGTCTCAAAGGATTTTACTTCAGCAGAGCTGATCTTAAATTTAAACTTGCATATGCCAGATATTTGCTGAGGATAGGAGGTTATCTCATGAGCTGCTAATGCAACACCTTTTGTGATGATTGCATTCACATGGCTATACATACTTTACCCCTTTTTTTCCTTTTTTTCCTACTATTTTCCTTTTTCCCTTAATATGGAAGAAGTAAAGACTACATATCAACATTTCTGGCTCTTTTGTTTCAAAAATTATGGCCAGCATTAAATGATCAAGAGCAGAAAAGTGTTAGAAGACAGAACAGACAGTTTAAATTTTCAGTCACAGACACTTAAAACCTGGAAGCAGTCTTGATCGAAGGACTGATTTTTCTTCATCTTTTCTTTAGAACTCATAACATGAGGATAACTTAACAACCATTTGTCTACATTTTTTTTATAGCCACTGTTTTGTTATTTAGTCCTGTCCTTACTTCTCTGCTGTCCACCTCTGTGTGAGTGGGAATAAGCCTGTGTACACTGGTGCTGGCATTAGAAGTGGCAGTTGGCCAATGTCATTTGATGTTTGCATGAAAGACAAAGCCCATTTCCTTGTTTATCTTCTGATGCTGATGAAGTTTTGCATGTGGCTGGGTTTAGAGCAAGAATCCAAAGGGGATGGCAAGGATCCAGGCAGTGGCCACTAGTCACTCTGGGGGAAGATGTTGACAAGTGGCCCAGACTTTTCAGTGTGTCCAATAGCCTGGGACAGGGGGAGAGAGCTTCGTTAAACAAAAGCCTAATCAAAGAGGGCAGGAGGATGGCTTACATGAGAAAAGATATATTCTTTACTTAACATTCACAACTTGCTTGTGGATTAATTAGCCCATCTGCTACAACAAATGTATTCCCATGTCTTTGTGTTGACTGTTAAAAGTGACTGATTTCTCTATCCACTTAAAATAGTACCCTGGATTCCACTGAAAGTAACCTTTCCGAGGCAAGGAATTTATTTAATCATCCACTAAGAACCTGTAAATGGCTTGCTGTAAATAAGTGCTCAGCTGTCTTCGACTCCCAGGGTAACTATATGTGAGTGTTAAGTTGGGGGATAATGCAGGAGGAAGAAAATCCTTAAAGAACCTGCATGGAGCTTCCAACCCCATCTATAGTACTGGCTTTAGATTTAAAAAAAAAATCTCTCTTCTCAGCCCCAAGTGGGCAGGGCAGCTGCCAGCACAGAGTAATTCAGCTATAGATTTTCTTCTGAGAAAGGAGGTGTTTGTAAATTAGGTGACCTTTATGCAGATCGACAAAGTGTGTTGATGAGCTTCAAGTCACAATTTAAACAAGTATTGGGTCCAATGTGCTTGTATTTCATAAGAAACCAAATAAAGGAGAGAATGTGTTTAAAATCATCAAATTAAATAGGCATTTAAATGAAAATAGAGGTCACCCATAGGTTCCCAGGATAAATGAAAATGTGTATCTTTTGTGATTTTTCACATTCATGTGATTTTTATATATTATTATTCTTTAGAAATAAAATTTGCATGTAAATGGCATTATTGTGAATTTATTTCCTCAGAATAAGTGATAAGTATTGACTGATGTGAATAGATAGAGCTTCTGGTTTTCAACAAAAAAATGGGTTTTGTATGCTACCCAAAAATCTTTTAGATTTGCCCATGTGGAGCTGTAATAAAATGGTTATCTTGTGCCAAAATCCATGTGGTTCAGCTGGGATACAGAAGGATTGTGTGTATAATACTTGAGTAGAGGAAAAAATTGATACATTGCTATGTGGTATTTATTCCCAAGCATTTACTTTTAGGAGAAACACCATATAGTTATCTGAAGCTTAAGAAGAATCAAAAGGGACTGGAGAGTCAGGAAAGTAATTTTTCTGTTTTTAGAGCCTTCATAATGAGAGTTCCTCAGACAGCCTATAGGACATTCTCATTACAAAAATCACAGAAACTGAAAAATTGTGTCCTTGATAGAATCTGAGTTAGAAACAAAATCGAAGCAGATTGGAATTGAAGAGTGGTTAGAAGACCCAGGCTTGAAGCTTTATCTCTAAGTGCCTCCATTAGATGGGGCTGTGTTGGAACACCCTGGCAGTGTGACTTGTGTTATCAGAGAAGGTTTGCAGAAGCTCTCTCCTTGGAGAAATTTCTTTGGTTTTCTTACCATTTGTTCTTTGACTGCTCTGGCTCTTCCTCTTAGATACCACTGATATTTTTTCCATGAAAATTAGATTATAATTAGGTCATAATTTCATGGATGATCGCTTAAATTATAAAATTATATCATTAAATCTTAATATTCTTCACTTCAGTTATCAGACAGACCATAGATATGCCTTGAACTTAGGTGACCAAGCTAGCTGCCTCTTGAATTAGCTGATCACAGTGTAGGCTGCAATGGTGTGGTACTTTTGGGTGCCCCAAGCATTCAGCACAAGGAGTTTTGAGCTTTTATATGTGTAGAAATGTGTTCAGAATTTGCAGGCTTCTCATCACTGCATCCATCAGGGATAGCTAGAAAGATCAGCTGACCTTTACGTTGGTGGCTACATTACAGTGTGGTTATTTTGCATGTCCTCGTGAGTGATGTGGGCATGAAAGTGCTGATTCTTTGGAAGTTAAGTCAGAGGAAAGATGATGCTACCTTGTACTTGAGCACATACTCTGGAAGTGTACTGAGTTGATATATACATTAAATTAATGTCAGCAGTATCCTAGCCATGCACAGAAGGACTATGGTTGCACAAGTTGCTTCAAAATGTTACTGAAGGCTGCTGAGTTACTGAGGTTCTTTTGAGTTTGCTGACATTGTTCTTGTTTGCATTGTTCCTTTTTGACAAGAAATTTCCAAAAATTTCTTGAATGAAGGAGTGATGTGGCAAAGAAATTTTCATTTCAACCAGCATTTGCAAACTTTGGGGAGAAGTCAGTTACGGCGTCTGTCCCATTTCTGGGAAGTGTTTAGACTTAGTTCATTAAGTTTTATGAAGTTTTATGTCTCATTGTCTATACAACAAAGAAAATTTGAGCATGACCTTGCAGCAGAATCCTATTCCTGATTTGATGCCAGCATAGAAATTTTCCCATGAATAAAAATATTAATCAGGTTTTGGTACCTTCAGATAGTCATGTTTCTTACTAGAAAACCCTGCCTTTCTACCCCAGCACAGGATCATGTAGTTTCCACAGTAGTTCACAACAGTTAGGTCCTGTGTAGCAGTCAACAGTGGTCCCATTGCTCTNCTTCTCACAACTTCTGTATGGTCTGACATGAGCCTCTTTTTAAAGTCACAGGCTGCACAGAATTTCTCATCCCCCCAAGTTCTTTCCAAATGAATTAAAGTCCTTTCTATGGCTTTACAAGAAGCATTTTTAAGCTTCACGCCAAAAAGTGCAGCAGCCCTCTTTTCCTGTTGTCATCTAGCTGCCTTCCCATGTGATCTTATCTCTTCCCCTCTGTTTCTGACCTTGGGGCCACCATGTTTAGCTTCATCCCATATGACTTTACTTTCCTCTTCTTTCCTCGCTGACTTGAAAGAAAAGGGGTCTCTGTTGGTTGCGGTGTGGTGTTTCTTCAGTTTGGTGAGAGCTGTGCTGGATGCAAGGGTGCCCTGCCAGCCCTGCCGGTCCCGGTGAGGGGTTTCGGTGGCTTCAGATCTCCTACCACGTGGCTTCGGTTTCACGCTGCCTGCAGAGTGAAAAACAACTCTCCCCTGGGAGTAGAAGGTTGGCTTCGCGCCGCCGCCATGCTGAGAAATCAAGAGGAGCCCGGCTGAAGCCCGAGCCCGGGCCCTCCGGAGATGAGAGCCGGCCCCGTGCCACCACCACACTGAGGGGTCGAGGGGAAGGGCCTGGCCCAGACCCGAGCCCCCAGGGCCCTCTACCCTCGGCCCCCCCTTGGCCCTTGAGCCCAAAGGCAAAGAGGAATCTCCTGGGCTGCACGGGCCTTTTATATGCAAAACCGCAAAAGTGATTGGCTCAAAAAGCCCATCACTCAACCCAGGTTCAACCCACTACATCTGGAAACAGTGGAAAAGTATTTTCTGTGTAAGGATGTTGCACAGCCCTGTGTTCAAGGGCTTAGCTACTGACTGCCATTGAACAATTAGCCTTCACATTTTGTAGTGGGCCGATGCTTGCAAATCTTGCCCTGAACACCTGAATTTGTATAAATTTAGTATAATCCAACCTTGCAGTCCCATTTTTTAATACCCTAAGACCTCATCTAGACCAGGAGGAATTTGCTGCTTTGCCTGTAGCAGAGAGAAACCTTGGCACAGTCTTTTACTTTTGCCAAGCTATGCTGCATTTGCAACATAATGTTCTCTGGTTTATTATTTGGCTGTTCATAGCAAATTATTTATTGAGTTAGTTCTCTTTCCTTGAAAGAGCAGCAGTTGACCGTGCTAGTCAAATCTTCCTATCTTTGGTCTTAATGCTTGTATAATAGCCGTAGCAGATAAGTGACAAAACATTGAAAATTGGCCTTGTTTCTTTTTAGACATCAGAGACATGTTTATTGACATCTGCATTAATAACAATGCTATGCCAGAAATCCTTTAAAACAATTGCATGCTACAGAAAATGCTGAAATGCAAAATTAAAGGCACCCCTCCTATTTTAGTTGTATTTTACAAAGTTAATAAAACAGGATAAGAGAAATAATTTTAAATTACTTCCTAAATATTGTAGTTTCTTTACTGTGTTTGGATTTCATTGGATGGGACAGTTATGAAAGAGTTCAAACCATTTCTAATTTCAAGCCAAAGATTAAAGAACTTAATTCTCCTCCCAGCTGTATATTCCCTCTTGCATGGATACCAAAATAAGGTCATCAATGTTATCAGGTGGCTTGATGTACTGCACAAATAATTCATCCACATGTATTTTACATCCATGTTTTTATGCTGCCTTTTCTCGATAACTTTTGCCATATTCTTCTGTTTTTCTCTAGGTCAATGGGAAAGACCTCTCCAAGGCCACTCATGAAGAAGCCGTGGAAGCTTTCCGCACTGCCAAGGAGCCCATTGTAGTTCAGGTTTTACGGCGAGCCCCAGCTACCAAAGCTCACAGTAGCTCTCAGGATGTTCGGCTTATGGATGCCAGCACTCAGACTGACATCACTTTTGAGCACATTATGGCTCTGGCCAAACTAAGACCTTCCACACCACCAGTTCCTGATATCTGCCCTTTTCTACTTTCAGACAGGTGTGGTTTATCTTTTTCTGCTGTTTACCTGTAGGTTTGAGGTATTGCAGTGATGGTCTTCTAGCCTTCTCCTGAAAAAGTCTCAGGAACACTTTAAATAAATAATAAATGTTGTTAATAACCACTATCCCACTCAGGCTTCAGTGGCAGCTTTCCTCAACTCTGCTTGTAGATTAGGGCTACAGGAAGGAATCTCAGCCACACTTCCTTTGTGTTCATGTGTCTGTTCATCCAAAGCTAAGTCCTGGTCAAGAAGAAAAACACTTCTGTATTCCGAAGTACAAAAAAGTTTTCTTCAGACCTAGAAAGAGCTTGTCTCGTTTTCTGTTCCTCCAAATTTCTTAGCAAAAAAATCAAGGAAACAAGTGATTTAGTATAAAGGTCCCCTTATCAAAAGCAAAACAATTGCAAAAATATAGAGATCAAAAAGTACCATTTCATTTTTCATATGGCAAAGTATATGAATTAAATTATCCCTCTTTGGAACCGAATTGGATTGCAAACACCAGCAGGTGGTGTTTATACATAAGTAGGGTGTAGGGTTCTTCCTCTTTTGACTCCACTAGTAGGTGACCTCAGATGACCCTACAGACCCTCTGTAGCCTGCAAAACTATGATAGCCCTAGAGCTTTTACACTGATTTGCTGGCATGTTGCACGTGTCTGCAGAATTGATGCTAATGCAGAACATGCCACTTTTGACTTTGATGTAGGTCCATTTTTAGAAGTTTTAGGTTAGGTGGATTGGGCTTACTGCTGACTGCTGCACAGCAAGGAACAGGACACCTGTATTTCTGAGTTGTTCCTTGATGTTTCTAAACTGTGGGCTACTGTGATTGAAGCTCCCCTGCCCTCAACATGGGGAAGAGTTTTCAGCCTCTGCTAAGAGAGATCCACACTGGGTGCTGCACAGTTGGGATCCAGCCTTGAGTCTAAAGCTGTTGTAAAGACCTTATTCTTTGTGTTCCAAGCCCATTTAACAGTACAGTTTGCTGACATTTATAACTGTGCAGTTGCTCAAGTGCACTTCACCACCCTATTACCACTTTAATAGAGGATAATGCAAGTTATTTTACGCAAATTCTTAAACAGTTTCTGAGCCTGATATGGCTTGCAGATCGTGGATGTTCAAGACTATGACCAGATAGTTAGTGAGTTGCCCCCAGCCCTGGCACAGCACCTGTATCTGGAGTTAGGTACCTTTATGTGTGTAAGGAATCAAAAAATGTTATAATGAAGCAGTTTGGCCCAAACCAGAACCTTTTAAAAAATCACCCTGTATAAATCTGACAAAAGATGAACCCAGCAAAATGAACTCAGCCAGAGCATGAGCTTTTGCAAAGAAAATAGCCTGTGCTGCTTCTTGATACAGTTCCTTTCAAGCTGTCAGGCCATTCAGAGTAGCGCTCCTGAGATGAGAAAACTACAAAGTGGGGCCGGGTTGGCAGGTGGGTGGGGGGATGTGAGGGGTGGGGGGCAGTGAGGTGGGCTTATCACCTTTTAATTTAAAAAAAACCCTATTGTCTCATCTACTGTTGTTGTACTGCTTTGTTCCACATAGCTGCCATTCTCTTCACCCAGTGGAACATGAATTTTATGAAGGTAACGAGTATCTTTCCAGCCTGCCTGCTGATGCAGATAGAGCAGAGGACTTTGAGTATGAGGTAAGATCATTTGCACACTTCAGCCTCCCTTTCTGTTACTGCAGATATGGCATTTACATAGCTGATAGCAGGCTCCTCTGAGAAAAAGAAGAGTGGGAATACTTCTTAAAAATCATCACAAAAGGCTGTTTTGTGTTATACCTGTGTGATGTCACAGGATTTACTGGGATTAGGCTAAAGACGTGAAATATGAAAGAAGAATTCTGCAGTGGGTGACTACATACAAGTCTAGGAAACTTGTTAAACATGTTCTATCTTTGTGCAGTGGAGACTGCAACTCAACTTCTTTTCTTTAGCAAGTTTAACACTTTAAAGCAGGCCTTTCCAGAATTAAAAATGGTTACTGGAAGCTTAATTGCTTTCCCCCTCCTGCCTCTAATTTTAAGAATCAGTTGTACTTGTATTTCATGCCTTAGAAATCAGTCTTCTAGATATTTGGGGCATGTGCTTGAGTGTTTGTAAGATCATGCTTCAAACTGGAAAATGAATATAGTTTTTATTACTCACTCTTTGATATTTGACATTGTAAGTATTGCAATTTTAAGAAACTGTGCTCTGTACCACAAATCTCCCTTCGCTGCTAATGTATTGCACTCTCT
This sequence comes from Platysteira castanea, assembly GCA_013397175.1. Classification (NCBI taxonomy): domain Eukaryota; kingdom Metazoa; phylum Chordata; class Aves; order Passeriformes; genus Platysteira; species Platysteira castanea. The sequence continues at coordinate 1,340,187 of VYXC01004225.1, read as the reverse complement.
GGTGACAAGGGTGGATGTCACTGAGTCACTGGAAAATCATTATGTGAGGCTTCCCAAAATGATAACATGTGATTAGTGATGTTGCTCTTCATTAGATTTTCATTTCAATATCTTAATAGTCTACTTGTCAGTCAGTCATTAGCTTTTCATGTTTTCCACTGTCATCTAGTAACAAAATATTTATAGGGACAGGCATAAGAAGCAGATGGTTCTTTCTATTATTAAACAGTGCCGAGTCTTTTCATAATTTCAAGTAACTGTATTTTAAATAAGAATGATTATAAATAATTAAAAATCTTTAATACAAGATTAAAAACATCCTATCGTCCTGTTTGCTCTACCTTAAGAAATCTTTTTAAAGGTTTCATATAACAGGATGGCATTTGGAAATTAAATGAAGGGGAAAAGCTTTAGCAAATATGCAGTGAGTTCACTTTTATTGTGTCTTTAGCATCCAAGACATTCAAGTTCAGCCCATTATTCTTCTAGCAGCCTGGGGAATCTGAAGTTCTTACCCCAGGAAGAAGAAAAATCAAATAACATCTACTTAGTGAATCTCATCAGAACAAGCAAACTTTTATTTGAACTCCTCAAAAAATCATTGCTAGGGATAAGTGAAATGATTATTTCTTCCCAGTTGGGTTTTGGTGTGGTATCTCATAGCATAAGAGTCTTAAACCTTAACTTCTATTTTGACTCCCCCTGTGTAATATAATATTAAATTTCTCTGTCAAGTGTGTTTGTTCATGATACTTGTTTCTGGAATGGAATAGAAACTATTTTGTCTGGTAATATTTAAATTAATTAATAATGTAAGCATCTAGAAAGGATTTTTTTTAAATGGTAAAATAGGAATAATTTTCACCATTTAATAAGAATATCAGTGACAATTTTTAAAGGGTCTACCTGGTGGAATCAAGTCCTCTTTGTGGCCATTACCTAATAAAGGCTGGCATAACTATTGTGACAACAGCAAATGTTTGGGCAGGTTCTCAGTTGCTTGTAATCTCTGCTAATCACAACACCTCATAGTCATTAATTTACTGTCAGCTGTGATTCAGTTGCCTGAGGCATATTCACTGGGTGACTGAAATAAAGTGTTTCATGTAAAAGTTAAATAGGAAAGAAACTGTCTAGACTCCTTTGAGAAGAATGTTTTCCACTAAATATGAAAATTTTGTAGGAGGAACGAGAACATCTCACAGCCTTTAATTAGCTGAGATCTAAACATGAAAGACATTCCCAAAGTTTAAGCCTGTATGGTAATATTATGGTTTAGGTTACTCACTGGTTGTATTACCTGCTATTTCAGGTCCTTGTAACACATTATTAAGCTTCCTTGCCATATTCAGGGATCTGGAAAAACTGAGTGCATTGTCCTCAGAGACATATCTCCATCCCCAAAAAATGTCTCAGAGTCAAAAGGGACTTCCCAGCTCCTGTTGCCAGTCGTGGGGAGAAGGAGCAGGACAGTGGGTGGAGTAGAGGCTATGGTCCAGTGCTGCCATGGTCTCTACAACAGCACTGCCTAAGGTGTACCCTGCTGTGCCTCTCAGTTCCTCTACAGAGGGACTTGCCCTGGTGTACTCTGGCCCCTCAGTTATGCCAGTATTACTTACTGTGAAACAGATGGGAGAACTAATCCAATTTTTTTTTTAATAGAATTTTAGAAGTGTTGCTGCCTGATCTAATTTCCAGGACAGCTCCACAAGTTCCTTTGCTGTGGAAGCAGCAACAGGGAAGGAAAAAAATGCTCAAGTACTTGGAAAGACAAAAACTGACAAAATATGAACAAAAATCATCACTGTCCAACCGATGCCAAAATGATTTTTGCTTTTATATATTCTTCATATATTTGTAGCTCTGTAAACTATTCCTGTATAGATATATAGTTCCTAGCTAACTCCAGCATTTTTCCTACCCTGATAGACCGAAAGACAAAACAAATTCCAAAGACCCTATCTTAATCTTGCTTCTTCTGGGAATAAAGGACAAGCTACTCTCTCAAGACATTTTCCTATGAACAGCTAGAAGGGGACTCCAGAAGAGGTTGAATAAAGTGAGGGGATTACCTCATCATCTGTGTTTCTAACTGGGGATTCTTGTCAGTTATGCTAACTTGCTAAACTTAGAAAACTGGATTTGCCCTATGTCACATGGGCATTTCTCCACACTTGCCTCTGGAGGCCTACAATTAAAGACCAGCTTTTATATTCCTATATTAATATTGTCTCGAAAGTGTGTTGTTTTGTTTCTAGATTTTTAAGGCATCACATCTGCCATCTAAGGGTGAAAGCAGCAATGAGAGGGGGTGCAGAAGCCCTGCTCATGCCACCCCGCAGTCAGCAGGCTGGATGGAAGAAGCACAGTGTTCTCTATCTTACACTAGTTGATTTCTCCTGTGTTTAGGGGAAAGAGGTTTATTGTTATTACTGTGCTTTATTTAGAAGGAGAATTTTATCAGTGTTCCTTCATTTTATCATTCTTTTTTAATTTGTAACAACTTTCTGGTGTGAACTTCAGCTAATCACACACAGCAAAAAACTTGTCTGGTGTCAGGAGCATGGTTCCATTTCCAAAATGCACATTAGCATTCCTATTGTACAAAAAGATGGAGATAAGCAGCTCACAGGTCTCCATGGCAAATAGGAAAATTTTTAAATGGATTAAAAACCAAACCTGGAGATTTCAGAAAGGAATTGAAACAAGATAGTGAGCAGAAAAATAACTAGAACAACACCTCATTTTTTCCTAGAAATTGTTTGTAAATGAAGAATGCATCAGCTCTGAGACACAAACCCAAAATACACATCCAAACTGGGAAGTAAGGATGACAAGCAGATGAGGTGCTGGAAACAAAAATGATTTGTAGACCCAAGGGACAGATTTTTCCATCAGAATAAGGAAATAAATGTGTGTGTATGCTTGTTGAGTGCAAGCGATTTGTTTTGTTTATGCACAAGTTATGCACAAGTGTGCTGGTTTAGCCAAATTCAGAAATATATTTTGTTCCATTCGTTTACATGTTTTGATAAGTATTTGCACTCACAAATCTGTTAACTGTAAATTTAGATCAGTCCTTCAAGTTTACTCTTGGCCTGATCCAAACCTGCTGAAATTCCTAAGGTTTCCTACTGACTTGAGCATTTCTGGATCAGATGCTGTGAGCTGTTTTCACAAACAACTAAAAAGGGCCTTGAAGAGCAATGAGCTAGAAACCTTTCAGAAAAAGGCCGTAAGTCTTTGTGTAGATGTTTTTTCACTGGACACTTAAAAGTTGCATAGGGGAAAATTTTATCCTGCTCTCTTGTTTCTTCTACCGTATCTAAGCATTGCAGTAGATACAATGCAGCAGTAACACACTGGTTCACTTTTCCAGTAGTACTTATCCCATTGTGATGAGGGAAGGTATTTCAGGAGCAAATTCAAATTTACCGGTTGTGTGACATTACACTTTTGAAGTGATTGATTTTACTGGGTTTTTTTCCTTAGAAATAAAGAAGGAATAATTTCAGATTTGCAGTCTGAGTGAGGCTGTTTATCTGTATAAAGTTACTTGAAGACCTTTAAGTATTTATGGGTTGAGGCTCTTGTGGGCCACTGAAGTGTGATCTCAGGGACATTCTGAACAGCCCACCATTACTGTAATAATCCAGGAGAGACCTGTCTGCATGGTGCATTCCTATTTAAGATCTTTTCAACACATGGATTACTTAACCAGTAAACCAAACAGGTCTGTCTATCTTGTAAATACATATTCAGGGCCTTTTTAACATGAGGATTACTGAGCAGATAGCCTGTAACAGCTCCCTCCAGAGTTCTGATAGCCTGCAAGCAGCCCTGTGTGAGCACTACAGGAGCTTGCAGCAACGCAACTGGAGCTCCTCCTCAATTGCTAGCACCTGAACAAACAGCTTATATGAAAACAGCTTCTGTGCACACACTGCCAGCACTGCTGATTGCTGCCATCAGGCTCTTTTGTTTTCTTACTTGATGAGTGTTTCTGTGCAGTGAAGCTAACTCTGTGACTTGCTATCAGGTTGTGCTTTTTTTTTTACTGTATTTCCTACTGTGATTGGAGTCTTTATATTTTACCTTGGACTTCTTAAAAGTGGCGATAAATCACAAAATGCACCTCTAGGAAATAAAAGGCAGTTTTTAAATTCAGCAACCATCAGACATAATTTAAAAGAGAACACTTCAAGAAACATGGATCTTAATAGAGATATGGGTATTGTAGCTTTGAAGAGCTGAAATGGTGGACAAGGTTGTGTCTTTCCATTGTTATCAGACCTGATTGGTGTAGTAGGAGAAATAGGAACAAACTTGCTATGGTGTAGATTTTCAATGGAAAAAGCAGATGCTTCTCACCACATGCCTTACCTTGTAGAGCTGCTGTTGTGGTGAAGGGACTGAAGTGACAGCTCGGGGTAGTCTTAGATAAGCTGGGACTTCATCACAGAATTGTGGAATGATTTGGATTGGAAGGGACCTTAAAGATAATCTAGTTCCAACCCCTGCCATTGGCAGGGACACGTCCCACTAGACCAGGTTGCTCAAAGCCTCCTCCAGCCTGACCTTGAACACTGCCAGGGATGGGGCATCCTCAGCTTCTCTGGGTGTCTCACCACCCTTATAGTAGAGAACTTGTTCCTAATATCTAATCTAAATGTACCCTCTTTCATTTTAAAGCCCTTTACCCTTGTCCTATCATGACATGCTCATGTATAAAGTCCCTCTCCAGCTCTCCTGTAGCCCCCCTTAGTGACTGCAAGGCTGCTCTAAGTTCTTCCTGAAGCTTTCTCTTTTCCAGGCTGAGGAACCCCAATTCTTTCAATCTGTTATCATAGGAGAGAGACTTGGTACACTATGTTTATTTTCTGACCATTGGTTCAGACCTAACAGTTATGGCTGAATCATGGTTGCCCCATGGTATAGAGATATTTACTGACACCATTATTCTGATTCGTTGGTGGCAGTTCTTAATATTATACATTACCTGCTGATAAGAAGTATCATGAAGGAAGTGAACAGGTATGTGTGTGCCTGTAATCTGTGGTCTTGGTTGCTTAGGAGAGTCTGGTTTGTGAGGACTTGAGGTGATTGGGCTTTTTTGTTCCCCATTCCACCTATAGTATCATACAAATAGAGAGAAAAAATGGACTAGGTTTTAAAGCTCTCTTGTGAGGAATTCTTCTGGACTAGTAAATAGATTATTAGAGTTGTTTCAGTTGGACCTGAGGAAGCACTACAATGGTCAGGGCTTCTAGAACCCTTTGTTGTGATTTTTTCCTTCTAGCTCAAAAGAGTTCTGAGGGCAAACGCCTGGTCTGTGATCCATCTGACTGCACCTACTGACTAAAAATGGAAAAGGTCACAGTTGAAAGGGGAAGGTAGCACTGGAGTATTTTTTGCTGTATTTCTTTGAATAATACTGGATAATAATTAAGACTGTTTAAGCATGCATTTGGCATAAAACAGCATAAGATTATGTATTTTCACTGGAATTTTTATTTTTAAAATACCTGTGAATTTACATCAGTATAATTTAAACACAGACAATAATTAACATGGAATTTCTCCCTAACTGTGGCCAATTGTACACTGTAAATGAACAAAGGATTGGTAAAAGGAGTAACCCTTTTCTTCCACATTTTCATTTGTCTTTTAAGCATTGAAGTCACTTTTCAAGTATAAATAAATTGAACAAAACCATTCTACTGAGGTTCTTCAGTGTTATGATGTCCTGTATTGCTACAGGAATTCACAAGCAGGTGAACTAAGGACAGTTGTATTGCGAGACTTGCCAAGTCAATCAGTGGCAGAACTGGCAGTAAAAGCCAGAAGCCTTTAATTGTAATGCATGTCCTTTTTGGCCATTAAATCACTCTTCTTCCTTGCTAGTCACTGGGTCATTTACATAGAAGGGGATTTCAGGGTAGTTTCTGCCACAGTTGTTCATTGATTTTGAGCGTATTGCTGTGTATCATCACGAAATTCTGACATTCAAAGTGAATGAAGTTGCTGTCATCTCACCTCCCCTAAGTAATGAATATCCCAGTTTAGGTATTTGAGTTGTGTCCACAATTGCAGAATATCATGAGGGAATGGGGAGAAAAAGACACAAAACTGATATCGGCAAATTTATCAATGTTATTACCATTTATTGTGTTTTAAAACAGGAGGAAAATAAATCAAGTCCGTGATATTCATTCTCTTTCATGATTTCATAAAACAAGCACAGGGTTACTCCTTACTTCACCTGGAAGCTTGTAAAAATTCTTACTTGTCAGAGCTTATGTTTTTCCAGGAAAATGAAGAAAAGTGACTTTAGTTCAACAGCACTATATTGCTATTACAATGTATGGAATGTGATTTTCAGTCAGTGAAGGAAGAGAAAGGTGCTGGCAGTATTTTCATAGTTATGGAAATCTATGGATTATAAATCTTCTGTTTTAGAGAAAGTCTTTGTTTAGACAGTTCTTATATTTTTATCCCACATACTTCCATATATGCTTTACAGTCAAAATGTTTCTAAGAGTTTTATTAATGCTATTTTTCATATGCCTTCTACTTGAATGTTCATATAGTCTGTCTTGCAGACATGAAATCTAGTCATACAGACAGAAGATGGGAGGGAATAATTTATTTTACATATTCTTTTAAAAATAGCCTAAATCACGTTAACCACCTTATTATAATGTTGCTATTTTAAAGCTTAGTATCCTAGAAAATCCTAGAGTGCAGGAAGCATGGGCTGAATCCCCCTAGCTAGAGGGAACCTTTTACAAGAAAATGGACTTTAAACAAGGTTTCAGTATTATGCATGCTGGGCCTTCAGAGGAGAAATCAAAAAAAGCAAGAGATGCCTTTTCTCTGGGAGTTTGCTTTTTTATTTAATGAGGGATCTCTTCAAAGGGAATGCGATAGTCATTCCTAGAGGGCATGGTTTGGTGAGCAGGAATACAGGTGAAACTGTATCGTGCATCAAAAAGCTGAAGATAAGTTTGCTTTGTATTTCATCTCATGATTTTATCAATCTGCACAAATATGTATTCGGGGGTAGAGGGCATTACTTGTGCAACAGAAGCTTGAGCAGCTGAAGCTCAGCATGGATATGGTGCCCATAGACCTCATTTTGGTGCCAGGAAAATAAAAATGTGTTTTGAGTCATTGCGTATTACTTCATGTGCTTGATTTATAGGCACATATATGTGATTAAAATTTGCATATTTTAACTATACATGTTTTAATATGTGTGTACCTCAAGGTAAACAAGAGCATGGATGGGATGGAATGTTAATAGGGCTTTCTAAGAATTTCTAATTTTATAAATTCAACTTTAAAATTAGCTTTTTCATAGTATTTTGCCTTTACAGTGTCTGAAAGGCATCAACTGAAATACAGGAAGGTATATTTCTCACAAATGTAATTGAAAAACTACATTTTCATCTTGATTTCAATTAATATCCCAAAATAGCCTTCACAAAGTTGTAGTTCTAGGCTGTCCAAATACATGGAATTGTAACTGCGTAAGAGTTCGAATCTACAGCTATGTGTTCCACTGTCCAGATGAACGCTTGCTGCAGCAGATGTTGGCACATCTGTTATGCCTCCTCATTTCGATTGGCTGCCTGGGTGTTTAGAAAGTGCTGATGAGGCAGATAAATCTTCTGACATGTTTCAGGCCCAGAGCAGGCAGGCAGCAGTAACAATGATGTTTACCGAGCCAAGTACTCAGCAGTAACATTTTGAAATACAGCAAATGTAAAATATGATTTTACCTTCAGTAGGTGAAATGTATCGAATTGTATTGTTTTAATTTATCATTTGATTTATTGTATTGTGAAAGCTAACTATGCTAAGTGATTCTCAGCTGATCTGAACTGCAGCTATGATGCCCCTTAAATCTCTGGACTTTATCTAAGGTTTGTTGTCTAGAAAAGGGTTCTTGGTAGCGTTTAGAAAGAACTGTAAGCTATGAAGAGGCTCTTTATTAAAATTAAGGGAATTGGGAACAGAAACAGCTGAGGTATATGTGTTTTTTGGAAGGAGAATAGCTGTCTTCTAGGGACCTAAAGTTTCTGGCCTTATCAGAATTCTTACTTTCAACAGGTTTTTTTCTACCCAATGAAGCATGTCATATTTGAACATTTTTCTACCATTAGGGCCTATAAAACTCCAGAGCATCAAAGAGGACATTCATGGACAGAGGAGTGTGTATCTGACAGTCTCAAGTGTGGAGACTGGTTTCCAAGTACACAGAGCTTTTGCAGGCATTGGATCCCTTCCAGACCTTAATCTCCAACACAATGAATGATAAACAGAAATGTAGAAGTTACTGTAAAGATTGTAGCACTGATTTCATGTGCTAATATTGTCTCATTCCCTTCAGTAGACATTACCACTACATTTTCCAAGTGGCTTTCAGTTACCCTTATTTGAGGCAAGTCCAGAAATTGCAGTGAGCCTGTTGTAGAGAAGCAAAGAAATAGATGCTGATTATACAGCTGATATAGTTATAGTAGGTTATGGTTTGCAGTATACAGTCTACAACCTCTCAGGACAACTCTTCCAATCTTTGGCTACTCTCATAGTAAGAGGCATTTCCCTAAATATCTCATTGGAATTTCCTGAGTAGCAACTGATGTCTGTTGTCTCATGTGGCTGTCACAATGCACCTCAAGGAAGGTTCTGACTTTTATGGACTCTTGCATTTGATATCTGAAGAAAGCAATAGTATCTCCTTATTGAGAAGATGACTTCTCTTCAAAAGGCTAACCAAATGCAGTTCTCCCAGCTTCCCCTTGTTGGAGATGTACTCCAGCCCTTTAATTAGTTACTGGACTTCTAGCCAGACATGGAGTACTGTATTCCTACCTGATAACCAAGAGAAGGTCCATTCTAACTTTTTATGTCAGAGCCATTTCCATTGGAAAACAGGTTGGGGAACAAATACAGGAAAGCTCAAAAAGGGGGAAAAAAATTGACTGGTTAAGTTTAATGGGTTTGTTCTCCCCAGCCTCAAGGAGCTCAAACCAATGTGACAGTTTAGTGTATTCACACACACTGCACAGTAGAATAGTAACTACTCCAGTCTGCTTATCTCATTTTAACATAAGGTTCAGTTTCTGCCTTGTCTGTGCTATTCCCACCTACTTTATTTAACAAGAAGAAAGTGACAATGTAGGATCTAAGACTAGTGAAAAAGAAACCCTTTGCTGCATATTATCAGCTAGCTAATTGTACTTTAACCTCCTCTTATATCATTGCAAATTCACATTTCTATTGAGGGAAAAACCAATAGCAAGGACCCAAGATGACTGCTGAAAAATACTACATATAAGCATTTCATCATGGATCTCTCTGCTCAGAAAGCAAAAATGCATGGTTTTCCCCCCCAAAAATACACCAGAAGGGGTATTGGGTCTCAAGCAGGAGAAAATATATATGCATGTATATCATAGGAAAATATAGGCATATAGTTAAGTACCTCTAATAAATTAGCATTCATATAGCACCATTCATATGGGAAAGAACAGAAATAAAGAGGACAAATAGGAAGGTGGAAGAATCAGGGAGAAGAGTAAGACCACAGCTTGTTTGAAAGAAGAAAGTGGATATTTTACTTTCCAGTGAATGTGATATTCCAGACAATAGGGAAAAAATGCTTTTTAATAGCATTTAGAGTATTTTATGTTTCATATTTCTCATAAGGGTTGATTTTTTGGATTTATCGTTTTTACAGGAATCCAAATCTTTGATATCATGCACACTAGCTAAGCTTCAAGAGAGTTTGTGACCTCCTGGAAGATACACTGTCACCTGTTGAACCTTTAGCAGCCAGGAAGCCTGTAATTTGTAAATTATTTTTTGTTCCTTCTTTGACTTGCATATGACATACACTCACTCTAAAGTCCACCATGGGTCTTTAAGCTAAAATGTCCTTTAAATGCAAGTCAGACAGGCCACACAAGGTCTGCCAGGCCCACAGAATTGAGTGTTTCTCTCATCCCCATAAGCTTAGAGCCCTCCTAAATTTGTTCATAGCACAGTGATCACAGGCTTCTCATATTTGTAGTCCAGCTCCATCATTCATCCAGCCCAGCCCTCTCTGCTCCATGACTGCTATCTGCCCCCTGTCCTCACCCAAAGGGAGTCTCAGCTGATTCCAGGGTGTCTTCCTCCTCCCACTCATGGCCAGCAGGCTGTTACTGATCATCACGTCAGACTGCTGAATACTCACTGGCAGGCATACCATGCCTTAAGTTTCTCCACTGTTTGATTTTTTACAAAGAAGTGTAATGCACACCAAAAATTTTCACTCCAGAGCTGCAGAGTGAGAGCGATTTCCTACATCCACTGGAGCTTCTTTATTATCAAAGGATTCATCAGCTACAGGGCCAAATTCTGCTCCCCCAGTTACAAGATAATGTTTTATTAATAGGTGCCTATATGTCAGCATATTAATTCTGGGGTTTTCTACTAAGTTTTTGGCTTTTTCTTTTGTTTTGTTTTGTTTTCTAACACTGGTATGATTGTCTACATTATCCTGCCATCCCGGAGCATTCTTTGTCTGGACACGAAACAGCATGTGGCTCTAAGTGTAGCTATAAAGTGGGGATCAGCAGGAAAGTGATTTTATTTTTAAGTATTTCTCATACTACATTGTATTTGGGTTTGGATTATGCATTTGAAAAATGCTTGCTGATATTTCTACTTTCTGCTTTGATGTAAACAAATCTTGTGTCAGAGATTCTTAAATCTAAACCTGACTTTTAAAAATGAGGATTAAATGAGACTTCAGCCTATAACGTAAAGCCCCCACCCCTCGGACTGAGCATTGTTTTCCCCACCATGTGGAATGGAGATAACCCTGTTTCTTTGTGGTAAGCTACCAACCAAATCCATTCTGGCAAATCTACACCCAGTGTGATTTGTCCTTTTCGATACTGTTTATGAGGAGTCAGGACAGTCTTCTGTCAAAATTGATAAGTGAGAAGACACTGGGGAATGCAATTTTATTTGTAACAGCACAGCTGCCAGCAGTTCTAACTTGTTTACATCTAGGCTGGCTCTGTCTTGCTCCATAGCTTTTCTATTTCCATCCAAATAGCCCCCAAGTACATTGTGGATTTGCCAGTCTGTGTGAAATCTGAATAACAAAACATACTGGAACTGTTAGAGAGAGGAAAAAGAATTTATTTCTTTAGGTTATTTTCACAACTTGAGAATGTCAGTCATTTTAAAAGCGAAACCCTGAACTCTACCAAATCTCCATAGACATTTACAGAATGGCTTCTAAAACTGATCTATAATGTGCTAAAATCCTGCAGTGCTTGTAACTTTCCGTGGTGAAGGTACCAGAGGACCTAAGAGCTTTACTTTTCTGATAGAAGCATTGTTTTTCTGGTGAAAGTAGCGAGTGTTTGTAAATTAAATCTCCTGCAAGCTTTTAAATACAAGTTTATTCATTGTGAAAAGAATGCAATAGGATCCTGCAGTGACCTGTGAAGGGAAGGGCTGTTTCATTGCACTCTGTTTCACACTGAATACTTCTGGAACATAGCCTACAATTAGCCTGTGTTACATAGACATTAATGTATTTCCTGGAAAATCCCTTTGACAGGAGAGTATAACTCTTGATGGTGTTAGGATAGTTCTCAGGTCTAGGATGCCTTTGTTTGCCTCCAGTATTACTTGCCTTCTGCCTGGAAGCCCCAGAATCCCAGGCGGTTTTGATCTTTTTTTACTGGCACACTTAAGAAAGCTGCAGTGATAGGCATTTCCTCTGTATAGGCTCTCCTGTGAGCTGTTTCTTTACAGTAGCTCACCCTAAACACTCAGTTGTCATGGAGGTAAAGTGAGAGAAGGGGTTTATGTTTGACTGATCTATCTTATGACAGAAGAGCTTTTCTAGAAACTGAAATTTCTTGTTTCCTTTTGCCATTACTTTTTTTGCAGTTATTAATAAATAGGTAGCTGTAGTTGATTAGTCTATATGGTTTGTCATTAAAAGTTAGTGAAGTCCAGAGATGGCTGTAAATGTCAGTACTCTATTCTGTGAACTGTGGGGTGATCTAACATTTTCACTTTCTCATAATAAGCATATACCCTGTCACTGTGTTTTCAAGAATTGTAGTCATGCTCTTAAATTAACTGTTAGATGACTGCCAGGAAAGACTCTCTGCAGTGTAACTGACCTGCCTGGCATGCACTTACTCACAGATATATAAGCACTGCATGTGCCTATACAGTCATATGCATAAGTTTGCACACATAGACACATGCACATGCAAGAAAAGAATTAAATATTTAACACCCACCCCAACCCTGAAAGCAAAATTCCTACCTTAGTATGAAATTACTTTGTTAAATATACAGCAGAGGCATCACAGACTCTCTTCATCTAAACAGAGATAGGTAGTCTGTAGAAAAAAAAATCACGGTTGAAAGAGTTTTGATGACTTCTACCAATGCTAGGATTTACATGCTCTTTCTTCTGAGTTTCTTCAAATTACTTCTGGTCATCATTAAAGACATAACCTCTAAAAAAAGCCCTGCTGAGTGTTGGAAGCATAATTTGGGTAATGTGAAACGTGATACCTGTATGGAACACTAAGTGTCTGTTTTAAGTGTGTATCTTACCCATTGTACACATCCATTTGTACATGACGTTTAAAACTCCTGCACAGCACAAATTCAGAGGTGAAATAAACTGTGCTTTAAAATTATGTCTAAAGAATAGCATTTATTCTGCTGATGATGCTTATTAACAAAAAAAAACAAAAACAAACCCAGGCTGTCATTTCTTCTGTTTTACACCCACTCTCATTTACAACACATGATTTTATGGAACATGTAATACCATTCTCATCACTTCCGAATTTGAGATTAATATTTCTATTTAGTAGCTCCACTGTTAGCCCTCCTAGGGCTTCATTAGATTGAACTGCTCCTGTACGAAGAGTGAAGGTTCTGTTTGTATTCTTTTTATTTCATGAGCAGAATTACTTACTCAGTGATGATGAGTGTGTGGCATTATGAAGATTAAATATTATACAAGGTAGCAATGTAAATGACTGGTGATTTAGCTGCCTGGAAAGGGAATATCCTTCAGGTCGTGTGGAGGAAGAGACCAAGAAAGTGAATGCTATTAGCGAGATGCTGCCAGGTGCTTGGCTGTTTGAAGTTTTGTCTAATAAAGATCCAAATGCTTGCATCACTGAGATGCAAGATAAGTGATGAGACAAGAACTGTAGATTTGGGTTTACTAAACACATTTATGAGACTGACCTTTGCTTAGTTTCCATAGCTTACAGAAACTAACAAGAAGCTGAAAAAATGGTCTTACTTACAGAACCTTCATAGGGTAACCCTGACAGAAAATGTGAAAAGCAGACAAAACTCAGCTATGCGTATAAACTGGAGGTTGATCTCACCCATAAAGATGCAGAATCAAGATGATACTGCAGAATGAATCTTAATTTTAAAGTGTGTGTAGTCCATGTAGTCCTGTAGCACTTCTGTTTGATGTATCAGAAGGCTGAGACTAGCTCAGATAGATGAGGATTTTTTTCAGTGTAACTAGTTTATTAAAATAAGTCAGACTTTAATATACTTTCTCAGTTAATTCCTCATTGAGCTATTTTGTAAGTACTCTGATCTTGGCCTTTTGTGCTTCCTTCATTCAATTACTCATTCTGTCAATTATACCATTAGCAAAATGAACAGTAAAAACAGCTTCTCAGCTATTACTACAGGTAAAAAAGGAAAAGCAAAGACAAAAGTAACTATTCTTATTTTGCTTTATTATTTTGGTGTTGTTTTTTCTTAAAATGTATGCTAAATACTATGCTTATCCACCTTTGATCATCAGATACTGGGCCCCTTGCTGCAATCAGTAAGCCTTGATTTCCTCTGAAAGGGCTACGGTATAGAATAACTTGCCTGACACAACACACTGCTTTACAGGTAAACAAGGAGATAATCATAAAACCTGTCACCTAAACCTTTGTGTATTTTAGCATTTCCAAACTCTTAGGTCACCCCACTATGAGGTAAATTGCATAAAGAGTTTGGAGCTCTGCCTGGTAGTGGATGGTAAAGGGGTAACACATAAAGGTTTTTCATCTCATACCTGGGGTTGTTTCAGAATCTGCACATGACCACTTACTTAGCCGTGGGCAGTAATTCACTAATTGGTGGCAAGTGCATTGTTCTGGGTGGCTATGAAGATAATATTTTATTTTGGGGGTTTTTTCCCTCGATATTACAATAATATCAACTAGTAAGAATTATAGTCTGGGTTTGGTCCAAGAGGTACCAGTAATCCTCCACTGGTACAGAAAAATTGCTGAACCCACAGACATGTCCACAGACTGCATCTCTTGGAATTTTTTTGCCTTAAAACACCATTATGTTACTGTGGGCTTTGTAGAGGGAACTTGTCAGCCATATTTCAAACATTTTAGGATTAAGATAAAGCATCTCTGAACTGCATTGTTTATTTCACCACACAAGGGGTTTTCCAGACTGGCAGCATTTTACCTTTCTGCTGATGGAGTAGGAATCCTTCTCCAGTATGCTGTGGTGATTTCCTGTTCTAAAACCTATGTGTGTACTGTTGTGTTGGCTCTTAATTTAAAACCTGTGTTTTCATACTTGTATACAGCAAAGCTTCCCTTCTCCTTTCTGTCTTTTTTTTCCCCTTCTGTTCAGGAGTGTTGTTTGAACTGGAGTGGGAAGAAAGCACAGTGTTTTGGTTTTACAGGCTAGACTATACTGATCTTTTCCTCTAAAGATAATGGAGCTAAATGGGATGAGTAGATTCTAGTTAATGCCAAGAAATTAAATAGTTGACTCTATCACAAACCGAAAATGTTTAGGATCTTCTGTCTTACCATGTCACAAAAATGTAAACCTTGAACTATGAATCACAGGTTCTGTTACACTGGGGAGTAACACTAATTAAAATTAACTTGTTTTTTTGACTGTGTCTCAATGGCAAGATAATTTTCTTGTCGTAATGAAGAGGTTAATGTTAACTGATCACACAATGTCCATTTAGGAAAACTACTGTTGTTTTTGGATTAGATGCTGCCCCTTCTAATGGCATTACCAGTGTTCATGGGACCCAATACTCTTGACATACTGTACGGGTGAAGGAAACTCAGTAGCTGTGATGGTTTTGATAGTCTCTCCTGGTCTTTTAAGTGGGTTCAATGATTGCTATAAAGCCAGATGGGGATTATTGGAAGGACGTGGAGTATTTATAGAACTCTTACAGTGTTTTTCAAATGCTCTGCAATAATTTGTTCTTTAATGTGCTGCTACTCTGGTAGTGTTTGCATTGTTTTCTGCTTATGGATAAGGAAAACAAGTCACAAAAAGTTGTATGCGGTAACTATACCAAAGCAGTTACAATTGAACAGGGAGTAAGGACTATAAAGCAGAAAAATTCTGGAACTCTGATAAAAAATAATCTGTCTTATGAGGCAAGATCTTCCTAATTTTTTTTTTTTTTAAGTACGATGAATTTGAGAAGGTAGGGAAATTTCCCTTCTTCAGTATAACACACCATCCAGGGAAGAATTTCAAACATATACCTGGTAATCTAAAGTGCACCAAATGATTTTTCAAAAATTTTACACCCCTGATCTTGCAACCAGTTCCTTGTATCAATAAGTTCATCTTCATTCCTCATTCAAGTCTGAGACTCCCATTCCTAGATATATGTTTGGACTTGAGGTAGCCAAATGCAGTTTACCTTTTTCATACTGTAAAATAATGTTGAATAACTTATTAATTTTTGTCAGTTATGGTGTCTGCAGTATATACAGTAAACTAGTCTTGCATTTTGTGACAAGTCATCAGTGGACAAAAATGAAAAATGGGCATAGAATGATATGAGACAAGATTAAAGTGTCTAGCAGCAGGACTCTAAAGCCTCTAGAAAGAAGGCAGTGTTTTTCTCATTAAACCTCCACTGCATTAGAGCAGCCCAAGAGTTCAGTTCCGTGCAAAGAATTCATTCAATATCTTCACTAACTCTGTGGATATAGTAGGTCAAATTCAATAAAAATAATATTAACACAGAGAGTGTTAGGGCTTGCATAGACCTGCTTATTCCCTGTAAGTTCTGGGTCAAGGGACACGTTAGATTTCAAGTATATTCTGAGTTTCAAAGTCACCCAGTTACCTCCAAACACTGGAAGTTCTTGTATAAGCGTTGAGTCTCCTACCTTGGGAAGAGAGTGTCTTGCTGTTCATTGCAACTAATTTGTGCTGAGCTTTAATTTCTTGTTTGCCTTATTTCTGCCCATACAAAAATGTCTTATCACAGAGAAGTGTGAGGTGGCAAGACAAAGAATCAGAGGGTGAGACAGAGGAAGGAGAATGAACTGCAGTAATAATAGGTTATTTTGGTAGTGCTCAGCCATGTGTGTGTTTCATAAGTAGTGAAGTGGTCACTTTAGCAGATGGATATTTCTGCTTACCAGACAATAATTTCTTTACAGATTTCTATAGGTGAGATAACAGAATGAGTTATAAGGTGAAAAAGAGATGTTGTGGGGGCTGTGTGGACATAGACACATACTAAGAATAACATTTGGTGGGAAAAGGGAGATTATAATAAGGCTATGGTCTGTGAATATGGTCACTTAGGGAAAGAGTGAACTGAGATGGGTTTTGAAGATGAGAACAGAAGGATTATGTTGGTGGAAGGGGTGTCAGGGTAGTATGGTTCAGATAGTGGTGAGAGGGAATGACAGGCAGTGGGGCAGAGCTCAGCCACACTTTAAATGTGGTGAACATTGTTGAACAGGGAGTACCTAACCCTTACAGAAAGTGGGGGAAGGATTCAAATGTGTGCATTTCTTCTTAGACACCACTGGCAGAGTGGTCAGCAAAGAAAAACGTGGCAGAGTAAGCAATCTGTGTGTGCAGCTATTCCAGTACAGGGTCAGCTGATGAGTAACTTTTGTCCACATCTTCTGTGTGCAGTGAGAAGAAACTACCAACTTTCCTCTTAGGTTGCAATCTGTTTTCCAGTGTGTGGAGGGAAAATATGAAGAGTTCACCAGTGTGTAGAGAGAAAATGTGAAGAGTTCAGGGCTTTTCTTCTCCCCATGTGACCGATTAAGACTGATTCTGGAAGGGTTCATGGTCTGTTTTGTGGCAGACCACTAGCTTTATCTCGAGTAATCTAGCTCTTAGTAGTAAGACCCACTATAACTGCAAATAGATGCAAACTTTTACAAGGTCTCCTTTAATAGCCCTTAACCTCTTTCCAGAAATTCCTGAAAGCCAAAACCACAATTGCTGGTGTTCATAATCGACTCACCTAACACTTGAGAGAAATGACAGTAGTAACCTAGCCTTCCCTCCCCCAAAGAGGTGACAGTCCTTGTCTGGTCTTATGTCTCCTGAGTCTGACAGCCTGTAAACTAGTTTTCCATCACTGAAGCAAACGTCAGTGTTTAGCTGGGAGCCAGAGGCTACAGCCACTTCTCCATCACTTTAGAGGATGATGAATATAACCAATTTCAGTCCCACATGATCTGCATCTCTTTGCTGCCTTTTCTATGTCTGGAAGTTGGCTACTTTGTAAATTTGCATCTCAGTCTTTCAAGATGGGATAGTCATTCTAATTTCCATGTCTGTCTTTTACCAAATAATTTATGGCAAAACACTTTAAAAGTATCATCTTTACTGTGGAAATGCACTGAAATTTTGTTCTGACCACAAAGAAAAAAAGAAGCAGCAAGTCAAAGATTTAGCAATTTGGCATTGATTTCTGTCACTTGGCAGCAGAGTATGCTTCATGTCGAGAGGTGGCTGCCCCTAGTGTGCCCAAAAGAGGGGAAGGGTGTCAAATCCTGGGCTCTTCCTGAGCGCTCTCCTCAGTCCTTCTCCTCCCACCATCTGTCTCTCAGCACTATTCATGAATGTCCAAATATTGTTTCTCATAGATTTTTAAAATGCTAAGTTTTGAAGACTGGCGGTTCAGTCCCTACATGCACACAGACAAAAGCCAAAGATAAGGCAACTCTGTGTGTGTGTGCGCGCGTGCACGTGCATGTGTGTGCATATATCAAAAAAGATTTCAGAGGAGGAAATTATGTTCTTACAAATTCATAACTGCTGCCAAACTTACTGTTTCTTCTGTTAGAGACCAGTTGTGAGGAGAAAAACCCCCCAGCACTATAAAGCGTCTGTTGCAAAACACTATGTCAAACGTATTTGACTGTGATAGTCCAAGTTCTCTAATGTTTCAGTTGCTGCTCTTCTGTTGAAGTTGTTTCATATGTGCTTGTCAGTCAGACTTAAAAGATCAGACTTGCGGGCTTTTGCTCTGAGAGATGATTTAATATTTTATGCAAAGTGTTTTTAAATTTTCCAAAAATATTTTTCAACTCTGGTTGGCTTGCTTGTGACCAGGATGTAAGATGCCATGAGGTTAGTAGTGCAGATGTGCCATGGGCAAAAGGCAGTTACCTGGAATGACTTCTGAGGCAAAGCAACAGACCTCATCCACCTCCTTCATGCTGAATGAGATATTACTTGAGTATGGACTTGTATATAGCCTGAAAAACATGAATGGTTGTTGGGCCTTTAATACTAAGATCTCAGCTGTAGGTATCTAAATCTTCTAAGCAGCCACAGCCATGTGCAGTCCTCAGACTACACCTCATATAGTCGTTTAGGAAAGAGGTAATCCAAGATTTAGGAAAGAGGTAGTCCAAGACTACTGAGTACTAACCTCAGCTCTTGGATCTGTTACTGGGCAGAGAAGTGGAAGCTGTGGTAGCTCAAGTACCTGTGAGGAGCCAGGGCAATTGCATCCCAGTCAGAGGATGTTAGTCACTGATACTTGTCATCAGCTGGTTCCCTGAGGCAGTTTTGGCGAGTCTTTTGGACACACAGGATGAAGCCCATAGGCTCATCCTCATTTTCCTTTGCTCTTTCACACCATAAACGGTTAATTTTGTCTGCCCATTGAGCCAGCACACTAAGAGGATTCAGTTTGTTTGCAGGCTGAAATGTTGGTACAGTTTTGTAGTTACATTTTGAGTGAAATCATCCACGAGAATTTCAAGGTCATTCCCATCTGAAGAAATTGTGTTCAGAGCAGTCCTTGGGGCCCCTGTCCAGCCTCAGCGTGGGGATACAAGACGTTGTGCCAGCAGGACAATGAAAGTTAATGGATTTCAGCTTGTGCAAAGCTCCCTGTTTGCCTTGATTTAAAGGTCCCAGTTTCAGTCCTTTATGGTGTATTTAGGTTTCCTTATAGGCCTCCAAGGGACCACAAACTTCTTTATTCCTTAAAAGTATACCTTGTTGCTGTAATTGAAGCCATTTTGTTACTGTAATTTCTCCCTAATATTACAGTTCTAGTCAAGTGGTCTTTCCCTCTGGAGGCATCAATTGCTATGGGTTTTGAATAGGCCTCCCTCCAGTACACATACTTTTGCTCCCAATGCCAAAATCAGGTCACCGTAATTCCCTTCCCTAATAAAACATGCTTCTGTGTTTCTTCTTTCAAACCCAATGTGTAATGTGTATCGGTGAATAACTCCACTCTTTACCACCCTATGTAGAACTCCTGCCATATCTAAGAAAAACTAAAGAACACTCCAAATTTCATTAGTTTTTTCTACATTTTCTTTGTTTTCATGAAGATACTGAATGTCTGAAGTCCAGGGAGAACTTTATAGGGTTTGTGCAGGTAGTGAACCCATGTAGATTTATACTATGGTGAGGGAGCCGGGGAGGAAGCCATAGCAGTGCAGTTCAGGAAAGATATTCAGCTGAAATGAAAATGTCACAAGGCTTGTTGGCTAACCCATGTGTGTGAGGTAAAGGTTTTTCTGTTTTTGACACCTGGTCCCTACAACTTGATGCACTCAGTCGTGAGTCCTCACTGCTGTGCACCCTGTGCTTCTTTGTGGATTAGTCTGCATAACGTCTCTGGAGATGGGGGGGAACAAACTCTGTATCACAGACTGAGAACTGAAGCAAAGTTTGGTCTCTTTCCTTTTATTGCATAGTCAAGAGCCACATGTGACCTGCAGACTCCCTTACATACAAACACCAACTAAAGTTTCCCACTTGCAACTAAATTAATACTCTGTGTTATTTGTTTCATCCCGCTTTATTACAATTACTTGTTTCACAATGTTCAAACCAAATGCAGCTTTGCATTTTTGTGAGTGGTTCCCCTATGAAACCCTAAAGGTGCTTAACTCAGATGGTGTATGTAGTAGTTATCACTCTACTTACTATCTGCCTTAAAACTTGCACTTTTCATGAGATGTCACTGCTGGAACATCTGGCACTAAAAATATGTTTTCTGCATCATCTCACAATTGAGGAAGATGCCGCGGCTGTTTAGGTCCACAGGAGAGTCCTTGAAGCTGTTATCTACCTGCTTCTGCAATGAGGCACCACTATAATGGCCAGGGAAGGAATTCTGCCATTAATGGAAGCCTGTATTTCTGCTTTATGGCTTGGATTGCTGTCAGAAGGAAGTGGCACTTGTGTGATGGATTGATTGATGGTAGTCAGTCTGTCTTATATGCTATAAATCAGCTGGTGTGATGCGACTAGAAGGGCTATGTAATCTACTGTAAGTCAGCTTCTATTACCCAGAAGTCAAAGACCTGAAAAATTGATGCATAGCTATATTTCTCAAAGTTTGGCATATCTTACTGAACAGTTTCTATATAGCTTGAACCTGCATTGTAGAGGGATTTCCTTCTTAATTCACAGAATAATTTCCCCCTTAAAGATCCACCCATAACATTGTGTCTCAAGACTGAGCAAGATGAGTAGCTCGTAGAGTATGAGTATGGTGCTCCTTTGTGCTGTGCAGTTTTTTCCACCCTTGTCAGGAGCCATCACAAAAGCCAGTATATTTTCTTGTAGGAGGTGGAGCTGTGCCGCATTGGCAGCCAGGAGAAGCTGGGGCTGACTGTCTGTTACAGAACCGATGATGAGGAGGACACGGGAATCTATGTCAGTGAGGTAAGGACATGACACTGGGGAGGAGCATGGGAGATGCTCATGGAGGGCGCAGCGTGCCAGGGAATGAACAAGCAAGTGCTCTGAGACAGGAGTGCAGAAGTCTTGGCCATCAACCAGCTCATGTCACTCTCAATTCATTTAGATTATCCGTTCAAATCATGTTGCCCAAGCAAGGTAATATTACTAGTGGGCTTCTTTAGTATAAGTGCTTTTAACTACAACATTGTAGTTAGTGAAGTACAAAGCAGTCTGAGCATGGTCTGAATTTTGAAAGAAATGTGGCGTTATAATGGAGATCAGGCAGAGCTTTTGAGGAGAAAAGTGCCTTCTCCACACCCTGCTTGCACTCTCCTTCTGCCACTGCCTCAGTAATCCTAACAGTGGTCAATCATTATTGTATTATTTTTGTGTTTGTTACAGTTGTGGTACACACAGACATACCACAGATGGGTGGAGAGAGTAGCTTGGGAGATTAATATGTTGGAAAACCAAAAAATAGAATTCTGGATACTGAGATGGGATGAATCCTCAGGTTTTCATTGGCTCCTCTCAGAAAACGTGGCACCCAGCACAGATTATTAGTGTTTCACAAGGTCAGTCCACAAGACTTTAAAGAGCACCATTTCCCTTTGAGTTTCAAGTCATTCAAAGAGGGGTTATTTTCTGGGTAAAACAGAACTCTTCTGAGTCCAAGGTCACTGCTGAGTCCAAGGTCACTGGTGATTGTTCTGCATGAACTGTGATCCCAATTGCTCACTTTTTTGATGTGTTGAACCAAATTTTGACATTAGAGAGAAGTTCTTCACTAAAAGGGTGATTGGTTCCTGGAACAGGCTGTCCAGAGGTGTGGTCACAGTACCAAGCCTGTCAGAATTAAAGAAGCAACTAGGCAAAACTTTTAGTCATATGGTTTCGTTTTAGGTAGACCTGTGAGGAGCAGATTTTTGGACTTAATGGGATCCTTATGGATCCATTCCAACTTGAGAGATTCTGTGATTCTAAATTCTTAATGAAGCTCATGGACAGAGAGGATCAGTAAAGACAATTCTCCTATGTATCAGTGAATGGGATGAGGCAAGATTGCACATAAAACAGTCTGGTAGTAATGTTAAAGAAGCTGAAGAGCACAGCCTTGGAACAAGAATGAGGAATTAATATCAATTACCTAAAAATATGTATTCCACCAATGTATAAGCCATGCTGTTAAAGTCTGTTTGACATTGTGAGGGCAAAGAAAGTTTAGGAACCTCTTAATATGTTCCAGGATTGTATCTGAAATGTTCTGTTTATCCTACATGCTATAATTTTCTCAGACCTTTGAAAGTGAATGTAATGATATTATCTTTTGGACTTGATTATGGACTTCATATTCACTGTTTTTTTCTACGACAATGCACAAGAGGAAAATAATATCTAACAGATGTAGAGGATGTAGCCTGCAAACTAAAGGCTCAACTCAAATATTTGGTTTGAAAAAAGAGCTTATGGCATGATGAGGCAAAATAAAGGATTTAAGATAACCATCGCGTGAAAGGTGATAGATTGAATTAGCCTGCAACAAACAGTAGGTCATTGCTCAGGGATGAGTTGTAGTGTCTTTGATAAACTATCACTGGAGCCCTAGGTATCTATTTAGGTTAAACTAACTTAAAATTAACTGGTTCAGACTAGGAATGATTTAGAGGACCTGTGAGTGATCTATACAATAAGGATCCTTTGGCTTTTTTTGATGTTTCCTTGCGAACTGCAAAATTCCAGAGGAAATAACAGAGTGATTACTAAGATAATAATTTAATAGTAAATGTTTCCATGGAAGAAAAATAATTGTGTCCAGAGGCAGGCCCATTTGTATAGAGGTATCAACTGCTGCGGAAGCTTGTCAGTCCATAGCGAACTTCCAGAGAAAAGGAGCCTCTGTCATTAATTTTTAATGCTCTGACAGCTGAAGGTTAATGCCTGACAGTAGCATAAGAAAGTATTAATTTGAAAATCATATGTTCCCAACCCTTTCTGTCTTGAGGCTTTTATATGGAACAAGCTTACATGATCAGTTAAAAAACTGTTTAGTTTCTGTGACTCTAAAGGAAACTTCAGATTGCCTGTGTACTGAGTAAAAATGGTACTTTTTCAACTCATGCAACTGTGAAGCTGTTATAATTTCCCATTTAATCTTTTCATGTTCAGTTACTGGTTATTGTCCTGTGCAGGTTGGTCCAAACAGCATTGCTGCCAGAGATGGACGGATCCGTGAAGGAGACCGCATTTTGCAAGTATGTGACAATAGACCCTTCCTTAAACTGTTTCTTCAGACAAACATGCAGTGCCATCTTCTCTGTGGACTGTTAATGAGGGAAGGTAGTTCTCTTTGTTACTGTGATCGATGAGAAAATCCATGTCTGTCTGTTTTTTAACACAATAGCTGGGAGCTAGAGTGTGTGTATTGAAAAATGAGACTGACAAACTCGTTCTGGCTCATGCACTTACGTCCCATGTCTTTTTTTCCCCATATTTATTAGAAAATCTCATTTCCACTGTGTTCATCTCAGTGTCAAATTCTAAACAGGATCCTGCAGACATAAATAAGAGTGTCAGAGACATGCTGATCATTCACCAATCGCATAAATTTGTGTAAAACTCATTTATGCTAAGCATAGATAATAAGAGTTTTCACACAAAAAATGTGCTGTTTAGAGAAGGATGATCTTGAACATACTTACAGAGGGGGTTTATTAGGTTTTTGTTAATATTTTCTTCCCCCCCAGTAACACATTGCTTTTCTGAATTCTTTTCTAATCCACCACCTTGGCTTTTTTTTTTCTCCCTTCATTTCTGTTGATCCACTTGCTTTAAGAGCTACCCCAAAGACAAGTTTGTGTGTTACAGCATAGGTGAGTGAGGGTGGCTGGCTCCTAGCTCTGGAGGAGGGTGTGTACCTGTACAGAGAGGGAACCAGCTAGAGGGAACCAGCTAGAACAGAAGTGGGTTTCCATTTTAAACCAACAACCAGTAGTGCATTTTTCACCCCAGTGCAAAATCACGAAGCAGCTACCAAAAATCACTTGACTTGAATTTTTTTGCTGTATTGTAGCATTTTAATTCTGGTTCCAAGTTGATTTGCCTTGTATTTTGGCCTTTTTTCACTGAAGCCCCAGAAGAAGCTCCTGGTGATGACAGGTTGGTTTTCTGTAACATGTTCCATAATTGCCTTTCATTAATTTAAGAAGATGAGCTTTCAGGTTTTCACAACTCAGTCTGTTCCTTCCTTCCAATCTTTTCATTTCTGCAGGAAATATCTTTGCTGAAACCTGTTTCTCTTATCCTGGTACAGCTTAAATCAGCTTTGGGAGTCTAGCTACACAGCAGTGTCTCTTAGCTGGCTTACCAAAATGGTCCACTTTCTAGAGAGGAAATAATAAATTAGATTTTAATGTCAGGGCTCACTTGGGGGCTGCTGGTTTTTTCTCTGTGTGGCTGGGATTGTGGAAACATTCACAGGATGATGTTCTCCCCCAGAAGGCACAGATGCCACGGTGTGGGGGCAGTGACGTCCTCGGCAGGATTTGGGGTGAAAGGACCATACCATGGGCTGCACATAGGAGAGGAAGAGTTAGGGCACTGCCTTCCATGTCTTTATGTGAAATACCTACTGAAGAAATAACAGTATTCTTGATTTTCAGAAATCAGAAAACCACCCATTTTTTATTCAATCAAGTAGAAATAACTTTCCATTCCTACTCTACGTGTCTCAAAATAAGGAAAGGGAGAGTAGGTCCATTTTCCACTCCTTTCCTTGTTTTGTAAAATTTCTGAGTGGACAGCCAACAGCAGTTCAGGTAAATGTTCTCCAGTTCCTAGTGAAATTCAATTAATTTCAATTTTGAATGAAGGCTCTGAGGGTGAGAGAAAATGTAGGTAATTCTGCCATCCTCTTGTGGACTGGAGCATTACTTTAATGTCAGTGCTGATACATAGCTATGGATTTGATCATTAAAGTTAACACACGGAGAGTTATGTGGGGTTTACTTTCATATCTGAAAATGCATTGACCCTCTATCTCCTCTTATTGATGAGATAGCTCAGAGAAATAGAAGGTGACAGTGGCATTATGGGGGGATTACACTGAGGCTGGGAGAGATACAGATTCTTGAGTACAGGGGCATTTTCTGTGGGTGGCAGGTGGCACTGGTTAAGGATACAGGGGAATGCTCTGTTATGCGTATTCCTCACAAATGTCAGCAGGTTTCCTCTCCTTTTTGAGGCTGTAACTGCCCCCTTCTCATTCTCAGAAACCACCAACCTTCACAGTCTAAGCATCTGAAAACTGCCTGGGTACTGTATGTGAAATGTTACAATGTCAAGGGAAAATTTTAAGAGGGCAGTCCTAGTGGGAGTTGCCTAAATTTCTGCTATTTTTAGCTGTGAGCCTCCAGTTCAGCCTCCAGGCTGAGCACAGTCCATGAGCCAGGCTGAAGTCCTGCTCTTCCCCCATGATAGTGCAGCTGGGGTGGGGTAGGCACCTCCAGGTAGTGTGGGGACAGCTCAGCCACCTCCCCTGGGGTGCATGGGGAGTAGCTGATAGGAGTTACTGGAGCAGCCACCATGTCTGGGAATGTTTTGTACAGGCTGGAAATCTGCTCCTGAGCCTCTCTGTGGCTGCATCTCTGCTTTTCAGGATAGGGCAGCTCTGTGTTACCTGGTCTCCCACAGACCACAGCAATCCCATCATGTAAGCTTTGAAGGGTCTCAGACATTTCATTCACTTCCAGCTGAGTGATCAGGATATGCTGGGATTTTCTTTAATCTGAATTAAAGCTGTGTTTTTGAGTCACAGCTTTCAGGCCAGACATATGTACAGAAATGCACCTTTCTCTTTGATTTTCAATGAAACCATTAGAATCTTCTAATGAAACCATTAGAAGATTTTTTTTTCTCAAAAACCATTCAGGTACTTCTGCCTTCCACTTTTGTTTTCACTCTTTTTGAAGCAGACCAAATTTTGGAGGTCTTGTTGCCAATATGAGAATAATCCACTTCTTGTGCTGTAAATTTTACAAATGTGAATTCATGTGGGACATAAGATTTCTATTTGATTCCCTCATAAATGGTTTTGGACAATGAAAATTGTGTTTATTACCATGTAGTCATGGATGCTGTTATTTTAATGGAGTTTTAGAATAGGAGAAAGGTAGCAAGAAAAGACGAGTTTCATGGAAGAATCACTTTTATTTTGATTATCCCCTTGTAAGGGGGATACATATGTTTTGTGTGGTACTGGCTACTAAGCTGTCCGCACAAATATGAAATGATTAAATGGAGCAGCAACAAGCAGTGGCCTGAAAGTATTGCCTGGTGAGAGATAATACTGTAGCTCTCTAATTGGCTCTCTACCAGCATTCAGTGTGACTGATTTCAGCTGTAGCATTACCAGTCTTCTTCCACCAGCACTATTATCTCGGAGTGACACTTCCATTACTCTGAACAGAGAAAGATGAACGCCACCTGTCAGGGGCTGGTTAATTGTGTTGCTAGATGTATGTTACCAGGGCACAGGTTGGACATTTATGAACATAACTGCTTCCTCTGATGTCCACCATCCTTCAACAATCAATACAGCTCTTACAGTAAGCGCATAATTGAGTGAAGGCACTTACCACTGAGGGGCTGAAGATGAGCCCGTTGCACAATTTTCATTGTCCATACATTCAGCACAAATGGGCTGATATCTGCCCTTTATTGTGTGTTGCTTTGTGGAAATAGAAACTAATGTGCCACTTTCATTTGTTTCCTAGATAAATGGCCAGGATGTCCAGAATCGGGAAGAGGCAGTGGCGTTGCTCTCCAGCGAAGAATGCAAGAAAATTGTGTTGCTGGTTGCGAGGCCAGAGATGCAGGTTAGACTAAATAGATGCACTGAGCCAGAACCTGGGTTATACCATGCATTCACTGTCACTGTAGGTAATGAACCACCAAGAAATAGGGCTGCCAAAGTTACTGACAAAAGGAACAAACAAATAATTGTGGAGTTTTGCCCTCTTTTATCCAGCAAAGAAAATAATATGATATTACTAGGGCTTGTTTCCCCCAAACTAAACAATTCCTTTTACAGCAGAGTGAACAAGTATATAAATAAAGCTGGCAGCACCAATATGATATTAGTAAAATATGAAGTAGAACTTGAAAACTATGCATTACTCATTAGATGATTCTGGTTTGTTCAGGGGATAAATTTCCCATGCTTACATTTATCAATTTTATCTTTTACATGAAGTTTATAATTTGTATGAACTTACACAAAGCTGTAGCTTGTCATTGGTGAGGGGTCTTTTTATGCTATGTGCTTATATGCAGGCATGTAAATGATCCCTCTATGTATCAATTACGGGACTTTCACTACAGTATCATTCAGCAAATGGAAATCTAATTGTTTTAACAGCACCCTGGTCACAAAAACGTGCCTGCATCTTGGGAGGTTCATTTTCAAAAGCTTTTAGAAATATTTTTATGGTTTTAAAAGTAGAATTATGCCAATGCCAAGAATCCTGCCATGCCAAGAATTTTTAATATCATTGCAGGGGACAGATGTTAGATTGATTATCAGATAAAGAAGAGGTAGAGTGGTAGGAAACTACTGGTTTTGCATCCCTTTATATTCTATTTGTAGGCCTTTGCAAAACAAAAGGACATTATATTGTCTCTATCTGCCAACAATTCAGAGTTGGTTAAGTTGCCATTTGTCTCTCATGCTATTGATCTGATATTTTCCGTCTCACTAGCTGCATATTCTGTATGAATTAGGTTAAGTAAGTGTATTTCAGTGCCACTTGGAATCTCTACTTGAATACAGTAGTTATAAAAGAGTCACAATATCAGTATTCATATACTTTATGTTTTTCAGGGAGCTAAACAATTCTTATAAAACTAATGACAAAGTCCAGCAAAAGTAGGTGTGCCTCACTTTATACTGCAAAATTGTAGTCCTCAATTGCTGAAATTTTGAAAGAGATTTTTCAGTATTATTCCAACTGTTTTTCATTAGGATTCTGTTTTTCATCTTATGAAATATATGCCCAGAGAAAGTTCAGTCTTTGTATTTGTTTAGACTGGTCAACATGAAATAAGGAGTCAATATGATAAGATCAGTATGAGTTAAGGAGTTACTTATGTGTACCAGTGTAGCTTTCCATATGAATAATCTTTACAAATAATAAAAGTGTGGTTTGGTTTAGGCTTGGGCCTTTGGTACTGGATTTTTTTGCTTTGTTTATATGTTTTAAGAACATACTCATACAAAACTGATGAAAAAGCCAGAGTATGTCAGAGATCAGGCTGTCAACTGATTTCTGCTAGTTGTGTTGCTTTGACTCTGGTAAAAGACAGCAGGATTAAGCAGGCTTTTATTTCTAGATAGAAAATGGTAATGGCAGTATTGCAACTTTAAAGGGTGTCTACTGGGCATATTCACTTGGTGACAGGGAAGAAAACCCCTCTGACCACGTATTTGTGCAGTGAATAATGAAGTTTTGAAACAGAGCACCAGGGGAGCACACCACACACAGGCATGTGCATTCCTGTGTGTGAATGTGTACACAGTGTAGGGTAGTGCATGTGTATGCTAAGACATTTATTAGTTTTCTTCTAAAAGCTGTAACATAACATAAGCATTCTCATTAGTTATATACTGGGTCTGCCACAATCAAATCAGCGGATTTGCCCAGGTGAGATTCATCTTTCATCCTCCAAATTTCTTAATCTCTGCAATTTCCTCAAATGAGGTGAATTCAACTATGTCCTTTACAGTAGAGGAAGGCTGTGCTTGTGCTTTCCTTGGGGGGAAAAAAGTAAATAACACAAGTAAACAAAACTACTAGATGTTTCATAGAATGTTTTGAAAGGCTCATTAAGACAAACATAAAAATTACATGTCCTCAACAAAAAAAGTCTCCTCCTAATCCCAAACTGTAGGTGCCTGGCTTTACCAAGGGAAATGATAAAGGCTTATTATGTGCTTTATAAGAGGAAAGAATTCATTGACATGGGCAAAACCACATCAGAGTTTGTGAAGGAAACAGTGATGTTCTGCCAGTATTCCATTAGAAGGACTGCACAGCATCTGTCACTCCTTGTGTAGCTTTGAACTACTACTGCTGCTGGTTTGAGGTCACTTTTCTGACTGACATCTGTGACCAGACATATCCTGGCTTTGAGGCAGTGGTAATTCTGCTTTAGGTGTTGGCCTGTGCTTCATTGCTCTTGTCATCTTGGGACACAGGTGCTTGGTAGTCTTGTAATTGTCTTATGCTGAGGCCCTTCAGTAAGAAAAAGTAAGAAAAGAGGAAAGTAAGAAAAAACTTACTGTTTTGTCGCTGGTGAAGGAACCACAGGACGACAGTGACAAAACCTTCCCTTTTGACATGGTTTTGTCACTGTC
>VYXC01004225.1:1299934-1310708 GCA_013397175.1 Platysteira castanea | reverse complement strand
CAAAACAGTAAGTTTTTTCTTCTGCTACAATCCTGTCATTATAGCCAAGAGTGCCACTGACCAGTGTTTTTCTTTCTGATGCAGTGTGCCATCTGGCAAGGGATTGCAGGTACAAAGGACATGTGCCATGTGCACACATGAACATAATGAACAAAATGGGAAGAACAGTGTTTTAGGCCGGGGTGCCTGCTTTATCAGTTTTGAAAGATGTGAAGGGTGTGAAATGGGTGCAAGAAGAGAATCTATTTACTTGACAGAAAATATAGCATCCTCTCCTGCCCTTTTGCAACACCGTGTTCACCAAATGTCAATGTACTATTTTACGTTTGGGGAGGAAAAAAAACCAAGCAAACAGATAAGCCTTGCTTCCAGACACACTGGGAGAACAAAAATTGCCTCCCTTCAAGTCACCACATCTGTTTATTCGTTTACCTGGAAGATCAGTGGGATGATGGTGACAGAAGCGCAGCATAAGGTTTCCATTGAGGTGGCGGTAGCAGGGCACATCTCTGGGATGGAGGTTGTTAGAGAAAAGAGCCCAGTTGCCTCCTGGCCCTATTAGTAGCATTGCCACTCTTTCAGTGTGGGGTCTCTCAGTAGTAATGAACATGACAGCTTCAGGATTATGCACTGTGCCTTTCATACCTTTTGAAAGAAAATAATGTCTGTGCTGTGCAGTCTCCTTCATTATGAGAGAAAATCAGTCATACTGTTTTACAAAAGGATAAAAGATATGAATCCCATTTTTTATCCTTTTTCTTTTCATTTTTTTGAGACGTGAACTCCTACCACCTGGCTTTCTGAAGAGAATCATTAGAATAAAAAGAACTAGTCAAGCATTGCCATTTGGGTTTACTCTATTTTAGCATGTGTCCTTGCTAACATAAAATAACATACGAATGTATTCTTTGCAGCTGGAGGAAGGGTGGCTGGATGATGAAAGGAATGAATTCTTAGAGGAGTTAAACTTGGAAATGTTGGAAGAGCAGCATAATGAAGCAATGCAGTACACAGCCAATGAGGTGGAGCAGGTAGGACCACTACTAAACAGATCATTTGAAATTTTTCTAGGTATACCTTTTTATTAATAGAGAATGAAACAGTATGCTGTAAAATGGAGTCAAAGGCTTTGATAGAGTTCTGTCTCCAAATGCTGTGATCTCTGGCACACTGTATGTAAGGAAAAGGAGAACAATAGATGCTTATCCCCAGTATGGCAAGTTAACAAACAATTTAAGAGGGTGTGATAAGTGCAGATTTCTCATTTTCTCTGAACTCTCAGAATAATATTGCTTTCCTTCATTAATTCTGAAGTGTTTGGGATTTATGATGTTATACTTTGTGCCAGTTTTTTTTAAAAACTGGTAATTTTAAACTAATAACACCAGGGTCGTGGATTCAATCCCCGTTTGGGGGATGGAACTTTAGAGTTGGACTTGATGATCCTTTTGGGATGCTTTCCAACTCAGAATATTCTGTGAATCTGTGATTATCAGTGTAGCACCTAGAGCTCTGAGCTGAGATAGGTGCCCCTCTTGTTGTATGCATGCAATGTGTGAGCCAGCCTTGCACCAGAGAGCTTGCAAAACAAGATGGAAAAGGTGTTTAAAATAAACAACAGGTGTTTTGGTAATGCAAGTGTATTTCTCTTACACCGACAGCACACAGCTCAGCATTTGTTTTGTTAATGGAGACAAAGGAGCTATTGTTAACATCATCTCAGCTTGCTGCTATCCTGACTTTTACATGCCCGTGTGTTCTGTAGGCTGTGTGACTGGAGCAAAGATGCCATACAGTTTCATCAAGGGGTCTTCTCAGTTGTACTTTGTTGTGGAAGGTATAAGTACCCACTCCTGCATAAGATGATCTGTCAGTGTGCACACCCATGTAGAGCCAAAGAAATAAAATTCAACTTCTCCTGGCTTCTGGATTTATGCAACTGGGAAGAAACTGGTTTTCCACCCACAGAACTTTGTGACTTACATTTTTTTCTTCATTCTGAATTGCTCAGAAACAGAGCCTGAGGTATTTTTCTTTGAAGTGAAGAAAGGGAGAAAGACTATGAGAGCCTTCTCTTCTCTGGAAACCAGGGAGCTTCTTTGACTTCAAATGCCTCACTTTTTGGTCCACGTTGGGGGCCTGAAAGTGCGTTTAGTCTGTTTCCTTCTGACCTCCCCTCCAGCCTTGACACTGGGTCATTGAGTAGGTGATTTACATTTTTGCATAGTAAAGCCCTTCCCTGTATATAAATGAAATATTCATTGGGACAGAGACACTGACAGAATAATTAAGTCAATTATCTGAAACCTAAAAGATCAGATTACAAATATTTGATCTTACAAGCATTTAATTATTTACACAAAGTGGAATAACTCCAGGGTCAGAGGCAAAAGGAGCCTTGCAGCAGGATTTATACGAGCCTTTTAGTCGTGACTCTCCTTTCCAGGCAGTGAGCCAAACCACAGTTTCCCAGGTTAAATGTGCTAACTGCTGCACTGCCAGCTACTTTCAGCTGATATATGGCATCTTGTTTATTGTTTTAACCAAAATTTTATCTTGGATAGCAAAAGATTTTCTGTCAGAAAAAAACACTTGCTCTTTGCAAATCAATTTCATTTGTATGGTGACATTTTCACACAAACCTCCAGTTCTGGTAGAAATTCTTGAACAAGTCTATCTACAAACTCCTACTAGACCCTCATGTTACATGGTGGGACCTTTGAAATCATTTTACAATTGTGACCTTCCACTGCAAAGTTCCTGTCAAGCTTTGGCTTTTTCACTGAATTTGGGTTGTGGGTAGAGTTAATTAGTAAACAGTGGTGTCCTGTGAAGTGGTTTCACAGAGCCCATTGAAATTTGTTTTCCCCCGCTGGAATCTTTTGCCAAGCATGTTGGGTTTTTGCCATATTGAGATTTTATATTACTGTAAAGGAACACTACACTTGAAAAAAAAAAGTGGTCACTTGTGATCTGTCAGTATCTGACATTGCATTGCTTAAAGTAATTCTAGGACAACCAGACATTTCTTTGCCCTTCTGATGAGTGATCGAATCAACCAGATGCAGCTTGGTGTGTAATGGGGCGTCAGTAATTTGTGACAGCTGCTGTCTCTCTAGACTCTGTGTAGTGACTCATCAAGTCAAAAAACTGGTTCTTTGCTCCTTGTTAGGCTGGGAATCCTAGCAGTTTCCTGAGGGGAATCACACCAGCCACTGGAGCTATGAAACCACTGTCATTGCAGCTGCCAGTGGCCAATCTGAGAATCTTCAAGCTCCCCAGCTGTCCATGGAGACTAGCCTTGATTTTTGTGAACAAAAACATAGTCCTCTGGCTTCATAATCATCTGTCATCATGAATCTTGAGAGCTGCAGGAATGAATACACTCTCTATCAGAATATCCTTCCAAATACAAGTCCATTTTAAAGAATGCCATTTTAACATTTAATGTGAGCTGTCACGGAAAAATTTGGTACAGTTTGTAATAGAAGAATCAAGTAGATAGTCATGTCTTTTCTGATGTCTTTGACCTACTCTGTAGAATTCAATCAAAAATTATATCTTCTCTGTATGGAATAGTCCAGTAAGCCTCAAGGAAAGATGTAATTCTCCATTCTTTATAACTCATTGTGTTCCTTTCCCTTTACAACATCATGGTTCATTGTGCAGCAGAGATAATTTTCAGAAGAATACCGTACATTTGCCATGCAGAAATTCTTATTGGTATAATGCAATATATCAGAACCTGTTAAGAAGAAGAAAGAATTGGATAAAAAAAATATTCTAGTTCATTCAAAGCTGAAATACAGTGAAAATACCTGGGGAAAAATCCTTTTTTTGAGGGAGGCCTGTTTTAAAAGACCAGCATTGTTTGCAGAAGAGCATTTTCCGTTTTAGTGAACCACTGAAATCAGTTTCTAATTACCCTCATGATTTAAGTACCTCATGGTTAGCCTGCCACTGGAGATTCCTCTCCCTGTGACCGCACTCCCTCTCACTGTCAGAGACTGACCAGAGAGCCCAGCTGTGTTCGTCAGTGCCTTCAACTGAATCTTACTGCATTCAGCCTTGAGTAGCAGTCTGGGTTTTGAGTCCCCATATACATCATAAATTGTAAAATGAGAATAGAACAGTGCCTGAATTCCTGCAAGATTAGCCATTTTATAGGCAGGAATGCTTGCTGGAGCTGAAATGCAGAATCTTTTGAGGTTCATTTATTGCTTGATCGTACGCACCGCTGGGTTTGCCTTCTCATTATCTGAGTTCTCACCGCAAAGATGAGGCCTAAGGAGCCCTTTGGTATTTCAAACAGAAGTAATTGTAGAAGAGATTGACAATGTATGTTTGAAAACAAACAGTTTGTTTGAAATAGATAATACATAACACCAGAAAAAGCAACACACTGAAAATTGTGGACTTTCTCTTGTTTTTCAGAAGGGATGTAATGTGGAATTAGGCTTGTTGTCTTCCACAATAAAATTAAAATTATCTCATGCTGTAAAAGACTGCTCAGTCTGCACATGTTTAGGAGCTCTGGCAAGCATGAAATGTCCAGGACAGACATGCCAGGGGCTACCTTACTTGAGTCACAATGGATTTTTTTAATAAAATATATCTCACAAACATGCAGTACAATAAATATCTGTATTACTTTCCATTTTCTTAATTGACTTAGATGCATGTATCCACATACTGGGGAAAAATTTAATGTGATACGGATGTCTGCATTAGTTTGAGAAGAATCTGATTGCATAAACCTTTTCTTTTCCTGAGGGAATCCGAAGTGACTATCTGACATTCAGATGCCTGTACTACAGACACTTATATTTCATCAGATCAATCCCACTCATCCAGTTTCTACTTGACTCAAAAGACGGGCTTTGCTTTGTTTACGTCTTTTGTGTGTGCGTGTTAATTCCAGATAGTGTAACTTGAGTAGATGGCAGTGTATTATATTCAGTCAGTATAAATCAAGCTGAAGTTGAAGAAGCAAAGTTTAAATTATTGATAAAGGTGGTGTGGAAAACAAGAGTTACCAGTTCTGAAAGTATTGATTGCATGGGCCTCAACTGTAAAGTCTCTTGCCAACACCTATACAAATAGCCTCATTTAGTGGTTTTTTTCAGAAGTGCTCAAATATATGCTTTGGTGGTGTAGTACCATGCGGAAGACATCGGAGGAAGCATCCTGAAGCTCTGCTCCTGTAAGCTGTATAACTGTGCTAACACATTATGGATAAGACACCCTCTTAGGAGTTTTAGTCATATAGGTGCAAATCGTGTTATATCACTCAGAGTCAGAGAGCAGATCCTGACCCTCCTTCTTTGGTCATGTGAACGGAGCCCTGAATTTGGAATGGGCACCCAGATTCCTGACTGATCTGCAGCACTGCCCTCCTGTTGTCTGGTGGAGCTGTTCTCCCTCCTGTCAGTAGTTAAATATTTTCCAGAGCAGTGAGAAATGGATTGCCCATTGCAGTGGCTGGGTGAAGTGTAAGCTACCCAGGTTGGAGTCACTTCTCTGCTGAAAAGTTTGGAGGCAGAGGAGGTCAAGACAAGCTGCAGTAGCTCCAAAGATGGTGAGAGAAGGTAAAAGAATACCATATGTAGTGCCACTCACCTGGAGGAGGTGAACTAGAAAGATACTAAATTTAAAAAACCTAAATGAAACCTAGATCTCCTAAGACATCTCAGAAATTTTCAACTAGTTTGTCACAGACACTAAATTCTCCTGGTGGCGTGTTTCTTTCAATATTTGCTTTATTCCACTCTTACACTGAATTGGGGGTGGAGGTTATTTTTGTTTTTCTGACACTAGGCCATTATTTTTTCCTAAGAGTTGAAGAAATGAAACCAGATGAAGGGTATGTGATCATGAGCTGCACATGAAGAGAGGAGAAGGGATGACATAGGAGACACATTTTCATCCTATTTTACTGTTTGTCAAAGCAGATAAGAAGGGAATTATGACAGTGGCCTCTTTAAGTTTGTTTCACTGGGTGCACTCCACCTTTTTTCTCTCTTGATTATTACAGTCATTATACATAATTATGCAATTATACCTCCTAAAAGAGACATGGTGTTTGGTTGGTACTATGTGCACTTAGGTACTTGGTCATATAAATTGCACTCTCCATGATTCTTTGCTTACCTGGTTTGAAAAATAAAGTGTCTGTCTCTTTAGAGAGGTATTATCTCACATTCTATGGAATATAAATAGGTTGAGAGCATAAATAAGTGAGGTACAATAGTTGAGTGAGTGGAGGGCTAATAATAGCCAAAAAGCTTGACATTATAGCCATGGCAAAGCATTCAGTGTTGTTCTACACTTAATATTGAAAGACTGTTTTTATTTTTAAGGAACATAAACTCTAACAATGGAAATAAGGGACTTTTCAAAAACAGTTTCCAGGGATGAAATGGTTTGAGGTCCTTCTGAGCAAAATGCTAGAATTCAAAATGAACACTTTTTCAGAAAAAGGCTGCTGAACACAAGAAGTGTACGAGAAGGTCACGGAGGGTGTAATGGAGCAATCACAAGTTC
Source organism: Platysteira castanea (assembly GCA_013397175.1). NCBI lineage: Eukaryota > Metazoa > Chordata > Aves > Passeriformes > Platysteira > Platysteira castanea. The sequence goes on along the minus strand of VYXC01004225.1, from coordinate 1,304,165 downwards.
ACTGTTAAAAAAAAGAAACCATAGTCTTTTTGCGCTCTGTTAGGTTGTACTTTGCTTGATTGGCTGCTTGCTTGTTTGTTTGAGGTGATACCAGTACTGAAGCTTTCTCTCTAGTTTAAGAAGATTTCAGCTCCACCAGTTTCTGGCCATAATCCAGAATCAAAACCAGCTCACCATCTCGTGTTTGTTATCTTTAAGCACAGCAAAGAGATAGCTTAGCTAGAGAGGGAAGTATTTCTTTCAGGAGTTTAGAAGCTATGCCACTAGTACTGTAATTCACTTACTTTGCTCAGTATGGAAACCACAGCATGGCTCTCACAAATGTTTAAAAGCTACGAGCACTAGGACTGCTGTTTAGTGATCTGTTTTAATTCAGCTTAAATCAGATCCCAGCTCTTTAAGCAAAACAGAGCTGGAAAATATTCTCTTATAGTAAGGTCTGCATTTGATAATCATTTTGGTTTACTGATTTTTTTAGCCAAAGAAACAGGAAGAGGAAGATGGAACTACAGACACTGCAACCTCATCATCCAACAATCAAGAGAAGGACAGTGGGGTGGGACCTACAGATGAAAGTCTCCGTAATGATGAGAGCTCAGAGCAAGAAAATGCAACTGAGGAGCAGAACAATGCTACCCTGCAGAGCAAACGAGACCTGGGCCACAGCCAGGATACATTAGGCAGTGTTGAGCTCCAGTGCAATGAAAGCTTTGTGTCTGGGGAATACATTGAATCTGATTTCATAGGAAACCCAGAGGAGGAATGTGAAAGGTTTCGGCAGCTGTTGGAACTGAAGTGCAAGATTCGAAGCCATGGGGAGTATGATCTGTATTACTCGAGCAGCACGATAGAATGCAACAGAAGAGAGCAAGATGGAGTGGAGCATGAGCTGCAGCTACTCAATGAGGAACTGAGGAACATTGAACTTGAATGCCAGAATATTATGCAAGCTCACCGGCTCCAGAAGGTGAGGGATCAGTATGGAGACATTTGGGCTTTACATGATGAAAGTTTCAGGAATTATAACACCAGCATAGATGTACAAAGAGGCAAACTGGATGACATCATGGAGCACCCTGAGAAGTCTGACAAGGACAGTTCCAGTGCCTACAACACTGCCGAAAGCTGCAGGAGCACTCCGCTGACTGTGGAGCGATCCCCTGATAACTCTCTCCAGAGGGTGATCAGCATAACCAACAGAAAAAACCTGAGGAGCACGATTGTGGCTAATCAGTCATCCTCAGGACAAAGCAACAGGGAGACAACCACAGCCAAAACCAAACCCACTGAGCAAAACAGTGCTGCTGAGAACACAGTGCTGGCATCAGAAAGCAGCAAATTCACAGACCAGGAAAGGCAAGGCAGTGAGCACATTCCCTATTTGTCTCCATATCATAGTTCTTCTTACAGGTACGGGAACATACCTGCTCATGCAAAGCATTATCAAAGCTATATGCAACTGATCCAGCAGAAGTCTGCTGTGGAGTACGCCCAAAGCCAGCTCAGCCTGGTGAGCATGTGCAAAGACTCACAGAAGTGTGTGGAGCCCAAGATGGAATGGAAAGTGAAAATAAGGAGTGATGGGACAAGGTACATCACAAAGAGACCAGTTCGAGACAGAATCCTGAAGGAACGTGCCTTAAAAATAAAAGAGGAGCGCAGTGGGATGACGACAGATGATGATACGATGAGTGAGATGAAGATGGGTCGCTACTGGAGCAAAGAAGAGCGGAAGCAGCATTTGGTGCGTGCTAAGGAGCAGAGGAGGCGGCGGGAGTTCATGATGAGGAGCAGGCTGGAGTGTCTTAAGGAAAGTCCACAGAGTGGCAGTGAGGGCAAAAAGGAAATCAACATTATTGAACTGAGTCACAAAAAGATGATGAAAAAGAGAAACAAGAAAATCTTGGACAACTGGATGACAATACAAGAACTGATGACACATGGTGCTAAATCCCCAGACGGCACAAGAGTGCACAATGCCTTTTTATCAGTTACTACTGTATGAACACAACTTCTATCAGAGAGTATACTACCAGTTTAGGTAGAGTACAATTGCCTCGTTCAATGTGGCATTTTTATATATTTTGTGACTGTTTATAGTTTGATCTTTTTGTAAGCAAAATGGCCTGGTATTTTTCATTTGTTTTTCATATAACAGTACCTTCTTTATCTGGCAGTGTTTCTTTATCCTGCAATATATTCATATTATTCATTTGTAGAAAAAAATAGAAAAGAAAAGCAAAACAAAAAAAAAGTGGAGAAGCCAATTAATTTCTTAACCTAACACATATCCTGTAACTTAAGATCTGGATTTATTTCTCTAATTTTGCTTTTTCTACTTTAGTAACAATACAATACCAAACCAAAATGCTTTATACTGTATCCTTGGCTTAACAAGTTTTAAAGTTTTACATCTTAGATTGAATCTGTTCATAAATCATATGCCACATCCCATCATATAGATAAGAATTACATTTTTCCAACTACATATTTTACAGTACATTTAATCTGTAAATTGTAATTGTATTTGTCCAAGTAAACTGTAGGCGGGCAATTCTCCTGTGTTATGTAGTGGCATTGGTCTTGTAGCTGGGCAGTATGTGATAATTGTGAAGATGAAAGAGAAATAAATTATTGCTTATCTTTAAGAAAAAAAAGGCAAGCGTTGTTTTATTTAGATTGAGAATTTGCCTTTAAGTCATTTCACTGTGCAAGGTATTTACAGCATACAGAAATTTCAAGAACAAAGGACACAATTCCATAGACTATTTCTTATGAATTAGCTTTTAATTTTGCAGAACACACAGAATGAATGGGTCTTTCTGGCTTTTCCTTACCTGCTATTATTAGTTAATTAAATGATTCATTGATATATTACTGTGCTGTAAGATGTTAGGTAACTGCTATGAGCCCTCTCCCTGGCTGAGCTTGCTATTTGTTCTACACATACAAAACATAAACATGGCTTTTGCATAACTTTGAGCAAAATCTCATGCAAGAAAAACTAGCAATGACATTTTCGTAGAATATGAGTTAAGGAAAAACTGAGAACGAAAAGCACCTGAGTTAAGGGTGTAAAATTATTGTTGAGGAGCATCCAAGTCTTTTAGAAGAGCCTCAGGGGGAGCTGGCTGGAGCTCAGGATCAATGGCAACGTGCTGTCTGGGTGCTTGATGGAGTCCCTGACTCTCCGTGCAGCAGAGGCGCCTCAGCTGCCACTGGGGCATCTTCTGAGCTGCTGCTGCTGCTGGCAGCCCAGTGACTTAGAGCAAGCTGAAATGACTCGTCTTGGGCAGTCAGTGGGGTTGAAGGCCTGGCCCAATAGCTCCATTGTCATTGTCCTTGTGCTTGACTTACAGCAGTTCCTAACTGACTGTAGTGCTTTCCATAGCAGGACTAGGTGCTGAAGTCACTTGGCATCAAGCTTTAAAAGATATGCTTAAAGTTGCAGAAGGGCATCTTACAGTATTTCCAAACTTCCTAATTCTGGGAATTGTTCATTTGTTTTTTAACCACTTTTGGCATTAGTTGACACTGGCAGTGCTTTTCCATCTCCAGGCATGTAAATACCGTGAGAACACTGCTCTCCAAGTGCTTAGGAAAATTATGCCACTGACAGTTCACAGTTTGATAATCAGAAAATTCTCTTTTCCAGACTCAGGGAGACATCATGCTGAATCCTCACTAAACATACAGCTGCTCAGGCTCAGTGAAAAACACCTCCACTGTTATCTGTTAAATTAGTAAAAGTGTGGAAACCCTGACCAGGAAGGATCATAGGGTGATACAGTATTGCTTCAAGGGGCTGATACCAGATTGTCTCTCCAGCTGAGCCTAGGAATTGTCTTTGACCATCCTAAGTCATCTGGGAAAGTACACATTCTTCTGGAGACATCAAAACACAGAGCTTTGGCTGTTTCCCTCATTGCATTCCAGTAATCACACTCAAACACAGGTCTCCTTCCTAATCAGAGTTCAGCTGCTATCAACTCAAGACAATGGCTACTGTTGTGTCTTTCCCTTAGATACAGTACTTACTGATTTTTTCCCATTATTAAATCACAACTCAGAGCTCCAATCAAGTTAGTGTGACACTCAAATTCTGAGAACAACACGAATCTCCAGAATATATCATTATTTCATCACCAAGAAATAAAAGTAGGAAAATCCATGTCTAATTAGAGAAAAGTCCTAACTGGAGGGTGGTGGGGTGAGGAGTCTAAGGGGGGGG
>VYXC01004225.1:1285949-1299908 GCA_013397175.1 Platysteira castanea | reverse complement strand
GTGTGAGGAGAGGAGCTAAGTAATAGATAATAATTAGAGAAACAAATAAACAATTAACAATATTTATAGTATACTAATAGGCTATAAATGCAAATATGTCCAAATCTGGGGTGATCTGTCAAAATCTAGTAAAATGAAAGAGAAAACCAAGAGGCAATACAGTGATGCTGTTGGTAGCACACATGAGGTGGTTTTTAGCTCAGCACATGCCTGCCAGAGCCCAGCCACCTTCCTCCTTCTGCACCTGCTGTAATATCATGTCCTTGCCTAATCCTTATTCTGGGCAGTTTTGAGCAGCCCACAGCTATCTCTCCTTTTTTCTCAACTGCAGTTATTAAGTGTCATTTCCCTTTTTCCCTGGGCAGTTTTGGGGAGAAGTATTCATTTTGGCCTGATGAAATGCCTTGATCATTCCTGCTAGCAGGAAGATAACCACGCAGCCCCAGAGCAGGGCTGCGAGGCCACCCAGGGTGGTGGTGCACAGGGGCTGAACGGCAGGCCAGTGTTTTACTGTTCACTGCTCTCAGCTGGTTTCTCTGCAGGGCAGGACTCAGCATTGCACTCCCTCATTCCAGCAGGTTTGTATCAGTGAAATCGAGTGCTGACATCCCACATGCGGTTTATTCCTGCATATACTTTTTTTAAAAGTTACAATTTTTACTGAGGAAAATAACATTTTAGCACCAAGGCAAATTAAAAGAGAAGGAACAAAATGCTTTTTATGTTGTCATGAATCTTTAAAAACTTGTCTGTTGAGAACTTTTTTCATATGAAAGAACATAAAAATGCTTCTCAACTGGAACAAGACCAGATCTTGCTTAGCAGGATTGCTCTGAGATAAAGAGCAAAAGTCAGGAAAGAGTAGCTGCATGGGTATGTTACCAGGGCACATCACTGCTGGGAAAGGAGTTAATGTCCCACTCATCTTTCCCCCAACGCTGATACCCAGCTGAGACCAGTTGGGACATAATTTTTCCTGTGAAGCCAACAAAATGGCCTTGTAAAAAGGCTTGTGCCACTTGATAACTATATTGCTAACTGATTTAGAAGCACTACTCACCATAAGTAAGGTGAAAATCTGTGGGATCCCTGAATCATCCTCTCCAATGTAAGTATCCTAAAAGGGAAAAGGGTATGATCATGACAGTAAACTAAACCTGCATCAGATTTTTTTTTTTTTTAAGGAAGAGACTGGTAACATTATTTGAATTGAACATGAGTAATCAGAGATGAAATCTAGTCTGTGCTTGATACACTGCCCTGTGAGAGGGCACAACGACCCTTGAGATGATACAACAACCTTATTATTACACTTTATGGACTCACGGGGATTTAATTATTCATTAATATCATGGTGCTTGACTTTTTTCTTTTGTTTTTGTGTAACTAATACTTATTTTCTACCTCCATTTCTTGGTACAAATTATAGGATTATTTTTTCATGACATGGCATTGGTGCTAAAATACTTCCTGATTCAAACCTGAAATTGCCCCATGTTTTATTTGGGTTCTTAACCTTTTAAACTGCTGATCACAAACATGTATGTGCTAAGTGCTCTATTAATATCCATTTTATGGACCCACTGCTTTTTCAGATTATCAAATGCTCTTCGGGAATGAGGATAAAATGAAGGTGATGGGGGCTGGCGTTTGGCTGCAGCAACATAGAGTGGCTGTCAGAAACCTGGTGGTGTTACACTCAGAGAGGCCATGGGCTGATACCTGGAGGAGGAGAAAGGATATTGCAGAGGGATCATGAGCAGGTTTTTTTATCTTTAAATGCCTTTGCTCTGAAACATGTTTCTCTGTTTAAAGAAGAGCATTCCATGTGCTTGGATGGCAATCACTGCTTCTGTAAGACTTGTTAGATTTTGTCCACATTTTCAGATGTTGTTAATCTTGCTCTAATGTCAGCTACTACATGTACAATGGACTGGTTTTGGATGACACCTCTGAGACAAGGTGCAACCTGGGATTTGGGATGCACCTGGCAAGGCAGCCAGCTCAACCACATATTCCCCAGGCCCTTCTCAGGAGAGAGCAGGTTCCTGTCCTTCCAGGAAGAGGATCCACCTCTCTCTGTCAGAGCCTTCAGCTATGTGCAGCTTTTCCTCTTCCTGGCGATTAAGGATCTTGGCTTCCCTCGCCCAATTCATCTAGTTCTGAGCCAGGGAAATAATGGCATTTGTGTAGAGGTTCAGAACCTCAATACCTGCAAGGTTAAGAAGTGAAATCTCTCTACTGTAAAGATTTCTTAGATGGAGCTCAAAGGAAGAAAGGGTTGTCTTGTGTACTCGTATACCACCCTGGCTGTGAGAGCTGTGGGTAGTGGGGCTGAGCTACAGGCATATTGCTTACAACTTATGTGAACTGTAAAGTAAAATGTATGTGCTGCTTTTCACAGGCACTACACCCTGGGGAGGGACTGAGTCCTTACTCACTAATTAGTCTGTCTCATGCCAGTATTCCCTACTGATAGCTTCTTTCTTCAGTAAATGTATAAAGATGTCTCAAAAAAAAAAGATGTCCTTCTGGCATACTGTCATGGGTTAACCCCAGCTTGAAGTTTTAGTTTGAGAATTCCAGCAGCAAGTCTATAACTTGATGGTGTCATCCAGGAGGTTACAATGTGTTCTGGGATACACTCAGGTACCAGGGAAAGGCCATCAACAGTGTCTCACAAAGATGCTGGCCTCCTCCTCATCCAGACTAGTTCATGGTGTAGGTATGAGCTTCTGACTTTTCTTTCTTTCTTTCTCTCCTTTTTTTTTTTTTTTAATTTGGATTTTAAATTTTGGTTTAAAATTTTAATTTCCTGGCTCTCTAAGCTCACATTGCACTGTCTCTCTAAGGACTTCACTAAAAGAAGCAATTCTTTTTCTCATAGATCAGCTTATCAACACAAACAGAGACTTTTGTCTGACTGTAAGTTTTCAGCTGTAGTCCATTTAGGTGGTTTTGGTTCATTTGGCACATTTCCTATGCCACTTGAAGTTCTTTCTACTGAAGTGCTGCAAATGTCTTTGGTGATGTCTGAGTACAGAGTGCATTTCTAAATTTTGGAGGAAAGGAAGACCTTTTAAAACATGCTCACTTATTTGTGAGATACACAGTAACATACAAAAATGCATATGAACCCAAATGCTTTTATAGGAGACTTCTTACAAACAGTGAATTGTGTTAATCTGTGGATATATACACAAAGAGATATTTTAGTTGCTGTTGAATTTTAAGGACCTCCATTGCCCAAAACTCAATTTGAGAGGTAAGACATTGGTTCTACTCTTTAACAGATTTTAAACAATTCAGTCCCTTTTTTTTCTGCACGTAGACTGATACTAAAGCAGAATGATGCTAAAGTCTGTTTTGGCCTAGGAATAAAACAGTAAATTTCAATTAATGCACTGTCTATGTTAGTCATTTATTGAGATCGGTGTTGGTCAGCAAATCTCATCGCTTTAATACTTTGTCATCACTTGGGAGCATCTGCACTGCAATAAGCATTAGACATACTGTGGTATTTGTTCTTCCAATACATTCCCAAAAGTATCAACTTATTCCTGAGCACTATGAGAAAATCAAAGCTGGTGTCTGGCTCCAGTGACAAAAAAATTTGAAAGCACAGAGAATTTTAAGTATGAAGTGAGTATAGGAAACTCTCATCTTGACAGCGGATAAGAAGCCAAAAGATGAAAATTAAAATTGCATGATGAAAGATGAAAAGGTTGAAGCCACTGTTTTGACTACTGGACCTTGCAGGAAAGATATTTGGAGAAAGACTGAAAGAGAAAGTTAAGTGGGTGAATAACACATAACATTTACCACTGATGAAAATATTACTTTCTGTGCACATCAAAGGCAATCCTCTTATTTTCGTAAGTTATTTAACCCCGTTGGCAATCTCTGCAATGTATAAATTTTTCTGATGGAATGCAAAATATCTTCTTAATGGTGTATAGAGACTATATGGAGAGCATGTTGAACAGTATAAATATTCATATGAGCAAAGATGCTGTCAAACTCCTGACTTGACATGATATCTAAAATGAAAATATAACAAAGATATTCTGATTTTCACCTTCTTTTTCTCGCCAGGTTTGGGACCTGGCTGCATAGTTAGGGTAAAGAAATGCACCTGGAAGATTATGTTTGGTTTAGGTACAGGGAATTCAAATGAAAGCTCCTCAAACTAGACAGTTTAATTTACTTCTCTTAAGCTCTTTAATACCAAACTTATCAGTTCTCTCTGTTAGGCATTAACTTGTTAAATGAGTCTTAATTATACATAAGCAGATGGAGATTTGAATTAAAATTACCTTACACTCGAGTGGCTTTAGTTCATTATAACATATCTTCCTCTTAATCATTTAGGCAGTCTCATCATCTTTCATATATGAAGTTATTAAAGTATTCCAATTTCCATATTTCTTCAGATACATCCGCTATTAAATGGCACGTAATACACATTAGTTGGTGACATACCATTCAATAGTTAGTGAATTATTCATGTCAGTAACAATTTTTATACTTTTATGTCATCTGTAGTATTTTATTTTAAAGGGTTTATATTTACAGAATGTTTCATCTTTTACCTCATCTTAATTTTCAGTGCAAATTTGAATGCCTTACCATTTCTACTGGATTGGTAAAAATGATTAATATCCTCTGCTGGTTTTGCACTCCCATTATCTGAGGAATGGAAGTGGATCCAAAGTGGCTCCCACTACCAAACAAGTGTATGCTTACTGGGAGGCTTGGGAGTGAGATAAAAGAAGTCAGCATTATTATTTTCTTTTGTCTCACTTTTGCACTATCATAATCTCTGGATTCTCTAAAATCAAGATGTTCCCTAGAATTTACCTGTCCTGCAAAATTAAAAGGGAGAAAATGCTTAAAGGAAGAAAATTACTGAAAGATTTTGCTGGCTTTGGTGGGTATCACCTCACCTAACTGTAATGACCTCAAAACTGGGATACTAATTAAATTAGCCATCTAGGTTAAGAGTTTAAGTTAGCTCCAGAAATACAGAGAAGACACCTCCAAAAACAGCTGATTTCTCTCTTTAGGAAGGGTGTCCTGTGAAGGACATTTGTCCAACTAATTCAAGCTGGACCTCTAACTTTTATATAGCTTTATAAAAGTAACAAAAGTCTGTCTTAAAGTATGTTAATGCCTTTCAAAAAAAGGATAGACAACAGGTAACTATGTCCGGGGAGACACAATAAAGAGGCTCTTACACCTGCCAGGTTCAGCAGAAAGGAGGATATGACATTGATTTATTGACATTATTTTATTTTTATACACATCCCAACTCCACAAGGGATTGGAGAGCATGTCACTTCCTTCTCCATTTCACTGGAGAAGAAAGGTGCTCATCAAAGTTGTCATATCACAAAAGGAATGAAAAACAGAAGATACCGTCAAGCAAACATCGGCTACTATTTACATAAAACTGTGTGAAAAGAATCTGACTCCAAGGTTAGAACAGAAGGCTTACAGAAAACCAGGGCAACAGGTAACTGTGTAGGAAAAGCTCATCTTCCACCTGTTTTTAAAGAATCCTAAATGCATATGCTGAAAGACTCATGTGTCTGTCTTAGAGAAAAGCACCAAGTGATTTAATCAACTGTTTCTATGTACCTCGTGGGTAAGATCAAGAAAGAATTGGACAAAAAGTGGCATTTTAGTTCCAGTAAGTGATTTACAGCCATTCACAAAGGAAAGACCAGTGGGACTTCAAAGATGAAAGCATCCAATATTCCCTGCTAAAGGCAGCATACTATTCTCAGTATCCCTTTAGCTAATGTATTAACCAGGTATCTTCAGTGTCAAATAATGGGTCTATAATACAGAAATTTCTGTGTTAGCTGGATGATGGAGAATGACAGCTCAGTCAAAAGTCACAGTTTGCACTGGCAAACACTGCAGCCACCATCAAGCAAAGGGATGGAGCTATGAGAGCCTTTTGCAAAAAGAGGATACTGTCATTTACCTGAATGTTTTTAGAAGGAAAGGAGACTCACTGCATCCTGGGAGCCTCAGCGAGACTCTTTGACCATGTGGCCATTTCACTACCCAGTTACACTGAAAACATTGATGCACTATAAGATGTGGATTTATCATGGTTAATCTCAAGGAATTCCAGTTCTGATTCCTTGAGAGAGAGCTGCTGCTTGCCTAGCAGGAGGTTTATGAAAAGAAAACACCAAAACATGTGAGACCCTGAGGAGTTGGGGAGAGGAGATATCAGTTGGAAGGGACCTACAGCCATCATCTAGTCCAGCTGACCAACCAATCCAAGGCTGACCAAAAGTTAAAGCATGCTAGTAAGGGCATTGTTCAAATGATTGAGGCACAGACCACCTCTCTAGGAAGCCTAGTGTCTGACCATCCTCTCAGTAAATAAATGCTCCCTGATGTCCAGTCTCAATCTCCCCAGCTTTACACCATTCCCACATGTCCCAAAACTGGATCCCAGGGAGATGAGATCACCACCTCCCTGCCCACCTCCTCTGTTCAGGAAGCTGTAGACAGCAAGGAGGTCACACCTCTGCCTCCTTTTCTCCAAACTAGACAAACTCAAAGCATTAGCCGAGCCTCATAGTACATTCCTTCCAGCCCTTTCACCAGCTTTGTTGCTCTCCTTTGGACACATTTGAGTACCTTCACATTGTTTTTGAATTGTGGAGTCCAGAACTGCACACAACCCTCCAGGTGAGGCTGCACCAGTGCTGAATGCAGTGGGACAATCACCTCTTTTGACTAGCTGGTGATGGATGCTGTGCCTGATGCACCCCAGGAAGGGGTTTGTCTTCCTGACTGCCAGAGCACACTGCTAACTTATATCCAGCCTGTTGCCAAACAGCATGCCCCAGATCCCTTTGTGGGGCTGCTCACCAGCCACATCCTCTCCTTCAGCAGGATGCCACAGCATGGAGATATTCAGTTGTGAACATGGCAGTGAAAGAGAGTTGAAATACAAAACTTCTTATGAACATGGCCTAAGAGCTTTTAATGTATGGCAGACATGCAGAGAGTCAGGGAAAGCCTTCTATGAACCACGAAGGTCAGGGCGTGAGGAGTAAGAAGGCTGAGAAGGAGCAGCAGACGCTGTGATGGTCTCTTTCCCTTATGGTGATGCTGAAAAATAAATATGGTGTGATGTTTTGCAGCTGAAAGATGGAAGCGGTAATTTCAGCACTTAAGCATAAAGAAGGAGATTTCTTGTATCTTCTACCAAGTAGTTGGCTTGCACAGCTTAGTACCAAAGCACCAGTTTGCAGGAGGTTGTATTTGTACAGAAGCAATAGTGCTCACAGCTCCCTGCACAGACTCACATCCACAGCAGCTCTTCACCATGCCACAGTGGGACCTACTGTAACTGCAGCATTTTTTTTGCTGGAAAATGCTAAGATATGTCAAAATGTCAAAGATAAACAAAACATATCACATAACCTATAAATACACTGCTTTATGCCCACTGGCAAAAGTACTGTCCAAGGCAAAATGAGCTTCTTTAACTAAACTCCTGTAAAATGTTGCAGGGAGGTATGTTATTGTTTTTATTTATACTCGTCTTGATGGGTGAGTCACCAAGGACACAATAATCCATAAAAGAGGAGAGGAGAAGCTTCCCTCACAGCAGGAGGATATTTTCATTATCTCATTGATAGTGCAGAAGAGAGGTGGGCAAAAGGTCTCCTCTGCTTGCAGAAGGAGACCAATGAAACTGACTGCACGCTTTTTGTCACCAGCCACACACCTATGGGTTCATGGACCTGTATAGGTCCAACGGATTGGCATTCACCAGAACAGCAGTCAGCATCCAGGCAGGGTGAGCTCAACTAGATTTGTGACTTCTGAGAATATAGTGATAAAAGCCATAAAGTTCCCGTAGTCAGTTCCCCCCCACGCCCCTCTGCTTAACTCTTCATTCAAGAGCTGGCCAATGTGGGGGAGTACACTCTCAGCAAGTTTGAAACGATACAAAACTATAAAGAGTTGCTAACACATCAGGGCCTTGTGCTCCCATCCAGAGGGACCTGGAGAGGCTAGAGAGGTGGGCCAACAGGCATCTCCTGAAGGTCAGCAAAGGGAAATACCAAGCCCTGAGCCTGGGAAGGACTAAACCTATGCAGCAGTGTATGCTGGAGGCCAGCTGTCTAGATAACAGCTTTGCTGAAAAGCTGCTGGGGTTCCTGGTGTACATTAAGTTGAACATGAGCCAGATATATGCTCTGTCCAGGTCAGTGGAGAGCACTGTATCCAGTCCTGTGTTTCCCCCACAGGACATACATGGACATGCTAGACTGGGTCTAGTTAAGATCCATACACAGGATTAAAGGACTGGAGCACCTGTCAGAAAAGGACGGGCTGAGACAGCTTTGTCAATTCAGCCTGGGAAGGGAAGTCTCAGGAGGATCTAATCAATGTGTATAAATACTTGATGAGGGAAGAAAGACAAAGACAATGGAGTCAGAATGCTCTCAGTGGGGATCAGCAAAAGAATAACAGGCAGTGACCAAAAACGGAAATATAGAGAATTCTGATTAAACAGAAAAAAAGCTTTTCTTTGATGTGCACGGTCAAACGTTGTCGGAGGTTGTCCAGAGAGGTTGGAGAGTCTCCAGCCTTGGAGATATTCAAAACCTGATTGAACACATATTTTCCTGATCAAACTACTCTAACTGACCCTACTTCGAGAAGGGATGAGGAGATCTCCAGATGTGCATTCCAGCCTCAGTGATTCTGTGTTTCTGTGATCAACTAAATTACAAGCACAAAGCTTTTGAATGCAGGGAAGGACAATGACAGCTTATCAGTCATGTGGGCTGTATAAGCCATCAAGTGCTTTGCTTCCTGACTGCAGCTCACACAGCTCTTGGCACATTTTATGTATAAAATCCAGCCCATTCCCTGCAAAGGATGAAATTTGGCAATATCCTAAAGGACACCAGCAGCACCATTACAGAGGATGTGTTCTCACAAAGAAGCAAAGCCCATCAGTCCACATCTGCATGGGGGTGCCCAAACCCACAGCCCTGGGATTTCTGGAACAAAACAATGTATTTTCAATTGTTGAGGTTTTTCCCCACAGGCAACCTGCAACCAGTATGTGAATGTAATGTTAACTTCTAATTGCATCATATTAGCAGTTTGACATTGCATCTTACTAATGCTTGTTTTTCCAGGATATAGTGGAGAAATATAATCATATTAACACTGTGAAAGCAAACACAGAGGTAGTATAAATTGTTAATGCAATCTCCTTTCAAGCAGCTTGTTTGAACGGTGCACTGGTGTATGAGAAAATGCCAGCCTTTCAGTCTTCCCAAATAGTGCAGTGCTTGCAGTCCACTGCAGAATAAACATATACATTCTGTTTAAGGTAACAGATGTTCATTTGCTATATGTTCCCATGAGCACCCAATCTTTTGCCTGCATTCTGCTACCATTTGTCTGAGACCCACCTGTGAGCCAGCACAGCAGTTTCTTAGACTCGAAGTTTCCTCACTGGTATGTCATGTACAAAAGTGGTGGGGGTTTGTAGATGTATATTCTTGTAAGTCTTTCTCTGTTTTTCCTTCCTATGAGTGGGACCGTTAATTCTCCTGACTTGCATCATCAGACTGAAAATGGCAGTCTCCATGCATAAATGCTGCAAAGCTGTTTGGATTCTTCAGACTCTGAAGATCAGCCTTTAAAACAACTAATTAAGTTTTCTGCTTGCTGCCATTGAAAGACTCAGTCAGATATAATTAAAACTGAGCAGCAGATGACAGCAGTGGCATTTGTCGGAATCATCCAGTGGTTCAAATACCACTTCTGACAGAAATGTCAGAATGATAACACTCCCATCTTCCCCATGCATGCCAGGAAAAGCAGGAAGAACTTTTATTATAAATGCCTTACTGATAACCTTTATGAATCCCAGAGCACAACACGCAACACACAAAATTTCATTATCCCAAGAGAGGATGCTCATTTCCAATGAAGTACATCCTGCATCTCACTGGGCTTCCTTGCAGTGTCTATTTCTACTGGGACACCCGTTCAGAAATTTAAAGAGGAAAAAAGCTTCATCCTGAAGTATGGGGGATTCTGGCCTTGCAGACAGCTAAGCTGGAAGAGATTCCTTAGAGAGTTAATGAGCTGAAACCAAATCAACATATTCCTCATCTGGAAAGGGCAAAGCCATAACACAGCTCTGTAAGCTATCCTTGAGCTGTACAGAAAGGTGAGAAGACAGAATCCTTTCTGCACAGAGTTTAAATGGAACTGTTATTGCTAAAGATCACAGAACAGCAGAATAAACAGCAGAGACAGCCAAGAACAAATGAATAGGGGAAAATTACTTTTAGAAACACTTTGAGATTACATTTGCTCCAGCTTCATACACAGGTTTTTCCTATTTTGTCTTATCAGTTTTGCCAACAGATTTATAACATGCTCTTCTTGCTACTCTCTTTCTTGCTTGAGAGTTTGGGTGTTTTCTTCTTATTTCTTTTTTGTTTAGCTTTGTTTTAACTAGATGGAGAGCAAAAAGGAGAACATGTCAAAAAGGGAACCAATGGCACTTTGAAGCAGCAGCAGCAGCAGTGTCGTTGTCATCTCAAAGTCCCTTGGCTCTACTCTTGCCTGTAGCAATTACGTGTTGCCTGCGTGCTGCCAGAAAGCCGCCGTCACAACAGCAAGCCCAAGGGGAGGGGACATGCTGGTTGTGACTTTTTGGCAGTCCCCAGGGGAAGACCCTGGCAGTGGGTGGCTCAGCTTGGGCTCGAGGTGCTGGGGCAGCAGGATGAGCAGGGAGCATCACAATTGCTTATGGTTCATCTTGGCTGCAGAGGAGGAGTAGCATCAGAGCAGAGGTGCCTATTGCCAATGCCTGAGTCAGGATTTTGACTTACTGTAACCAAGATGCAAGGACATTACAAACCATTAAAAATATATTAATTGTATGCTTCTACTGAGCAATGATTAGACCGTGGCCACAAAAGAAACCACCAGCCCTAATATATTTTTTGAAATATTGCATTTGTAGAGGTGAACCCGATCACTTACTTTTCCACTTTACTGCTCTGTCTTATCATGGGGAAATCATTTCTCCTGGGCATAGTCAGACCTGAGGCTATGTTTTGCCCTAATTATCCTGAGAGATTTTCCTGCTGGGGTTGAACAAATATTTCTATTAGATTGCTTTTCTGTATGGCTCAGGAGGAGTATACAAATACCCCTTTTACCCGAGGGGTACTTGTATTGCATTATTGCCCTAGCTCTGCAGTAGTTTAGATTTGCAGATGATGGTGTGTGACCTGACCAGGAGCAGCTTTACTCTTTCACTCTCAAACACAGCAGACTACATCACACTGTATTGTACACTGAATTTAAGGGCACAATCTTCTGTCTGACCTCTTTCCTTTTTAGTAAGTAATCAAAGAACATTGACACTTTCCTTTCTATTGACCTTTATTAGATAAGTAGGCACCTCAATCAGCATGTTTTTAGGTGAGAATGAAGTCTGGGAGGACTGTGTTCTGGGATGTAAAGGTCTCAGGTATCACCCTTAGTATTTCTGGCAGAACTGCATTGAAATTAACATATTTCAACAGATTGTGTCAGACTGAATTGCAAACTTTTCTGAAGTAGGGTAAGCAGAAAGGTCACATTCCTCATCAGCTCATCTCTCAGCCCACATGAGGGTATCCGAAGAGGTTAAATTCTTCTTCCAGGAAATAAAATCAGAATTTCCCATTTTCAGGTCCCAGCAGTGCTTCTGAATTTCCATTTACTCTGAACAAGAGCTAACTTCATTACATTGGTGTATTGTTTTGGTTTCAGAAAGGATCCTTTTTTAAATTATAACATGCCATTAGCAAAGGTCCTTTTGTAGTGACTGCAGTTAATACAGAGCTCTTTTCTATCTTGCTCACTTCGGCACAAGTGCATATTGTGCCCTTTGTATTCTGTCAACTGGAGAACCTGCAGAATAATCTTCTGCCCCCCCAAAATTGATTTAACACCTTTTTCTATTATGCAAATAAAAGGGGAAAAATAGGTTCCTGATTTCTTTCGACGGGCTGACGCTGGCAGCTCAGGACTGCTTACTCAGGTTGCAGCGCATAATGGGAAATGCCTACACACGGTGTCTGTCACGCTGCACAATAGGAGAGCAGCCGAGCACTGCGGCACCCATCCCATCAGAGCTGGGATAATGGCACTGCAGCTCAAGTGGAAGGATGAGCTTGCCCTGGCTTCATGCTTCAGCGTGCTATTGAAGTGACAGGCAATTTTCCATTGGTGGTTTGAAAGTCTTTTTATTTCATTAATCCTCTCATCAAGTAACAAAACCAGAGTCTTTTCTTCTGTTAAACACTACTGCAAAATCTCATAGCTCCCAGCTACTTTGTTTGGGCCCACACTTCCTTTGGGCAAGCCAGGAAAATAGATGGGCCCTGCTTCCCTGTGCCCACCTTTGCCTCCACGTGCCTGGGCCAGTGAGCAGTGTCAGCAAGCTGAAAACGTCAGGCCACCGCTTTGGAGATGCAGCCTGTTCTTGTGGAAAGAGAGGTGGCCAGCTTAAGTCATGCAGGAGATATGCACAAGCATCTGCCATGCTTCATGGCACACTGAACAATGCAAGGTTATCACCAAAAGCCAGTGAATTCTTTTCAGAAGTTATCTTCTCTCTAGAACATGTCCCATAGAACTACAGCCCAATCCTAGATAAAATACGGCATTTTAATTTTTTTCCTTTTCATTTCAGCTCTTTTTTTTCCTTTTTTTCTTTTTTTTCTTTTTTATAAAAGCATGCTGTCTTTCAATTAACATAGTAATGACCTATTGTCACCTGTTACCATGCTAATCCTGAGCTGGTGTGAAATTACTTTATAATAAACACTATGCAGTTCTGACTTTCAATTAATTTTTCCCATGCTGTGCTAAATCAGATTTACTGTACCCCACCCTTTTGACCACAGACATAATTCCTTCCTTATAATGAAACAGAGGATTAATTTATATGAAGCATATCTATACACATCTGCAAATAAATGTAAAGATAGACTTTGTACTGTATTTGCACTGCTCACAGTGTCAGGTTGAATACAGACTCCGAGATTATTAATTTTTATGTTCACCGAGGTGGCAAAGGATATTGCTGGTTTTTTATTACTATTATTTTCACTAAATGTCTACAACTAAGAATGGATAAACAAATTGAGTACTAAGGGACTGGTACCTTACACAGGGAATTACACCTAATGCTGTACAGCATTATGATGATCTCAAAAAAAGGAAACATCACAAAATGAACCCAATCACCATTAATTTACTAAATTGCCTGTCATCCTTCTTGGGTGTATGTATTTACAGCATGGCCAAATACAATAAATGCAACTGTGTTGTCTTTTTAAGAGTCATTAACATTATGAAGATGGTTGATAGCCTGAGTGAAATCTTTCAAAACATGTATACCAGTATAGGGAAACTATACTGTAAAAAACTAAAACTAAACTGTAAAAGGAAAAACTGTAAAAGGAAAATTTGTTAAAACATCTTCATCTTCAGTGCAGTAAAAACTTTCAAGAACTTTTTATGGTTTTGGTAACTTCCATGATGCAGTAAACTGCCGTACCATTTCATAATCAAAAGTAATATAAACACAGATTTGACTCTTGACTTTTCTCTGCTCAATCATTTTCTCTCTATAGCTTAATTTTGAAGTCCAAAAGTGCAGAATTATTGCAGATATGAAAAGTATCCCTTGGAAAAGTAACAACGATGAAAATGAGGTATTTCTATAAGCTTCTGCATGCCTATACTTCTCTCTGCTTGTTGCTCATTTGATTCCATTCAGCATGCCTAACTGGTCCAAAATCTGAAGGTTTTCACCCATATTTAGCTCCTTGAGAATCATATTGGCAAACTGTCAGACCAAACCCCAACTCAACCAGTTGCTTT
>VYXC01004225.1:1236750-1285942 GCA_013397175.1 Platysteira castanea | reverse complement strand
TTTTTTTCACGCCTGTGCCTTTTTTTTTTTTTTTTTTTTTTTTTTCCACTAGCTGCATTGGACTAGACACTTCAGAGCCAGGCTGGAGCACCCTGCACCCAGCTGGACCACTGTACAGACCCGCTGGCTCCTTCCCTCCAACATCAGGAGCACCATCAGGACCATGCCAGAGGTTCAGATTTACCTCTCATTCACTGTTCCTCTTCTTTGGAGCAGCCTGTCAACCACTTCTGCTGATCCTGCAGCTAATCCAGGGGAAAAGTCAGGGGCACCCTTTGTCTTAGTAAGGCTGAATGTGCTACCCAGTGGTGTACCTCTGAGACAGTGAATGATTGGCTTCAGGCAGACAAGACCAGGACTAGCTGAGATTAAATACAGTTTTCTTTTGTGTTTCCTATTGATTCTTTGGAACAGTACCACTGCTGTAGACAAGGTAAAAGTCATTACATATTCAGTGTTTATTGGCTTAATGCTGAAATTTCAATGCACTTGTTTTATTGCTTTTCTCATACTATTTGTGAAGTCCAAGTGTACAATAATAAAGCAGAAAACCATATGCATACCTGGAAGGATAAGGAACAGCAAAATTACCCACAGGATGCAAGAGCTGGGTATTCTTGTCACTGTGGTGCAGATTCTATCAATAAAGTGAATATACTGGCATTAGCATTTGGAGTAATACATTCCAGGAACAACAAAGTGAGCTAAACCTGGTTAGATCAGGTCAAACAAGCACAATCTTCATAAGGGGATTAAGAAGGTCGGAAGAGACATCAAATTATTTTTTCATTTTTCTTAGGGCTTTCTATTGCACATCAGTAATGAAAGGTCTTATCTCAGTCTTCTACTATGTAGCTATTTAACTGTATGTATGATCTGACTTGGACGGATTCCAGCTTTGTTATTGAAAACCTGCTTTCAAATGCAAACATAAAAACACCAATGTAAAACCAATTACTCTGTTTACAATGACAGTACTAAATGAATGAGTCATTAATAGCTTTTTTATTTTATATTTCAAAATGTTTTGCCAAATATCCATAAAACTTCACCATTACCACCACTTTCACCCAAATGCAACTATCATATCACCACATGTATGAACTGGTTACAAGCCTTAGCCACATTAATATAATATCTCTCACACACACACATTTCTTTCAACTATATTCTTTGCTTTGAAGGAAGCAGAGAGAGGAGATCACATAAAATTCTCCTGTCATTATAGACAAGAGAAGAGAAATGCCTTCATTTATGGTATTCCAATCAGCAAAGTTCACTCCAGTTTCCCAGATGTTAAAATATTGACAGCTCCTGTCTATTCATGCACTGCAAATCAACATGTCCAAAAAATAAACTGGGATATAACAGTAGTCCTCTCACCTAGTAAAGCAGGCCACCATTTCTCTTCTGTCACTGTGTTGCCTATCTGCTTTAGTAGACATAGGACATTAATGAAGGGGTCAGGGGGAAGTAAAAGCAATAGACTGCATTTCAGTGTGAAGGGGTTGGTAAGCGCTGGTGATCTTGCTTCCTATGCCTGCTTACTTTCTACATCGTTGATCATATGATGAGATGGAGAGTGGTGATGCTGAGCTGCAGTGCTCAGCACCAGGCAGAAGCACAATGATGGGCAGCGAGTTCTGCCATTCCATGTTCATCTACCATAAGATGTGGGAATGTTGCTGAACACATACATGGGACCTTCCCACCAAATAGGAGTGTCATTAAGTCACCTCCTCCAACAGAGCCTGCTGCAGATTTATATTTGCTGTGAGATTTATATTTGTTGTGATTCCCATACCTGCCTGACTCTGGACTCTGCTATGCTCCTTTTGGAAACAAGCTCTGTGCAGAGAGGTGAGGGCACATAACAGAGGACCTGTCTTCCAGCCATGCAGCACTGACAGGAGCAGGTAATAAAGCCCAGCTGCTGTAGACAAAGTAGAAAAGAGATGGTAGGGGGAACAAATCCTGGGGTGGAGTAAAAGATGTTAAAATTACAGAGACATCAGTAATTTAGCTTCTCTGTTTGGGGGAAAAGGAGAAAAAGTGTGTTTTCAGAGAGAATGGGGTCATGAGTTTTACTGATGATGGGTAAAGACAAGTCTCTGAGTTTCAAATGTCATGCACTACTCCTCCAGGCAATAAGTTAATGTGAAGTATCACTGCAACGCATACAAAAATATCCAAAAGTAACATGAAAATATTCTTCAGACAGTAGGACAGGAGGAAGCACCTTCTTGAATAGTCCACAACTGCATTTTGCAAAATCCATGAAAAAGGAGAAGGATACCATGGAATAGTCTTCTGGTGGGCATTGTATTGTTGGAACAAAGCAATTTTTCACTGGGAATATGCAAGTGAAGCAAAAACTGGCTGAGCACCAGATCATTTCCCAGGTGTCCACACATAAGTACATTTCTCATTAATGACATATAATGAATATAAAAACATCCTCCCAAACCAGGAGTTGCTGTCAGATGATGTGCCTCAACAACAGGAAAAACAGTTCATTACAAGTGGTAGAAAATGAATGTGTTTTCTTCTCTCCAGCTCAACACCCAGGACAGACATAATTCAACTGGTAATTTTTGTGCTCAGGACATTTGAATATAAAAGCAGCTATTCCACTGACAGTGTCGATGAAGAAGAGAGCAGGGGAGTTCAAAAAGTAAGTAATTAACAAGAAAGTAATGATAATAGAATTGGTTTCTGAAACAACAGATGGAAGCACAGGTATAACTGGATCCAAAGCTTCACTGCTTATAATCATCAGCAAGCACTCTGTGGAAACGTGAATGACTTTAAACATTATGGGAGCAGTAGTAAAAACAAAAAAAACCCAACTCGATTAACTCCATTTGAGTCAGAGGCCTTTGTGTTTCAAAAGCTGCTTGATTTAGCTGCTGCAGCTTGTAATGATCTGATTTTACACACTGAGATGAATGAGCAAAGGTATGGTTTTGCTGCGGCTTTTCCTCTACTTAAGATCAGAAGTCTTCTAATCAGGAAATGAAAACTCTCATGATTCTCCCGAAAAAAAGAGTTTACTCTTCATTTCTCATTTCTGAGTGGCTTGGCTACAAGGCAAACGAACATAAAAGTTGTTGAAAAATGGGATAATATTACTGAGATGCTTCATGCAGTGAGAAGATTCAAAGCTGACTGAATGAAGAGCTCAGAAAGCAAGTATTACAGTGTTTTATGCCTGTGTGAGGAATGTCAGAGGACTGTGAAGGCAAAAGTAAATGGAAATGCCAAGGGGAATCATGACTGTTTCATACCTACTGGCAGGACAGCTCTGTCTCTGGCTGCCCTCGAGGGTAGCTATTGTGTGTGTGGCAGTGCAAGGGCAGAAGGACTGGAAAAGAAAGCCAATTCTACAGACCAGGGCTTGTGCTTTTGTGATGCCAGACCTGCACTGTTTCATGCAGAACTCAGATGGCAGGAGATGGCTCTGGTCTGCCAGTCTATGTCTCAGAAATCTAACTCCAATCTACAAGACAGAATCAACATTTAGAGGGAACAGGCTTTGGCAAAAAGCTGCCTCAGTTTTCCCTTGTGGTGTGCCGAGCATCATCCAGCAGCCTGGCCACCACAAACACTCGTGGCCCATCCCTGTGACTTCAGAGAGCTGTCTTGGCTTTTTTTCTCTGCACATGTCAGCGTTGATATACCTGACACTATCCCCAGGTCAGCCTGGCCTGGGAGTAAGGAGCTTCCCTATTGTAGGAGATGCCCCAGAAACACCTTCAATGGAGTTTTCATGAGGTGGGAGTTCTCCAGAGGTTCTGCTACACAGTGTTTTGCCAAGGTCTGTGATCTCAGCTGGGGTCTCTGAGTAGTTGAATTAATTAATTGCACCTCCAGAAACAAGGGAAGATTTTTCAGGACCAGATCAGAAAGAGGATGCTCTCCTTGCCCTTCAGGGACCGAAAAAGCGCAGGTAATCAACTTAGGTGGCTCATGGTGCAATGCTATCATGTGACATATTGGCAGGTTTTGAGCTTCTATCCCATGAAAAGTTCAAATGCTTGGATTTAGGTTCAACAGGGAATCGGAGTGGGAGGTTAGGAGTTATGTGTCCCAGGTACAGTGTGGGTTAGAGAATAGACATCTGCAAATCAGTGGCATCTTGGGGGTTTTGTTGCTGTATTCTCCCAGTGACACTGGTGCAGGACAAAAAGGCTCTGGGAGGTCAGTTTGCCTGAGGTGCTGCTTTGCTACAAACAAACCTTTATGACAAGATAATCTGCTGCAGATGAAGACACAGCAACAAGCCCTTTCTGCTTTGGCAGTATCTTCTGCATTGATTTCCTGACTCCTGCTTTGTTCTCCTGCACTGGAGAGCTGCCTTTCTACACAAAATATCTTTCCCTGAGAAAACCTCTTGGGGAATAACTCAGCAATTTTCAACCAAGTTGAGGTTACCCATTTTACATTGCTGTCTTTCCCCTGTAAATACATTTTCAGCTGCTCTTCTTTCCCTTTTCTTACTTCCAGGAATGGCGAATTCTCACAACATGGATGCTCTGTATAGAGGTGATATTTGGAGCAGTTTGCGAAAGACATCTAAAATAGATTTGAATTTTACAATTTTAGGGGCTTTTTTCTAGGAATTAAGCGTGCATTTTAAAAGAACATTTCCTATCTCTGATGCTTTTATGTGCCATATCACACACATTGGTCCAGGTAGAAAAGCTATATTGGTCGACTTCTAGAACCCACATGTAGAGAAGAAAAGTTGGACCAGTTCTTTTATGTGTGCTGTTGAAAACCAGAAAACGACACAATTACTGTAACAAAAAACAACCTTACAAGCAAACTAACCAGTCTTAATTCAATGGAAGCATTTACATCTGCTAATGAGCCATTTAATGTGCTGTGTAATACAATTCTGCATTCCTAATTGAAGAAAACTTTACCTGTGCTATATCAAAGGTCTCATTGGTTGCATTTCAAATGTCTCCCCAAGTATAATTATGCTCCTGCACCAGGGAAAAAAAAAGAAAAATAAGAAAATGAGTAAGAACTAGCTTCTGTTAAGTTGTCTAAAGTGAAATAACCACAACCATAGACATGATCTGAAAACCCAGAACCTGAAAGAAAAACTGCTGCTGAGTTCAGTGGGCCTTGGCTCCAATCTTGTGTTAACACTGTTGTGACCATACCTGTGCTCCACCAGGTGGAGGGAGCCCAAAGTACTTTGGAATGCACAGGCCTAAGGGCAATATTAAAAATGTCATAAACAGATGATATTCCCTTCATAGATATCTCTGGCTTCATGACAAATGAACATAGCTTTTGAGCAAGCAGGGAGACGAAACATAGACAACAGGCTCACAAAATGCATTAGGACTGTTTTGATGAGAAACTCAAGTTTAACTGAGCTGTTTGTGGCTGTGAGCAAGATGATTAGATACTGTCAGTTTCAGAGGGATCTTTTTCCTTACTGTTTTTCTAGCATACGGCATTCTCAGTGAAACAACGCTCAAGCAATAGGATTTTCAAAAGGCTTATGCTAAGTACAGTGTGATGCATTTTGACTTTGAAAAAGATTGCATCACTTTATAGATATTTACCTCTGGTGCACTGGGATATTCCAGTTGCCAGTAAAAAGTGGGTAGGAATCCTTTGTTCCCTTCAGATGTACCGCCTTACTGCTAGCACCTTACAAGTCTCTATCACACTGGACATCAAAACAGGTGCTAGGACGGTGTGAGTATCAACAAACAGAGTTCAGTTTACCTATACTATGAAGCATACAAACAAGTAGGCAAAGCTTGTGGAGACACTTATTTCTCAAAAAGAGAGGCCCATGCCCAAGCTAACCTTAATTTCTTATAGCACACTCCCTTGCAGGAGCTGTAACATGAAATCAGGAATTCCTACCCTTGTGGGCAGTTCTACTAACATAGACAACTTACACAGTGAGTTCTGCAGTCTTCAAGCACTCCTCTTCTTTCAGCCTTCAGTGGCAGAATGTTTGTCAGCTGTAGATGTACATCATACTTAACTCCAAAAATTGTGATTTTAAAGCAGCTATTTTCCTAAAAAATGTTCTTCTTTCTGAATCCCAGCTTCTATATACTGTGAAAACTAATGCATTGTGGCAGCAAAAATATGAAACTGTTCACAGGCTGGTTGGATACATTCCTGGAAAAAAGAACCTACTGTCTTCTGCTGAAGAATGACTCTCACTGTCTGTAAACAAGAAGCCATACCAAAGAAAGGATGAAAATTAATGTGGTTACCTCTGAGAGGGAAGCTATAACCTTCACAGAGACTTTCTTTCCAGCTGTGTTCAAAGGCACTGTAATGACTTCAGAGAACTGCAGTGACTCATTTTAGTTGATGACTACATAACTATTCATTTAAACTTAATGAGTTTATTCCATCAGGTATAGGACAAATTCTAAACAAATAATGCCACTGAATCATACACATCAATAAATTTGAGCACTAAACTGATTCTGGGCAACAAAGGTAATGATAGAGAGAGCGGAAGAAAAGCTGCTTCCAATTAATGAAAATGCCCTCTGTATTTTCTAATAGCTCAAACATTAATTTGAAAATGGCTTTCTCTGCAATAATTTACAGACAACCACTTCATAATGGGGAAACAATTCAAATTTATGTGCACTCAAATGGTGATGATCTGATTAACTTATTAAATTCTTGTTGATTCTACAGTCCAGATGAAGTGTACCATTCTTCATGGGTTTCATACCTTGCAGTTTTAAGTTCTCACATTATCAGACTTCAGTCTTCAGTTGCTACTGAAGGTCTTTTCTCTGAGACATCTTCTGGTGCAGAGTGGACGGAACCAAGATCCCAGGGATTTATTTCATTTGTTTCTTTCCATTAATTTCAAAGATATATTCTCTTCCACACTGGAGGAGCACTTGATTAAATTTAGCACTAGAATTCACATAGTCCTTTGCTGCTGTGGAGAATAATTGAAACGATGTGAAGTATTAGATACACACAATTCAAGTTAAAGCTGATTCAGTCAGGGGATATCCATGCTGGATTTAAGTTCAAGAAGCTTAGCTTGAACCATGTCAAGCTTAATGTCCTTCAAAGGAAGGGAGTTAGCTTTTGAAGCAAGAGGAGATAAAAATTATCCATGGGAAAAGACAAAAGAACACAGTCAAATCAGTCTGCCAAATCTAGTGTCCAGTGGCTTTAAACAATGGTCAGTAATACCAATTTATCTGTAATGTATTTGTCAGCTAGAGCTACCCCAGCTCTAATCACCATCCCCTTGGATTTTTTGTGCACCCTCGATAATTCCAAGGACAGTACAAAGTTGTTCAGACTCTCAGATATTGTGTATAAAAGACTACTGAGACACCACACACTAGCACAAATTATTGTAAATATAAATGTAGCCATCCCAGCATCCCTTTCACAATAAAAGAGAGGCTTCCTGTGCAGTGTGGCACATTAAAAAGTTCAACCTATTGGTATTGAGTAAACATGAGCCTTAAAACAACCAGGCCTTCATTTACCACTCTGCCACATGGCTAAGCTTGCCACTTATTCCCTGTCCTGTTTTGACCTTGGGCCATTCCAGCCTTGCAGGGTGTTATCTGTGTAGCTCATTGTTCACCATTGTTCAGATGGAAGATGGACTTGAAGTAAAACTATATTGTCAGGTGTGATTTAGCATGGTTCTCTCATGCACATCCCCCTGGAACTGTAATTGCTGGCAAATACAGTGTTTGCCCATATTCAAGAAAGAAAGAATTGTTTAAAAAGCAGCCAAATATTTTAGCCTATTTTAGTCAAAACTTAAACCTCTTTCTCCAAAACTGCCCCAAGTCTTGTCCAGTGTATGCAAATTCTGAATAAATCTAGTTTTTTTAATGAATGAGAACATCAATTTTTCCTATTCATTGAGCAATTTTCTTGCTTTTTATCAGTACAAAATTCCAGCTTTGTCCATTTACTTTATTTACCTGGTAACATTATCAACCCCAATATTTAAGTGTATAATCTCACTTGTTACTTCCAATCATTCTTACACTGACTCTGGGACTCCTTCCCACTCACCCAAAAGAGCAGCCTCTCCTTTTGGAGACCAGGATCTGAAGTCTGGATCAGCCCTTCCTTAAAATTCAGTGGAAATTTAGAAAGTTTGAGTCTTTATCTGAGTACAGTTTAAATAAAAAGAAATGTCACTTTGACAGAAATTATCTGCAGAAATCCAATTTAACTGACAAGAGTCTCTAGCTGTGTTCACTAGGGTTCCCCTGCAGAAGGCCACCCTGAAGAGGTGAGGTACATGAACTAATTTGTAAAGTCAGCATTCTTACACTGAGTGTCTTCTAGAAGTTATCCACAGCCAGTACAGGATATTTTATTTCCAAGTGAAAGCAACCACAAGCAGTTTAATGTTCTGTAGCTTACTCATGTTGTCTTCCCAACTCTCCTTGTTTCACCTTCTTGTCTGTTTGTCCACAGGTTCTTTAAAAAGCTGTGTTGTTGTGGCTGAGGCAAAAGACAACTTTGGCTTTCTTTATTAGAGCTCTTGTCATAGCAAAAGTGAAATTCCTGCGTGATACAGATGTTTATTCTATGTTTCAGGCAGGAAGATTCTTCTAAGTGCACCACACAAAACACAGCTAGAAGCAGCACCAAATAAATGAAGTAAACCCAAGTCAGAGTCCATGAGCACTGCCTAATACTCTGATGTCTTACAAAACCTACATATAGGCAAGACCATGATCCTAGTAGCTAAATATGTCACCACCATTAACATTATTCCTATCAGCCTGGGATGGGGTTAATCATGGCTCAGCTTTTTAGTCTAGTGCTCAGGATGTATTGTCAGGATGATACTCCTTTTAATCTCTATTAAACGAAATGGCACAAAAGAAAGGCTGACACCTTTCTTCATAGCTGCATGCACGCTGCTCTGTATTCCCTGCACTGCTAGGAGCTCTTGCTGAAAGGGAGACCAGCAAAATTTTATCCTAGCCACTAAGGTATGTTCATTATTGCCACATGTAGAATTTCAAAAAATCCAGCTATTTGAGATGGGACGGATTTCTTTGGTCAAATGAATCTGCTTCTTGGCTCACATCTTGTAATATAGGTTGCAGCCCAAAGCACGTCTTTATGACCACATTACAGTGTTAAAAAAGATCCCATGGCCTCTTGAACATACAGTATCTCTGACAGCATTGCTGTCACAGTCTTAACTAAAGCAGTATAAATGCATAAAGAGAATGGACAAGGTGAAGGCCTTCAGGGCATTCAGCTAAGATAGTAACAGCTCTCTAACTAGGTATTTAAAGTGAGTTTTCCCCAATAAGAAACTATATAGCCAAAACTAGCTGTCATTCCAACCAGGTGACAAAAGGGCAGTATCCTCTTACCACCTGACTGAAACTATCACACAGAAAAAAAAGCCCATTTTTCTTTTTTAATTCGGGTTGCAAGCATATATCTATGTTTTACCAGAAAACTTTCTACAGAGAGACCTCTGTTCACTCTTTCTTTGGCAGTGCCTGGTGAGTTTTAATTCTGGCAGTCAGCGCTGGGCTCTCACTGAGCATAGCACTGGAGGCACAGGGCCACTGGTGAGCCTGGGACAGAGGTCGGAGGCAAATAAAGTTGTATAACGCTTGTGCATTGCGAAATGCAGATCACTAATCTTACCTATCCCATTAATTTTAATGGTCTGATCACATCACGATGAGGTAGATTGCTCAACTTCCATTATGCAGTAACACCGAGGTGTGAGGAGCTGCCCCTGGCAGGATGGAGAGGGTCACTTTTACGTAGTCCAGGCGTCACTGGAAGCTGCTAAGGTTGTGTGTGCAGGCTGTAAATTAACTGTTGCAGCAGCCTGAATCACTTACGTAGCACTTCAGAAGCCATATGTCAGTGTATATCAAAATAGCAATATATCAACAACTGTCTGAGGTGCAGGACACGAGATAAAAAGAAAATGGGATAATTAAAGAAAAAAGAAGAAAAAGGATTGGGCAACAATGAGTTGCTGATGAGCAGCTTCAGAAGTCATTGTTCATATGCCAGCATTTGCTAAAATCAGTTCTGGGAAGCCTGTAGGCAAAGAGAGGGAGAGGGAATGATGGAATGGTGGACCTGGGTACAGCATAGAGACCCCTCAGCTCCAGCAGCTCGAGCTGGCCCTTGGTTTGGCCTCATACCATGTCACTGAGAGGTAATTAGTTCAGGGTCATTTAAAATGTGCTCATTTGACCAAATGCAGCACATACCTCATCAAAATGAGAGGGATTTACATCAGTCTTACCATTTGTATTGAGGTTGACACTAGCGGTAATGGGAGCTATATATTTATAGCTGCCCCCAGAAAGATTTACTCTGTCATGTACTGCCTGATAAACAACAGAATGAGATTTTGATACTACATGAAACAAAAAAGGGGGAAAGGAGATGAGGAATGTCATTTGATGGACACTGATAGGCATTTATTCACCATGACCTAATTCACTGCTCGTTTCTGGAGCCCAGGGCAATGAATAACATATTAAGTGATATTAATGTGAAATATGGTTTCTGCTCCAACAGCAATATTAGGAAAGAAACTGCCATTATATGTAAAAAACATACACAACTCTTCATTTTTTCCCAGAATCCTTTCCTCAGGTGCAGACTATGGCAATATGGTTAGTTACATTAATTCTGGTATTACTACCAACTACAAAGCCCAGGACTTTTCTAGTTACTTCTCCAAACAACCCTATTCTTCTAATTCCATTTCCTTCTGTCCCTAAGTACCTTCCAACCCCTTTTTAATGTATGAATGAAGCAGGAAGGCAGCTTACATTTTTATGTCTCTCAGCACTTTTAAAGATATTAACCAAAGCTGTTTATCTTCTCTCTCTGTAGAAAAGCAGAAGTTTGGAAACAACTCTATTTTCTGAAATCCTGGAAACAGGAGTGCATGTTCACAGGTGTACTTGATGTAATATTTTATATCAACATGCTTATTTCTTTCATGAGGAAAGCAGTAAGCAGGTGAAACTGGAAAGCACTAGAAAGAAAAAGCAGAAAAACCCACATGAAATACTATATAAAATTGCAGCAATAGTATTTATGTTCTTTTACATACATTCCTATGAAACATAAATCAGGATAATGCTGAGATTATACTCCTTCCCCTCTTTAGTGGAAGAAGAAATGCAAATCCTCTCGACATTACAATTCATTTCTTGCCCCTCTTGGAAACATATGTATCATTCAGAGGATTTTTTTTTATTATGTGATTGACTTGTAGCTGAAAATAAAAATACCTGTACTAAAATAAGGGGAAATTCGTGCATTAACAAAGGGAAACCTCAAAATTAAGGAAACAAAGAGATAAATAAATCCTAACAGTTTAACGCCTGTTAAATGGGGAGGCAATATTCACTGCAGCTTTTCTGAGTGTGAGATATAAGTACCTGAAGTGTAAAAAGGTTTCAAAACATCAGCATTTTAAAGAAAATCTAAGTACCCTAATGAATTTCTGATTTCTTTTAAACAGGCTTTGTTAATCTGACAAGCTGAGTTAAACCTGATTATGTTCTGTATCAGCCCCACTAATAGGTGCCAGTGTCAGCTTGCTTCAGATAAAGGTTGTCTGAATGGATCTCCCCTTGCTGTAAGGTTTTGGGACAGGAGCCTGCTTGCCCCAAGGTCCCTGTATGCTCAGCGGAGAGAGAGGAGCCTGTCCCAGGAGTGAGTGGGGTCCTATCCATCGGCGGTGCAGTCTGTGCCAGCTCGCCCCTCATGGCACAGCTGGGCTAGCTCTCCGCAGGCAGCTGAGGGCAAACGTGGGTGGATGAGTATGTCCTGGCTTTCTGTGGAGGAGAACTTGGATACATGGTAAGGAAGAAAGCTAACCACACTCAGAGTTTGTGGGAACTGAGGGCTGTACCACACACCCCATCTGTATTGCCCTGTAGATCCAGGTACCTAAGACCAGTTTTAGCTCCAGATCCAGGCTTGACCCATCTACACACCCTCACCAGCAGCTCTGTTTGCAAAGCATGTCCTTGATCATCACCATAAAGTCCTCAGGACACGGAACTGGAAGCTCCTTGCACTGACAGCCGTGCAGGAGGCAGGTCCATGGCTGTTCAGGCAAAAAGCAGTGGCCTGGCCTTTGTCCTTCGCAGAGTGGCTTGCTGAGTAGAAAGACAAACCCAAACATCACCCCAGCTATAAAAACACTGCATATGGCTGTGATGGGGATCCAACCCAGGCTATAAAACTGTGCTCAGTATAATGAGATAAGGGGAAAAACAACCAAAGTGCTCAACATCCCATAAGAAGGAGGAAACAAAATTATTTACTTTTGAGGGTTGAAAAATAACCATGCTAATAGCAAACCAATTTAGAAGAGCAATTTTTACAGAGACAGAAAATATTGAGAATCTTTGCAAATAATTAAGCAGTGTAATTGCAGATTATCTTTACTTAATAAAGAGAAAGGTTAGGCATCTCCAGAGCTTTAGAGGACTGTTCCATTATTATGCCACAATTGATAGGAATTTAATTGTTCCACTTGAGGATTATTTGCCTCTTATCCTCATGATTATATCCTTCTGGCTCACAAATCAAAACTAGATATTAGGAAAATATATTAATTTCTCTTAAAGAGTTTTCTTTTGAGATCTTGTGTTGAAACACTAATCTTGAATACCTTTCTTCTGTAATTTATAGAGAATGGCTGGTTTCCATCTCGAATTTACCCAGTTTATGTATTCTTTACCACAGGCTGATGGTTTCATCCATCTCGGAGGAGCAAAAAAGTTTTAAATTTAAAAATTAAAAGTCCTTTCGTTTCTCTGGAAAGGTAACTCGGTTGTAAGAGTACAAAAGGTCTCTGTTTAGCAAAAATTGCAAATGAGACAGATGTCCCTAGATAGCTATAAAAATCTTGAGCTTGATGTTCCAATCCAGAATCACCTGCAATCCTCAGGCCCTGGTAGCCTCAGGCACTGATGTTCATGATTCCTATTTCAGTGGTCACAAGGGGATCAAGACATCAGCTGTATTGGATTGAAGTGTATAAGGGTGTACATGTAGAATGTACACTGTATTTTTTTAATTTGCATTTTCCCTTAACACGAGAATCATTACATTCCAGACTTCAGTGGTAAATACAAGACTCCTATAATCGTATAGAAAGCAACCACCTCTATGCTTGCTTGAGAATAGGATTACCTTTGTTTTCACGCTTTTCATTTTCCCCCACTACTATTGTGCTTTTTAGCATAATACAAGCCTAAAATGACCCTGTGCTTGCCAGTTGGTGGCCAGCCATGAGAGCCGATTTAAGCAGTTAGCAAAATCCCCCATCTGGTCTCTGGACTTCCAGTGTATGTCCTGCACATTAGCACAGCTGAGCTTCCAGCTGAGACCCTTAGTGCGTTTCCACCAGGTGAGCCAAAATTCTAAGCCAGGAGGTGCTTTACTAAACCTGTCTCAGCTGGAAGTTGGTCTCTGCAATATTTTTCAGTGTTATTAAATTAGTTCATTCCATTCACAGATTCAGATGCTATTTTAGAGCAGTTTTACTCTTTTCCCCCGGCAACCTGTTTTTTTATTACAAGCTATTTCTATATGAATCTTGTTCTGCTGATTTCTTGGAAGAAAGAAAAATGGTCTCTGAGCTTAAGGTGTGCTCAGGGCCTGCTGTTCACTGATTTATCATGTGAATTTGGCATGATGCCTTTTTTCTTTTGCTCAACTCTTATGTTGCTCCCTGAAAGCTTTGTTAAAAAGACGAATACCCAGGGAACATACTACCTGTGATTTTTATGGAATGCATTCCGTGGTTAAAGATTTTTGAAGTATGCTCTTTTTTCCAGAAATGATCTTATTATTGGCTCTCAAGTATTTTCCCTGACTGAAGAGAGGTGGTAATAATATCCATCATGAACGTATCTGAAATGTCTCTTTGGGTCACACAAGTGTATCCAGACTCATCTCTTTTTATTTTCAATGCGCTCTATGGCTTGATGCTTATGTTACTTCTAGGCCTAATTCCTCCCACCTTTGGACACATAAAAGTAGCTTCAGAGTCTAACTTAAAAGCATTGTCAATCGGAAGGAATAAGCACCTTCATTTAAGTTTGGAGTTTCTTTGTTAACACACTTTGTCAGAAGTTTTTGATGCCAGTGACTGTTTTGAGCCAAGTGAAGGGACAATTACATGTCAGAGAGATCTCATGTGATGATTGTGTAGCGGGAAGGAGCTTATCAAGACAATTATGAAGGGTAAACAGAGGGAGTTTAGCCCTGATGGTTATATTTGGTTTGCCTAGCAGCCAAAAGGCTGCCAGCTGTTCATGCATATGGCCAATCACATCCTGGCCAGGGGTGCAGCCTCTGCCTGACCAGCAAGCAAAGCACGTTTGGTAGAAGACATGGGAGATGACAACCTCTGGGTAGGTGTAAGATATGTCAATTTGATGGTAAAGGTACTTGAGCAGGTGAATATGGTATGGCTCAGGGTTGGTCACACTGGGGAATATGTTGGGATCACTGAAGAAAGTTATTGCATGGTTAATCCCACTTAAAAATAAGAAAAGCTGTTTTACTATGAGGGTGAACACAGGTTGGCCAGAGAGATTATGGAGTCTCAGTCTCTGGAGGTATTCAAATCCTAACTGGCCTGAGCAACCTCTTCTACTTGACTTTGCTTGGGCAAGGTGGGTCAGACTTGAGACATCCAGAAGTCCTTCCAATCTCTACAGTTCTGTGACTTGGTAAAGCATAAGGCACATGGGAGTGAGGACAACCCATTACATGGGAATGCCAGAAGTGTGGAACATGCTGAAGGGTGTCATTGGAGGACATAAGGGACATGGAATGTGGGTGGGGAAATGAGGCTGTTGTCAGGGAGCTGTTAGGGTACTGTGAGGGTACTGTGGGGCTGTAAGGATGATAAGAGTCCCCGTAAGAGCATGGGGTTGGCAGTGTGGATGGAACTTGAAGTACTGAAAAGGGCAGGTAACAGATGTCGGAGGTGGGATTCACAAAAACCAGGGGAGATGGATTTATTACCAGAGAAGATGAGGAATATAGAGGATCTCTAGGAAATGTGTCTTGATTATTTCCATGGTCCTGAGAGGCTTGTTGTGTTTCAGCATGTTTTCAGCTCTTCAGATGTTTTCTGCTCTGTTATGCAGAATCTTTGCTGCTGGTTTGGGTTTCTTCCCAGTTGTTGTTATGGGGGTTTGGGGGCTTTTTCCTCCTTAATTTTTGTTTTAATGTCATACATCTCTGTAAGACCATTTTTCACTTTCTTGAGTTAATCATAGGCAAGAGGTGGAACCTGTTTACCATATGTTATTTTTTAATGAATTCTTTCTTTCTGCATGCTACTCTTTGATATGAGTTACTTAGTTTGGCTCTTTATTGTGGTTAGAGGGTGCTAAAGCACTTCTAGCATGTCATAGGAGTCATTTATATCAGAAGAGTTTAGCTTTGATCATGCTTTTCCTGTTATCCTTGTTGATTACCACTATTTGCATATTACTTGATTCCCCAGGTTTGTGATCTGCTGTTTGGTCTGGTTCCATCCTCTCTTGTCTCTCCAGGTTCCTTGTTTGCTTTGCTCTCCTGCTTTTCTCTGCTTTGGTGTAAGAGATATTTCAAAACTAGGTAATTTCAAAGGCAAAGGTTTGTTTTACACATTTGCTTTTTTAACTGTTGGCAGTTTTAGTTTATTTCATTACAAATGAGTCTTTGATATTCATCAGAGATCCTAGGGTGAATTGTTTGCTATTAAATACCTGGTTGAAATAGGAATCAAGGTAAAATGACACTGCTTCAAAGAATCAGTGCTGACAAAATGAGGAAAGCGGTAACTTCAGCATCAAGGTTTCGTCAGGGCCAAGTGTGCTCCCACATGCATTTTCTGAGCAGATGTCATACTTCTGTCTGCATGAAAGTTTACAGTCAGCTCCTAAACTCACACAGAGAGAAGTGCCTAGCTTTTATATGCTGTTTGGGACAGTGAAGGTCATTTCAGCTATTTGCCTGTGTCTCCCCTGTAGAGCCATACATTCACAACTCTGCTTTGTAATTTCCAGGATGCTCCTCATTGTGGTAACTGCCTATGAACCTGCTTGTTGGATAAATGAGGTGTTGATAAATGGGAAGTAAAGTCATATTCAATTATAAATGATAGTGCAAGCTTCTTGTCTGTGCCTGTCATCTCCCTCTAGTGTTCTCCTTATTGCTAAGTGGATTCATCCATTTGACTTTATTAATAATTCCCAAATTTACTTTTTCTTCTGCTGCATATGCATGTTCTGAGGCTCATGCCTCCTTCTCTTGGATGTTGGCTGCCATCCCATATCAAACTCACTACCTCCAGAACTGATTTTTCAAGAGTGCCCTTGAAGTCATCTCTGCTTCCCTCACCTTCAGTTCTGTCAGTGACATGACTTTCTCTCACCTCTCCAGGAGATGACTTACTAACCATTCTGCCTCCTATTCTTCCAGATGAGCCAAATTGTCACTGTCACAATTTCCTGTTGCCTCATCTCTGAGTCCTTTCCTTGAGTCCCATGAATATATCAAATTCAGAACCCTTGCTTTCAAGTCTCTATATGAGTTTTCCACTTTTATAATTGCCCAAAAACATTTTTCACACCCGCTTTCCTCCTTCCAGTGGTATTTCTCAATGTGATTATTAATTCAAAATATAATTGAATCTGATCTTAATGATAAAGGATGGATTAGGTATGCTACAATTTATTTGCTTTCCTTAAGCTCACCTATGTCAGTGACTATTCAGGAGGATAAAAAGTAAGGTGGAACATAAGCACAGCACCAGCCATGACCTGCACCCTTTCTCTTTACCTTATGAAAGGGTATTTCAGCTGCTACTGCAGCTCAAATCATCCTTAGTGTGAGTGGATTGAGTTTAGTGAGACAGATCCAGTCTAATTCAGAAGTTCTCAGTACTCAGGCTCTGCCCTTCCAGAAAGTCATAGGCTGGGATCCATATGTCCCATAATAGATTTTTATATATCCTGTGCAAGTGATGAGCAAATGAGGGTCATGTCACAACTTCCTCTCATTTTCCTCCACAATACTTGGTTTTTATCTTTACAAAACTGGCTTCTGAGTCCTACACTTTCATCCTACTCAGGTTGTTCCTGAAAGTTTCCATCCAGAGCTGAAAGTAAATGTTCTGCATTAACTGAAGACATATATAAACATTTGTTTTACCAGTTGCCTTAAACTAAACCAATCTGTAATGTGGGTTGTTGTTCCCTATTTCTGGGCATCATTCCATGTTCTGTGAGTCTTGCAAATCTACCAAGTCTTCCCAAGCCATCAGCATGGTGATGTCTATAATTTCTCTCTGTGGCCAATCACAATATTTTACACCATGGTCCCAGTGTATTAATTGAGTCAGTCTGTAGAGGAGCCAGACCACAAATTCTACTGCCTTCTATGTATCATTGAAGGAATTAATGAGTACACTGAATCACTTTTAATTTTCCAGACATGCTTTGTGTGTGCATGCACTTTCCCCCATTTTGGGACTGGTCACCATTTACAACATGATGTTATATATGACAGCTGAAGTTTTGCACGGCTTTCTAGTTCCTTATGGTTTTGTAAGAAGAATAAAGAATACCCAGTGGATTCCACAAAGCTATGTGTGGCAAGAACTTAAATATCTGTGTATGTATGTGTATATATATATGTGTGTGTGTGTATGCATGTAGCACATACACATACTTTGTATATGTATAGTGTATAAGTACAACAATTTTAATTATATCACAGAATAAACTGAGTTAGAGAGGACCCATAAGGTTCATCAAGTCCAACTCCTGGCCCTGCACAGGACCATCCCCGAGAGTCACACCATGGTGCCTGAGAGTATTGTCCAAAATCTTCTTGAAGTCTGTCAGGCTTGGTGCTGGGACCACTTCCCTGTGGAGCCTGTTCCAGTGCCCAACCACCCTCTGCGTGAAGCGCATTTTTCTAATATCCAGCCTAAACCTCCCCTGATACAACTTCAGGTTATTCCCTTGTGTCCTGTCACTGGTCACCACAGAGAACAGATCAGTGTCTGTCCCCCATCTTCCCCTCACCAGGAAGCTGTAGACTGCAGTGAAGTCTCCCCTCAGTATCCTCTTTTCCAGGCTGAGCAGACCAAGTCACCTCAGCTGCTCCTCAAATGGCTTCCCCTCAAGGCCCTTCACATACACAGAAACACAAACACACAGGCCAAGAATACATTCAGGAATCTTTAAATAATCCTGTAATTTGGATGCAAAGTGACACTTTGAAGTACAAAATGCTGGTTTACTTATTTATAAGAATAAAATACACACATGAAAGAAAGCATAGAGCCATAAATCCTATTATTACAGAGTTTCACTCTGTTTTTGTTATTTTTGTAATTCTGGAGGCTTTCTCCTGAGCCAGAAAGATATAATTTCTTAATGATACAATAATATCCTTCTTCAAGCATGAAGTACTCTGTGCTCATTTTTGCAGCCTTAGTTCTGCTGGAATCAGGTAGAATAAGGAACCCAGTGCCTTTCTCTTTAGAAGATGCTTACAGTGCATGCAGGAAAGATTATAATTTTTGTAAACCATGAGAAATCCTTCAGGTAATCTGTGTAGGTGTTATCTTTCCTGATGTGGTAGTTTTCACATTTTTGTGAGAAACAAAGTTAGCTTTTTCATGGAGCCAGGGACTATGCCTGATAGTGTAATCTCAGTACCAAGCCAAACTGAAAAAATTATTTACACCTTTGGCTCACTTAGGTTACTAACACCTGAACAAAGCATTTTAAAATTATTTCTGAAGGTCTGCCTGCAAATTTTTCACTGTTTGGATGACTCCTACATATTATCAAATGTTTGAATTTTTTTTTTAACATAATAAAGGTTTTATATTGGTAGTTGCTTATTATAATTGAGATGTGGTCATAAAATTGAAATGAAATTATCAAAATAATTTACCGGTTTGCAAGAAATGTTTGCTAGTAATATGAGCTGAGAATTTTCCATGCATAGTGAATACAATTCCTTTTCAGAGCAGTTTAGTGAGATACATTTTGAATTTGCAAATATCAAACGTGCTAACATGAGTCCACATCTCTTTGATGAGGATTAAATATACAGATTTCTTTGAGAACTAGGGTCTTTATCTTCTCTTATGGAGAACAGGGTTTTAACAAGTAGGTCCCTGGAGAAACTTAAATATCTTGAAGGAATCATGAGAAAATGGGAGGGAAAAGAAAAATTGGGGGGAAAAGAAATAGGGGGGAAAAAAGATAAAAAGAAATTGGTGCTGGGCATAAGGAAGATTAAGGACAGCATTCTGACTAGGGGCTTCAATTTGCAATGCAAAGTCTGTATTCCAGAGAAAACTTATTAGACTTATCCCCAGATTGAACCAGACTGAAAAATTGTGTTTTCTGGTCCTGAGTGTTTCCCATCATATAGTATTGTGCAACTGAAACTGCCACAGTTTTCCTGTTTATCATTCCAGGTTTTTTGTGAAAACTGCAGCATCAGCCCTTTGCAAGATTGGGTCATGAGATAGGAAAATTGTTGCTTCATTTCAACAATTTTACTACTTCTCTTTATATAATCTAATAGTGTGTTGTAACCCTGGCATTCCCTGCCGAGTAAGCACAAAAGATTGCCCTTTGCCTACTTTCTGTATTTTTCTGTACCTGGCAAGCAAGAAAAACCCATGAATTTTACTAGTTCTTAATAAATACTCAGCAGTGATATGAAGCAGCAGGGGAGATGCAAAAGGAATAATAATTCTATTAAATGAAAAGGAGTCAGATTAAGCCAGTTCATTTATGTTCAGGAAGGAGACGGAATATGCTTACATATGATAAAAATAAACTGATTAAATTTCTAATATTTATAGAACATTGCTAGAAAATCATTTCAATGTGAATAACAAATTGTATTTAATCTTCCCATCTGAGCCAGGCTTACCTTCATGTCTGTCCTCTCGGCCTATTTCTTTTGGGGGAACTCCTCCCAGTTTCTGCAGGAGGGAGAAGGCAGGGAATTAGGGGGTCTCCCACACTTGGGGCTGGAAAGGCATCATTACAAATGACTTAATCCCCATCTAATTCATTATATTTCTGTAGGAGTTGTAGTAGGGAAGCATTTTTAATCAGAATGTTACTTTAAGGGAGAGCCCCATGTTGCCAGCATGACCCTGAAAAGTCCCAAGGGCCAAACAGCAACAAGCTGCTCTCAGGAGATTGCTTACCTGAGAAGCACTGCACGGCTGCATCAAAGATCCACTAGACACAGTGAAAATGTTTGCATTTCATCCACAGTTTAAAAAGAAAGAATAATGTCCCACTCCCTGCCAAGCAGAACTAGACATTAGTTGTTTCAATACAAGCATCACTGTTGGGTCATTTTTGGGAAACCAGAAGAACATAGTTTAGTACAAAGTGGTCCAATTCACAGCTCTTGCTAGTGGTGCAGTGCTGCAGCAAACCTATAAGAGGTTGGATATTCCAGATCCACAGCTCACACATCATAGCTATTCACCTCTCTTTGCTGCTACTTCAGATCCTGATGGTTGGATAATACTTAACCACGTCTGAAGCCAGCATAGAAATTTGTAATTTTGTACTAAGTTTTTCTCCAAAATGTCCATCTGCTGTTCCACTCACCAACACACAGTTGGTATTTCAGCAGGAGAAGGGCTACTCATAGACATTTGGCCACACTTCAGCTCCAGTTTTGTCATTTGGCTTTGGCTGAAACACATTTCAGTGCTGACTGAAAGGTGAATGCTCAGAATGTGATAGCTGCTTTCTGACCTGGCACCAGCTGACCTGGCCACACCGCTCCCCTCTTCACCACGCCCAGCTCATGCCTGTTCAGCACTGATGCCTGTGCACATCCGTGTCACCAACTTTCCTTTAAGTGTGTTTTACGTGGTAACAGCCTGAAACATGCAAAACCTGGTCTTCCTGAGTCTCATCTGATATATTCAGAATGTTTAATCCCTGTTATTACACCTTTTATAGTGTTTGCGTGTTGGATTGTAGACAAGACCAAGAGCATGAAACAGTTGTCATCATCACAGGTCCCAGTTAAACCCATGTACTGTTAACTTGATGATCAGAGCTGTTATTTCCTCACCAATGCATACACAAAGCTAGGATGGGATGGAGGCACGTGTGCATAGAGGAGTAGTCCTTACCACAGGGATAGAAAAAAAGGAAAGGAATGAGTTGGGCACAGGAATGGAGGAGGAGGAACAGAAGGTTGCAGGGCTGCAGTTGGGTTTGGTGCAGCATATAAGGCATTTGGTACCCTCAGGGTGTCACAGCTAAACATTCCCATTGCACAATGCACTTGTGAGTGGTGGCAGAGCACTCCCACTCTCAGGTTAACCTAATCCACAGATTTTCAGGGAGGTCACCTTCCAGACTCAATCTTTCTAAAATTTCTTCAATGACTCAAAAGAAATCTGGGCAATCAAAAGAAATCTGGGCAACTTTTTTTATGATTGTGTCATAGTTCATAAAAGAAAAATATTTTTTGACTGCCAGAAAATCATACTAATGCCTCTGGTGTAACACCCGTTCTAAAGCAGGGACTGTCCTCTGCAGTTGGCTACTCAAGCAAAACTGCACTGTCCTTACAGGGGAGATACTGATATGTCCAGCTAGGGCACATGGAAATGGAGTCCACTACAAACTGAGGTGAAATGTTAAACTGGTCTTTTGGCATTGGGCTAATAGGCTTCTGAGCAGTGAGGTAAATTACATTTGCCTGTGCTCGAGCAGCTACTGTGGACTCTGCTTTCTATATCCTAGTGCCTCACTTCAGCTTCTGTAGTGTCACATCACTACTTGTCTCTTAGAGGAACAAAAAGATGAGAGTTACTCACTTTTCTGTTAAATCACCCTAAGACTGCAAGAGCAATATCTGTGACAAAACCTGAAAATTGTCTATTCCTACACAGTTATGTTCAGAACCTATCACTGGTTATGTTTAGGTGGTAGTTTACCTCTCTCCTCTAATTTCACTTTTTTAATTGCTTCACCTTCTGTCATTAGTCTCTCATGGATCATCATTTGCACATTTCCATGCTGAATTCCCATGAACTGCAAACAGCTCGCTAAATGGAGGGGTATGGATCCAGCACCCTGCTGGGCTCTTCCACTGCCAATGCCTGAAGTTGCCAGGGCTG
Organism: Platysteira castanea; assembly: GCA_013397175.1. Taxonomy (NCBI): domain Eukaryota; kingdom Metazoa; phylum Chordata; class Aves; order Passeriformes; genus Platysteira; species Platysteira castanea. The sequence continues at coordinate 1,263,723 of VYXC01004225.1, read as the reverse complement.
AGCTCTTGGGAGTCTGCACAACTACACTCCTGCTCTGTCTTCAAGTGGGCAGGAGTTGCATCAAACAGGCAGGAGATCCCCCTGGACTGTGCTTGCCAGCTGTCCAAAACTCCTTCCAGTTGGGATGTGTTGCTAACTTACAGCGCAGAGTAAGGTGTGGGAATAGATGGGGGTGACCCATGGCAAGGGCAGTTCGCTCTTTCATTCAGAGATGAAGAAGACAAAATGCAGAACACAGCATGCTGTCTATATTCACTCCTAGAATGTATAATTTGTCAAAATAATGTTCTTTTAATACCCAATTAGACTTTCTTACCAGCCTGAGGCACTAGTACTTCTTGTGGTTAATCAAGACCCCTGTTGCCAGGGTGAGTTCTCCTGTACAGCAGCCCCATTTTCCCACTTCAATGAGGTAGGGAAAAAACAGCCTGATTTTAAGTCAGTTATTTTTACAGGACATCCCTATACCTTCTGGAAGAAAATTGTGAAATATTGAGTGTGTCATGCTCTGATTTTGAAGGTTGTTCAAACACCCTATGGAAAAGCTTTACAGGAAAACCTGTGTCAGTAGCTAATTAAATAATGTATAGGGAGCAGATATAAATTTGGGTTGTAGTGTGGAAGGAAAAGTTGGAAAAGAGGGTGAAGCAATGCAGCACTACTTTAGTTCAATCTTCTGCAGTCAAAAAAAAAGCAGTTTTTAGATCCACATTCAGTAATTTAAATCTGCTGACCTTTAATTCTCACTTAGAATCTATAAAACGATGTGAAATCCATATTTCAGGTAAATATGTGACCTTGTTCCAGAGGAAACTTGGTAAGCTAGAAACTGAGAGGATGTGGCAAGGGATAGACTGTTAAATAAAGCTATGGTATGAAGGACATTCCCTTTAATACAAATATCTCACCTCTTGATATTTACTGTGCATGTTGTGGCTATGAAGTCTTTCCCTTTGTGCGTGGACATTTTTCACTGTTCTCATTTTCATTTTTCCTGTATGCTCCTATTAAAATTCACATCACATCACAGTTCAGTTCTATTGAAAAAAAAATCCCACTGTATTCTTTCTCTGATGCATTCCTGTGCACAGTTTTGGTAGCACTTACCTCCACTGATATTGTTAAAGTTTCATAGCAAGCCTTCACACTGTTCTGCTTTTGTGTAATCTTTACAGTAATAGGGCTAATTCAATAATATTCACACTGCCAAGTGAAGAAGCCCATAATGTAAAACTCAATTACCTTTTCCATTCCTTTTCTCAGTTGCTCTTCTGCCGTGCTCAGTCTTTTATCTTCTTCACTGTAAACAGGTACCTTATTTAAATTTAATAGACACCACTGCCTTCCTCGTTTCGTTTTTTCCTTTGAACCTTCTAGACACTCTCATGAGATGTTCATTCACCTTTGTATAATACCATAGTAATAGCAATATAGGGGAAAAAATTTAATGATTTCATGAAAGCTACAGTAAATGCCTAATGAACACTTTGTTTATGAAGAATTTTGCTTGGATTCCTAACTGCATTTTGGTAAATTATGCAAATTAAATATTCATTACTTTGTACTTCATTAGTTCACATTTGGAACACTTTTTCTTCTTTATAGTAGCCTGGGGTAAAGGTTTTTTTAATATGACTTATTCTGTTATTTTTCAGAAAATCTTTAGTTAAAATGTTAGAGGAAAGTTGTATTTATTCCACAACACCCCAGAATATCCATATATTCCGGAGACTGAGTATTTTCTCCCACAAGAATATTATGTAGGTTCACAGATTGTTCAGAGTTCTTATTTCAATAACCAAAGTAACTAAATATTTAAACTGATTTTTGCAGGAAGTTTGCTTACTGATCATATCCCCACTCAGAAAGAATTACAATTCCATTAGCATGAGCAGTATCGGGCAAATGGGGAAGCACAAAGCATGTGTTCTGCACTGTTGCCTCGCATTGCTCACAGTCAGCACTGGCTGTGACCCTTCAAGAGGGTTTATTTGGTGCAGGAGGCAGGTGCTGCTCACCAGCCTTGAGAAAGTGGAAGGAGTTACAAGGAAGGTGGAAGCTGGGAGCGCAGTAGCCCTGGCTCCCCCCTGAAGGAAGGTGGCCATGGGATTGTGTCTGCCCACAAGATCCTGGCCAACACACAGAATTTGTTCTTGCTGCTATTCGAAACACTGGAAGGATGAAATCTCTTGAAAGGTTTAGTGTCTCTGATTTGCTTTCCTCATGTGTTCCTTCATCCTCAGATGTGGTATCTGGGGATACAGTCCATCTCCAGAAAGTCTCCTCACAACCTGTGCAATGCTTTAAAGCAAAAAAGCATTTTCTGATTGTTTATGGGCAGTAAGCCATGTCAAACTTTGTTGTTCAGACTTGAAACTTGGGAGGCTGGCAATTCCAGTTGAATTTCAGATGCACTGTAGGGTGGGGATTCATTAAAATAAAATCTTAAAAGAGCTTGGGTTTAGCTTGTTGGTTTTCACAGAGCACACAGTGGATAGATGTAAAGAAGAGATCCCTGATCTGGTGATTAATAACTACACAGACAGAAACAATTTGGTCTGTAAAGTCAGCTGTCATATTGCTCCTTGCCAGAAGAAATATTCTTTTAATTCTCTTAGAAAGTAATCCTAGGCAATAGGATGTGTTTTTATGGGTGATGGGATGAGGTGAGTGTGTGGGCCTATCCATACTCAATCAGTAAGGCTGCAGAATGCTGAGCTGCACGTTGGATGCTCAAGACTCAGTGTAGGGTCAAGTGTAAAGCCAAGCCATTGGTGGTTTGTGGAGAACATGAATTCCGGGTTGAAAACCATGGTCCATGTGATTTCACTGAGGTTACACAGGGAACCCATGGAAGAACTATGAAGAGTTAATGTCTTATGATTACTTGTCTTCTCCATCAATAAAAATTTTTGTCTGTTCTGCCAAAACGCTGTGTTGAAATAGTGTGGTGCTTTTGGATGCTGCTACAGGATGCAGTAATAACAGAGTAAACCTGTGTTTAAATGAGATTGTGACTGCTTGGGGTCCTTATCCTTGCCCAGCCAGCAGGTATTGTGCACATTTTGGCAAGGCAGCTATTCTTGTTGTGCCTCTGGCAGTGCAAGTGGAAAACTGGGGAGAGAATAGGACACTGCTGAAAAGAAACAGGTGCATCTGTACTGGGTTAATAAATCAGAAACAGGCAAACATTGAATCTGAACAGTGTCCAGCTCTCTGTGTGCCTGCATTTTGCTGAATACTAATTTTCCCATTTTTTGGTGAGAACTGCATCAAACACAGATCAAGTTCTACCTCAGAGACTGCATGAAAATCAAATCACTTTTGGATCTTGTTTTATTTGCTGGGAGCAGGTATCTCCAGACTATGTTTAGAGCTTCTAGGAGATGTAATGAAAGAGGTACAAATCAAGGTAAGATGCCTTATCACTAGTCACTTCCTTAGCAGGTAGGTGTTTTAACAGCAATAAATATCACTTGAAAAGTTTAAGGCAATAGCCAAGAACGGATCAGAAGAGCTGTGTGCTTGGTCTTTGCATGTTTTATTAAGCATGGCCCACCTGACAGTTATTTGCAGTTTAGTTGAACAGATTGCTATGTTAGGAGCCAGCCCATTAGAGCCATGTAGTCCAAAGTTTCTTTAGTTTCTTGCAAAAAGCATCTTTTAAATGATGTGCTGCTGCATCGTTGGCATCCTGTCACATTGTACACAAACGTGCAGATCTGAACCCTAGGCAGAGAGCTCCCTCACCAGTCAGAGGATTCAGTTCCTCCTTCCCTGTGTCCTCTGCTTTTAATGGGCTGTAGCACTGGTTTGTTACTGGTTGTCTTTCCCTAGAATTTTCACCCTCAGAACCAATGTCTATTTTCTCATTCACCAACTAACTTCAGTGCAATTCTGTCCAAAATACGCCCACATTAAGTGTTGCCCATATTATATCCCCAGTTAAGTGTTGTCTATCAGTTTTCATTTGCACACATCTGTGTGTGCTTATTGGGGTGAGGACTCTGGCACACATTATCCTCTGATCTGTGTCCAAGTTTGCATCTCAACAGACTTATGCAGTTTGTTCTGATTCAGCGGTTGTGGATTAATTTCCAGGCGTGCAGTGCAATATCTAAGGGATTCTGGTCCCTTTGGTGGTGTCAACAAGGCTGACCATATGGAAGTACTCTGGAATTACAGTTTTCTACTTCAGGAAGGTATGACAAAAGCAACATAGGCACAGGCACACATATGCACACCAGGGTTTTAAAACATGCTTCTTAACATGCTTCTTCTTCTAGTGACTGAAGAGTGTTGCTTCTCTCTTGCTTCAGCCACCCCTTACGCTCAAGCTCTCTCATATAAGCAGTCCTGAGGAGTCCTGCCCAAGCTCTCCTTAAGGGTGTTTGAGAGGGACATTCACCTGAAGTGAGAAGATGTCTCACTTTACACCCACTGGTGCCACAGGACTCATCAACATCATGGTATGTTGAACACAGACAGATTTCCTCAATGAAGCAGTGACTAGTTATGAACTTCGTCTAAATAAAATTGACCAAACACCACTTAAGAAGATGGCTTCTCTAGTGGAAGTAAGAGGATTGTATGTTTAATGCAAGAAACATGCAGAAATACACTTCTAAACACAGTGAGCAAATTAAAAGGGTCCCAATCTATAAATAAAAACATCTGATGACACAAACATTAACATACAAAATTAATATCTTCTGCAAGGCACTTACACAGCTTGAAGCACAACTCAGGATGGTTAATGAATCCCCTTGTGTATATTATCCAACAAGAAGACCTGTGTCATCAAATATTTTTATTGGTAGTTGAGATTACCTACACTCTAAAATGCAGCTGTAACTGAGAGCTCAAGTTGTGATTTCTATTGCATTGTCTCCAAGTAAAACAAAATCTTAAAACAATCTAATACTGCAGTTGTATCTAATCCCAACCATGCAGAGCCATATGAATTCTGTGCTTACTTCACTATGCTTTTAACATGTTTGAAATGATGTGGCTAGGATAGACCTTGTACTTCATGACTGTTCAGGGAAGATGGGAATAATGACAGGCCACCATGAGCTGGAAGGGTTTCACGGTATTTGTTCATAAGTGTCCTTGCATTCCTAATCATCGAATAAATAAATAAATAAATAAATATCACCAGTAATGCAGAGCCGTTTCAGAAACTGCATAAAAAGAATCAGATGGTTTATAGCTGTCTCATTGGTAACATCTCATTTAACCATTTCACTGAAAGAGAGCAGAGCATCCTGAATCCCTGCATTCCTTGAAGAATGTTAATAGTTTCTTGTTCTGTTTCAGGTAGTTTTCAGACCCCAGTAACAGTCAGCTTTGTTACACTGTCTGGTAAATAGGAAGAAGATAGGAGAGAAAAAATTCACCTACACCCACACCCAGGGCAAATGCTATTCAGGGCAGTCACAGAGTTGGAAAAGGAGATAGATGAAAAGAGAAAAAAAAAAGAAAAATAAAATCCCTCATGATTAAATTATCTAAAAAAGATCTGTGATATTTGATGTTGGGTAGTGCAAGAAGATAAAAAATGGGGACAGAGGGTTGGAGCCCTAAAAGAACATAGGATTGTCAGCAGTCTGAGTCTCTCAGCCCAGACTAAGCTCCCACCTGATGCTGACAGGTCTCACCTCCCCACAGGCAACCAAAACCATGTGGCTGAGTCCTACTGGCATTCATGAAATACAAAACACGGTGTAGGGACCTGCCTAACTTATCTGATAGGTATGCAAAAAGCAGGGTACCTCTTAACCCTTCTCTGAAGTGCAGATGCTTTGGAGTGGACATCAGGGAAATTACTCTGGGTTCTGACGAGCCTTCTCCTTGAACATGCACCTGTGCCAACCTTGTCCTACCAACACCAGGAAAAGGAAATTGTCATCTTTTCTTATGTAATAGCTTAGCTCTTGGGCCCATCCAGAGGAAAAGTGTGCAATCAAATTGCAATTTCTCTGCTGCTCAAATTTTCATACCTCCCAAGCCATGTGCCCACACCTGCAGTGGGAGACGTGGCCAGAGTACCCCATCTCAGAGAGAAGGATGCCTGAGCTTCCTGTCAGTGCTTGCAGGGCATTGCAAGACCCTGTATCCACTGGCTGAATAGCAGAAATGGGAGGTGAGGGATCTGGCTGTCCCTCTGCCTCTGCTGCCAGTGCACAGCTGAGCATGCCACACCAAAAGAACAGGCATGCAGCAGGCTTTTCCCCCTGTTGACATTAGCAGCAACGGTGTGAGCTGCTCAGCACATAAAAATTGCATGAAAGTAAAACTTTAAGGAACTGAATACAGGATTACTGCTGTCTCACTGTATTATATGGCGTTCTAACACATGCAAAATGGAAATGCAGATACTAATCTGCAAAGCTGTAAATACAGTACTGCAGTTACTATGTCTTTCTGCACTCATATTTCTCATTAAAAGATCTCAGTGCTTTAAGGTTGAATTTTACTTTGTTTCCTGAGCCTATGACCACTACTTAAATATTAACTCTTCAGTTATACTGTTACAGACAAAGAGCAGAGCAAACAAAACATAGTACTTATTTTTCTACTTTTACAAGCCCTTCTGACTAGGAGTCTTGTAAAGTAAAGATAGATTTTCCCATTTTTTTAACTTCTCTGCTGTAAAAAATTCCCAGAGGCATAAATTAGATGAGGCCAGGGACAGATTTGTAATATCTCATCTTTTCCTGGAAACAATAGAAAATCAGATGAGTCCCTCAAGCAGAGTGCATCTAACGTGATACTAGAGACCTTGCAGAGACATCAAACGCAGACAATATTCAGCATTAATTCAGTGTCCATTTTGATTCATTGCAGTCAGGCAGGAAATGAGGTTTGAGTGACAACTTTATTTATTAAGTCATAGACTGCTGAAAAATTTATGAAATTATGCAAAATCCATGCAAAACAGTGGAGCTTTTCATTAACAAGCTTGATAAGATACAGTGAAAATGTGAGTAATTTTCATTAGCTATTTTTCAATAAAAGGCATGGAAAATAAATTATATTGAAACACTGATCTGCATAATTCTGCCTTTGTGTTTGCAGACAAAACCTTATCCCAATACCTTTTAGTAGTATGGAACACCTACTGCAGAATTTGTTGTTTTATCCAGTTATGCCACAAATACTAATTGTTCTCTTCATTTCGTCTTCAGCCAAAGCTCCCATTTGTGATTTGGAGCATTATCTTCCCCAGTAGTCTTACATCAGTGATGTCTATGAAATACCTGGCATTGTAATTGCTGTGGACACTACTTTAACCAAACGTACATTTTCAAATGCAGAGTCTCAGCTGCTTTCAGAAAGGCTGGTATGTGTGCAGTGGCTTCTGTCCCATGCAAAAGTACATTCATATTGTACCTAAAGCTGAATTAAAACCAGCAGAAAGAGTCAGAGATAAAAAAGGTGAGAAGAGTGCACATCCCCAGGGCACTATAATGAATATCATTCTCATGGAAGATATTACTGCTGGCATTTGAGATTGAAAATAGGAAGAGTTATAATAAACCTCTCTCATAATAATAGTAATAAGAATGCTTTAGAATAATTTTTAAATTAACCTTATTAGTAAACTCATTTAGGTTTAGTCTTTCCCTGGTTCCCAGCAGAGGAATTCTTTAGAGGTCTAATGCCAGCTATGTGTTTCCTCCTCTTCTGACAGCTCTCCTTGAACTCTACACAGAAATCAATTTACCTCCTCAATATTCATACAGGTGGCAGTTTCTACATAGAAATATTCCTTTAAAAAAAAGCCAATTAAAGGACTGGCAAACTGTTATCAGAAAAGAAAGCTGTGGGTTCCAAAGCACTGAAAACCAGAGCCAGTTACAGAAAAAAATAAAACCTGTTTTCTTTTTCCAGTTTAAGAGCAGACCTATCCTGGTGCAGGACTCCTCTAAGTGACATGGGACTACATGAAGGCACTTTAGCTAAATATAGAAGAAGAAGAATTTTCCTTGGCTTTCTGTAGTAGCACACAAATATCCATGAGTAATGCCATAGTGAGCAGGGCACTTTATAAAACCCAAACAACTGTCACGCATTGGCTATAAGGTCATTTCTCACACATAAGATAAACTGGAAATCCATCCCATGGATGGAATCTGAGAAAATGTTATGAAGTTTACCACAAAATAAAAAATGAGTTTTAGATGTTATTGTATTTCTCAAGGGCATTTTGCTAAACATATGCATACACTCTCACAGCTTACCCACAAAAAAAAAAAAAAAAAAAAAAAAAAGAAAGAAATCAGTATCACAGGGATTTAAAAGATGACATGTTCTTTAATTGCATGGTATATTATTTTTTGTTATATATACAGTGAAAATGTACAATTGTGCAGTGATGCAGCTCATGGTGTATTTCACTGCTTTTTCCTGATTGTGTTCAAAATACTGTAGGTAAATTTCATTATTGCCTCATGGAGGATAAAACTGAAACATGGAGTTCAAGGTCAAAGGCCATAATGATTTACCTGTGGTTCCCTAAATGAAGCATCCAAATCCAAGCCCGGTGCAGTAAGTGGGTAGCTGGGCTTCAAGTATAATGTTCTTCTGCAGCTCAGCATGTGGCTGCTGCCCTCTTTGCCTTTTGAGCTCAGCAGAGGTTGTAGGTGCTCAGCATCTCCGAAAACCAAAATTTCCTGATCCACCCTTAAGGCAAAGAAATTCAAGCCTCCTGTTTTAAATTAGATTCTTAGCATTTTCTGGGAGAATGACTGAACAAATCAGGAGAGGCAAGGCAGCTGCTTTACCCACTGACTGGGGGAGTGCAGAACAGCCAGGTGGATCCCTTGGTACGAGTTTTCCCAGGGGCTGCCCTCACTGCCAGAGACCTACATCGTAATGGCACTGCCCTGATGGTGGCTGCCACCATCCAACTGAATATATGAAGTCAATTTTTCACCAAACACCTTGGCTTCTTATTTACACTTGACTCCCATGCCAAGTGTTGCCTCTATTCATGACAAAGGAAAATATAGCCTGGGGCCTGAATGTCTGGGATGCCACCTTCTACCTCACGCTCATCCATGGTAACTGGGGTCATGCAGAGTGCTGGCACTAGCAATTCATATTTCAGTGGCTCCTCTGCAAAAGAAGCCCCCATGCGTTTAGAGGCAACCTAAATTCAGATGCCCTTCCAGCACAGGGGATGTGGGATATTTCCTTTTTCTGAGATGGGGAGGGGGAGTTGGCAGGGATCTCCATTCCAATCATCTTTCCATCTTTCCCAACTGAAAGGAGACGATCTTTGTGCATTTTATTGAATTGTGTCAAAGTAAGTCAGTAGAGCACCTTTGGTTGATATAAAAATAAATAAAATAAAACTTGCTTTTGTGGAGGCTATCAGAACTCCAGCCAAACATAGATCTGAGCCTGAATAGTATCTGTCTTGAAGTTTTGCAGCACTGATTTGAATCTTCTCAGAGGTGAGAGAGGGAAACTCTCTTAGCACATGGCACTTGTTCTGCAGCCAGAGAAACCAGGCTGCCCCTGGTGCAGCTCTGCTGGTCTCTCCTCCCTGTGTTCCCCACAGAGGGTCGCTGTGAGTCCTGCTGCCATGTCACACCTTGCTGTAGCGCCATCCTGACTTTGCAGTGCAGAATTCAATAAAGTAAAAGGTCGTGTTGGAGAAAGACTGACGGGCAGACCACACACCCTAAAAATGGTAACTGACTGAGGGAGGGAGGAGCCCTCAGCGCCACTGCCCATAAGCTCTGGCTCATCCAGCTGCAAATGGAAGACAGAAGTCCACGGGAAAGCCAAGTTCCTCGCAGGATTAGAAAGTATGTGACAGAACTTCCCAAGCATTCTGTCAGTGTGCCATGTATATCTTTGGGAGTGCAAGCAATAGAAGGAGAGGGGTGCAAAAAGCATAAAGGGACAGAGACCCATCTCTGCAACTCCCTTGGCCCCACACCTTGCCACAGCTACTCTGGGGTCCACCTGTAAAACCCTGGAGTGGAAATGAAAGCATGAGTAATAGGACTTTTTCAGCATTATCCTATTTCAGATACCCACATAAAATGCACATCATGAATGATTCCTAGGATTAGTGAAGAGATCTTGCCATGGTCTCCATGACCAACAGGGCAGAGCAGAAACTTCCTGTGCCCTTGGGCACTCCCATCTTGATTAAACATCTGAGAAATTTCCCAAAAGACTATTACACTCAATCAATATGACATTGCTTCAACTAATGAAATTCTTTTAACATCCCACATCCTTTGAATCGTGGATTAGAGAGGGCGGGTTAGTTCAGATACTGAACTACATTTTAAATTACATAATTATCTAGTAATATCACTGTATATATTAGAACACCTATTTTCAGAGGAAAACCTCACTGTTCTTGAAATGCTATTTTAAAAACTGTAAGAACTGATTATTTTAGTATTTTGAAATATTTTGAAAGCTTAAACAAGCTTTCAGGCTTGTTAATGTCATTCAAAGTAAATTGCATATTCTTTAACACAGGAAAATAAATGAATGCACCATGTAATTATTACTGACACCTAAAACTCTTGAGGATAAGGCAGCAAAAGCATAACCACTTATGTGACTGTATTTATTGTTGCATTGTGGGCATTTTATTAGTAAAATATTTTTCTATCATGTGAAACGTATATTTCATTATATAAAACACTTTTCTAAAGGAAATTTTATAAAGATAAATAATTAATAAATTATCCAGTCTTGATTTTCCTTGTTTAGGTTGCCAAAAGACTTACTTTTGGTTTTTGTTACTGTATTAACTGTTCACATATTTAATATTTTTATTTTATTTTTCTTTTGTGGTAGTTAAAATATTGTGGCTTACTGGAATGTGGTAGATATTACACTGATAAGACACTGCCAAATATTTTCACAAAAAGTCTCACACAGAACTCTAATATGTAAAATTGTTTTTATATTGTGGCCTATCACAGTTACATTTACAAATGCATTTTAGTCCAAGTCCCCCACAAGTAGTCTTACATTTGAAATTACTAGGTTATATCATTGACTGAGGTACTGTTTTTCTGTGAAATTGAAATATGTTGGACTAACTTTTTTGGAGTAAAATCTTAAAAGGTCTCAGGATTATGGGATTATGTTTGGGTTAGGTTTTTGTTTGTTTGTTTGGGAGTGGGGTGTTCTAAAAAAAAGGAAAACAAACAGAGACAAGACAAGAAAGCTGAGTTCAGTTTTTGCAGGTGCAGTGGATATGGACATAAAAGGCCATTTCCCATCCCATTTATATTAGAGAATCACAGATTGGTCAGGTCAGGAGGGACCACAGTGGATCATCTGGTCCAGCCTCTCTGCTCAAGCAGAGTCATCCCAGAGCACACGGCACAGGGTTGTGTCCAGGCAGTTCTTGAGTATCTTCAGTGAGGGAGACTCCAAAACCTCTCTGGACAATCTGTTCCAGTGCTTGGTCACCTGCACAGTAAGGAAGTTCTTCCTCATACTCGCGTGGAACTTCCTGTGCATCAGTCTCTGGCTGTTGCCTAATAAGTCTAATAAAACTGCCACAGGCAAAATAAAAGTGAGCTTTATCCTAAAATCATTATATGTGCATTTAAATTTCAAGAACTTTTAGGATAAGATGAGATAGAAGAATATTTGGGACTATGCATTATTTTTCAGCTGTGTCCATTCAGAAGAACTGTAGAGAAAAGGCTAGGAATTTAATGGCAGATCTGACAACTCTTTTGGGGGATCTCCCTGAAGAGGTGAGGGAAAAGGAAGAGGAAAACCCTTAGATGTTCAAATCAAGGGGACTTTTCTGCCTGAAAAAAAAAAAAGTAAGCATACGGATTATTTTCACGAATTAAAATGGCTAAAACATTCAATGCAAACAGACCTGATTTGATTATGAGATCATTGAATTCAAACCCTTTTGGCCCTTATATCAAATGAACCACCAAGAAAAAGCAGTAACTTTTCCCTAATTACAGTTACAGCATAACTTGAACACAAATTTTTGTAAGATAGTGTCAGTTACAACTTGCCACACACAAAAAAGTATTCTCTAAAAAAAAGAATGCAAGCCTGTATCAGGGAGTTGTACAGATCACAACTTGGCTGTCAGCGTAGACCTAATCTATAGATATATCCAGTCCTTCTCATGGGAAAGTATTTTATGTCATGTCAAATTTTGTCTGGCCTTGTACAAGAATAAATGTGCAATGAAGGAAGCACTGTACTTAAAATTTAATTTCTTTCATAGAGCTGGGTAGAAGACTACTTCACCAATAAACAGCACTTCCCAGCTCTCTTGGACCCTGCAAGACAACCTCATGTACTAGATTCTTGCTGGACATTCAGTCAGAGCAGTATCTCTCCAAGTCCTTGAAGACTGCAGTAAGCATGAACCATGAATGTTTATTTTAACAATGAATACTGTAAACATCTGGGGTTGAGCAAATAGAGGAATGAAGAACAAAAGAGTCATCAGAACAGTAAGGTGATGAAGACATGATAAAATAGATAAAAACATGTAAATAGGAAACAGGCAAATTCTCATATTGAGAATCTCATATTGCAAACCTCTTTGGCAAAATCAGTAGCAGGATGATCTGTTTACCGCAGGAACACAGCTATGAAGCCTTTGTAGAACACTCACCAGCTGAAATTCAAGGGACAGCTCATCACTGTTGCAGCTCCACAAAGTGGAATTTGCTAGCATTGTGAAAGACGTATGTTCAACAAATATGTTCCTTCCTTTCCTCCATCCAAATTGCCTGTGTTCAAAGCCAAAGTCACTTCATTGTGGACTGTCACTGAGGGGTGTTTGAGAAATGTCTTCTGCAGGTTGGAGTTGACACAGCAGAAACACAAAGCTTCACAGGTCTCAGAGCTTTTGCAGCTCTTTCTTTTAAAAAGGTATATCGCCTTAATTCTGATAATTTCCCTTTCTTACATATGTTCCCCTTCAAATGCATCTGCTCAGTGCATTTTCCTCCAACAGCAGAGGCAGAAACTGTGAGGACTAGGAAAAGCACTAGGATAGTAAACATGACCAAGGACATCTATTTCTCACTACTGACTGATGCAGAGGACTGTAAGCATGAATGAATATACTCTAATGCAGGTGGTAAAAGGCGTGAAAGAAACCACAAAAGAATATGAGGGGAAAGCATCCTGCTTTTCTGTGTAGCTGAGTAAATAGTTTCCTGCTTAAAACAAGTTTTTCCTCATAACACTACAGTTTTCCATTATAAAACATATTCCTCAGTGACTCCGTTTCCCTAGATGTCACATCAAGAGTTTCAGTTTGCATGTGAAACATAGCTGTTAAATATTCCTGTGGGAAAAAGCATCCCTGGAGCACCAAACAGGTTATCAGGTCACTGTTATGCTTAATTCTCACTTGTTCTTTCCCTCTTCAAAATTTTACCTCAAAGTTTCTATCAACTGACCAGATTTTTTTTTTCAGTATAATGATTTAACTTTTTAATGTTTATACTTCTAAGGCTTTTAATGGAATAATTTTAAAATATGCTTTCAGGGTCACTTTGTCTCTATTAAGCTTTTAAAATAGATTAAGTCCAGGGTCTTTGCTTTCTGAATGCAAAAGCAGATCTTGCCTCTGAAGCCAAAAACAATTTAAAAATATATGAAATGCAGTAGAATTAATCTGTCCAGAACCAAAAGAAAGACTGTATTTATAGCAGCTGATTTATTTGTTTGATATACAGTATGTGCTCTGGTTTATAATTTTTAAGGTGTGCAAAAGGATTGCATTATATATTACAAAAATAGCAAGGCAATGATTTACAAGACTTCACAGTGTGCCTATTGACCTTCTCAATAAGAAAGGTTGGTGATTGTAACAGCACTGAAAAATTAAACCCATGGGAGTCAATTTAATGTAGTATAAACTCCTTAACAACCAGCAAAATAGCCATATCAGCTGTCTCATCCTTAGATTATGTTTCAGTTGTAAAATGCAGTTTTTAATAAAAAGTGCACAAGCTTGCTTTATTCTACGAACCCTCTGTTCCCTCCTCTGTGGAAACAGCTGCTCCCTACTTTTCTTGTGGCAAAAATGGAAGTATTGTGTTATCACTGGTCCCCTCAGTGGGAGAAGAAAGAAAACAGAGAAAGAAACTGCTTAACAGCAGTGCAAATCATTTTGTCTAGTGTCCTTCTGAAAATTAATCTCTGAGCTCTGAAGAAAAGATGTACATCTGTTTGTCCTTTGTTGTGGACAAATACGTTAGTCTTTCCACAAGGAAAACAATATTAGTCCAGTACAGCTTGAAATAATCAATACCTAGACTTAACAATTGGGTAATACTTTGTGTTAACACACTCACTGTGAAAATGAGCGGTTAAGGGCAAGAAATCTCTTTTAATTATCAGAGCTGTGTTTGGTGGACATTCCAGAAATAATAGTATCTGAACACATCTAAGGCATTGTCAGATAAAGGAAAGACAAAAAACCACTAAAATGGTGATGTTCCTTATGATTCACCTCATTTTTTGAAGAATTATCTGGCTGCCTTAGTAACTTGCACAGATGAAAGCTGGCAAGAAAGATAGAGCCTTTTCTTATCTCTGATTTGTCATCCCTAGGATGTTCACCTCATCTACTTTTTGCAAAGAATCAAACAAAAATCAGCCTAGAGGTACACAGAGATTGCCAAAGCTATGTGTTAATAGCCACTGTCCTCTAAAACAAAATGAAAGCTATCAGCAAAATAATGTAGCTAACATATCAGGTATTCTGACTCTGGCTTATACCTTAGGAGGGGCCTTCCAGAGAGAAAGTTAATGGCGGACACACAATACTGGAGATGGAGCTAGCACCTTTTGGCTGTTGGAAGAGTGCTGTGGCATATTTTTGGTTTTTTAAGAAAAGATGGCCTTGTTCATAGCTGCTGTTATGATTTTGTGAAATGTGGAAGCTCACTGAAGGTTCATGCATTACACTACAATTTATTTTACTGACTGGGGTAGCAAATGGCAAGACAGGTGAGGGCAAGAAGACTGGTGTTAGTGCAGAAGCATATAACAGACAAGAATAAGGCAATCTGCATAATGCATGCTGGTGGGAGTTCTTTTTCAGTTTAGCTCATCTACATGGGAAGTTCATTATGGTATTTCCTTCACAACTTACTTCTCTTACAGAGTAGCAGAATAAAGCAGTTGATGGTGCAGCAGTAGACATCTTTTTACATCTTCCTGTGAAAGACTGGTAAACATTCTGTCTCTGATTCTCATTCCCGTTATATTTTACGTATGGAAAGAACAGATCTCTTCAGAGTATGTTTAAAGTTGTAGTTTGACATGCTATGTACTGTAGCAACCTCCACACATACATTTTAAGTCCCACTTGAGCTGTTGATTATAATGTCTTGGAGGCAAAAAATGGATTAATATTTCAGCACCGTGTCTATTAATGGTTACAATTTCATTGGAACATGAAATTCCCGTACTGATAGTAGATGAGCTGAAGTAGCAGGGTTGATTGTATTAGCTTGTCAAAAAAGATACAGGCACAGTTAGTGAAGCTTTGATAATGGTTAAAATTAAGGAAGTAGCATAAAGCAATAGATGTCTCTTTGTGCTTTTCCTGATTCTAAGACATTTGTCTGATCTGAGAAAAACCCATAAAAGACAGGTGAAAATATCTGTTACAACCAGTCAGTGTTAGCAGCAGAAGAGCAGGTTGTACTATTGCTGGGACATGAGGAAAGCAAATAAAGATGAAAAAATTTCAGATTACTAAGGGTGTTTTTCTAGAACAAACGAATGTTTGTCCTCCAAGGCTACTGTTTTCCTTTGTTATGGAAACCCAAGGGAAGCAAAACTAAGTCAAAATGCTAGCAAGGTGGACAGTGGTTTCAGCACCAGCTTTGAAGAAGTGCACATGACCATCTCAAAGAAAAGATGAGCAGGAGCAGATTCTCAAGTTCTTTACCATAATGTTAAATACTATTTTAAAACATGGTTATTAAAGAAGCATTTTCCTTTCCCCTTCTCTGTTGTTTGTTCAGAATTTTCAAAGTGTTCAATGGGTATCTGAATTTTTAGAAAGCAGAATCAACCAGTATATCAGCAGCATTGTCTGGAGTCAAGGGGGCAATGAAAGAGGTCATATTTCTCATTTGATTTGGAAGGGCTTTCTGAAGAGGAAGGTTTATAACCTTTTGTACCTGAGTTCCCTGGGTTGCACACACTTGAATATAACTCCCCAAAACCTATGAGAAAGGCATCCCAAGCATTCAACCTGAACTGCTTGGGTCAAAGATTAAAGAGAAAAAAACAGGGTAGAAGCAACTCCAGAAGATTTGTATTAAGGATCCTTGTATTGCTGACCATATGGCTGGTGGAGATAGAGGATTTCTAATCATTTACTGTCCTGTCACCACAGGAAGCTCATGCTGGGCCTTCTGAAGTTTCACAAATCACTGCAAACTAATAATCTTGTGGAAGGTCATGTAAGAAATGTTTAGTAATGAAGCAACTGGGACAGTATCTTGACATTTGTGATAATAAATATTATCAAGAACATCAGCTAGAGTTCAGAGAAACACCTGAATTTCACATGTCTAAACTGCTAGTGAGAAGTATTGGAAAACCTTTTAGACTGACATTTTCCTGGCAGAAGTGATCAGCTCTGGGAATCCTTGTTCCTCAGGCATAACTCGATTCCATCTCTATCCTTCGTCTCCTTGATCACAAAAATTAGAGCTGGAGGAGACTCCCAGGTCACTAGACTGCTATATATTTTCAAGCCTTTCCCAGTGCTCATTTAATGAGAGAAAGTCCACTCAGCGACACTTGTACCATTTCTTTCAGGAGATCATTTCACATCTTCATGGGAGGGAAAAAACCCCTCATGTAGATTCTTCAGTGGCCCCTAACAGCAGTGTCTGGTAATGCAAAGTGTTGCTGTACTGAGAGCTGAAAGCAAATTACATCTGCTTTGCAATTTCCAGTGGTGTAACCTAAGTGCACACAATGTGGAGTGACATAGAATCTAGCCCCCAGGATTTCACTTAAGAAAAGTGCTGTAGTAGTTGAATGTCTCCACTCTTCTGCTTTTTCTTTTCACTTCTTCTATAGATCCTGTCCATCTGTGAGATCTTGAGTCCTTGCAGGATCTGTAGTCATATACCACACCAGCCATGGTGCAGAGGGAGAATTCCCAAGCCTGTTTTGACCAATATTTCCAAGCACTGATTTCTTAAAGGATTTTGCAAACAAATACATTAAAGTGATAAATATACAGGAGTGGAAAATCAAATTAAAAGATCACTTTAGATCTACTAATAGCCATCTTCAAGCCTGTAGTAGCAAACTTCCTAGGCCCAACTAAGGCCAAGGTAAAGAACTCAAAGGGAAAAAGAAAGTTGATATTCGACATGGTAGCTTAGGAGAATAAACTTAGTAAATGATCTCATGTTTGTGTTCTCCAGTCTCTGCTATATTGCCCGTGTCCCTAAATCCATAAACAGTTCAGGCTATTGACATAGAAATCCTATTCAAACTTACAAGTGGCTTCAGTTCTAATTTCAAAGCCTACCTCTTTCTTGTGACTTTTGACACAAGCTGAACCAAATATCAGATATGAGAAGATAGCCACAAGAAGTTGAGTCTCTGTAGTTAATTTCCATAGGTTTCTATTTGTCATTGAGCTGGAATGGCTTGATGTATGTGTATATGTCACCTAATCCACAGGTGGAACAAAAAAGCATTAGCTTAAAACATTGCAAAAGTCATGGTTGCCATTTTGTGTAAGCAGCATTGAGATGAGGCTTGGTAAAATAAAATATTTCTTTCTAGTACAAACCACCTCCATTATTTGAGATAACACATTTTATTTCTCATTTTTAGAAGACAAGGAGCACTCATGCAAATAGCATATCTTATCTGCCAGCTGGTAACTCCTTACATCTCAGTGATTTGTTTGCTAGCAATAGCCCTGTTATATCCATAGTTTGGAAGACACAGGAGGCAGGATTCCCATAGACTGAATGCTATGAAACCTTTCCAAAAAGAGAGAATGGGCATGGAGCATTTCTTACACTTCTTTAATCTGACACATCTTTCCAGCCTAGAGCTCTCACGTAAGGGACTGAATCATATGCCAAGCAAGAGGTGTCAGCCAACGCCAACATTGCTTGATCACTTGTAGCTTAATGCCACGAACATGGAAGTATGTCTGGTTTCTTTATTTATACATCAGTGAAGGTATGCTAAGTGAATAATCAGAGCAAATAAAACCTGCTGGTTTGATAGACTGGCATTACTGGCTGAAGCTTTCTAATTTTACCTCTAAACACTGAAGCAAGATAACTTCAGTGAGGATTTACAATGCAAATTGTAAGATCTGTTATAACCAGCAGCTAAAATAATACACATTCTGCATTGAATAATTGCTACAAATGCCTTGAGGTTTAAAAATATTTTTTGAGATGTTGCAAATAATGTGGCTGGATTTAAGTGCAATTTGACATGTGTGTTCTACTGGAGTTTTTTTGCACATAGCCTAGCCCCAAGTGTCTTTGCAGGTCTGCTCTTCAGTCAGTGTCAGCCACAAAAGCAACAGTACCTGCATGTACAATATACAAACATCTGGGTCAATCTCAGGTCAAAGCTCAACTAAAGGAGGCAGCATGCAATAAATATAAATGAAGTATATTACTATGATAAATAAAAGTGGGCTACATAAATGCAAACAAGCTTGACTGATAGTGAGTACATTTCCAAGACACAGGGTCAAGCTTGGTGCATCAGTGAGGCTGAGGAACTGAATGAGTTGTATTGCTGCAAGCAACTCAGAGATAAAAATCCCCACATAGTCTATAATAAAGTCATCCTGTCAGTAGATGGTCTGTTCCTATTTTCAAATCTTAGTTGTCACTGTCAAAGAAAGTGCTATATCTTTCCTGCTACAACTTCTTTTCCACAACCATCTGGAATTAGTAGTTCTCGTTTCATTTCATCATTGAGGCTTGCTCTCCTATTTCATTCTTTCATCTCTGCAATACTTACTGCCAGACAAATGATCTTTAAAAAAATACCTGAGTTTCTTTAGCTATAGTATGCCAATATTTGATGTTTTAATTTAGAAGATACATACTTTGGAAAAATATGGAAAGCATAACTTTTGATGGAACCTTGGCTTTTTAAAGTTTTTTTGTGTAGTTTGTATCCAGTGGTGGGCTGAGTTTTGACAAGAACTAACTCCATATAGTGTAACTCTGTGCAGACAGGGAGCAGTTCATCCACAAACCTACCTGCTGGGTAGGTTTTCAATGAGGGTCCCTGGAGTACTGTGAAAACAGAGCCACTGGACAAAATGTGCACATATTTTGTGCTCGAGCACTTGGGATATTGCTGAAGGACTCAACACTAAGCTGAGTATCCAGAATTGCCCTCTGGGGGCTTGTGGTGCAGAGAAGCACAGTGGGGGAAAGCTGGACAAGACTAGACAAAAGAAAACAAACAAACAAACCTAAGAACAACGGCAAAAGGGGGAAAAAAAACCCAAGAGGGACAAGACAAAAGATTATGGATAGAGCCCTAGAGAGAAGTGGGAGGCACGACTTGTACCATATCTGATTTCTTTTCCCATAATTTAATAGAGGTCTGGAGAATGAGGAAAGTGTGATGAAATGGTAAGCAGCAACACACAAGCCTTCTGTATTTGGAGTGAAAATGACTAGTGACACAGGATGTTCTGTTAAATGATGTCCATGAAAAGCAAGCACATGGTGAATCTTTTATCCACACAGGTTTCCAAAAAGACTGTTGCAGAACTCATCTCTGGGCTGGTATCACTGCTATTTAATGTCGTTTCTAGCAAACCATTTATCATATTTATGGCTACATCTAATCCTTTTTACTATGTTCTTTTTTCAAAAGGTCTCCCAGAGAAAGGCTATTCCACAGCTTTATGAAGCTATGAACTGGAGAATAACGCATGACCTAAAGCAAATGGAGGTGAAAGATGCCCACATTATATTGATTATCCAGGCCTGTCAAAGAATGCCAGTACATCAAGCATTGTTGACCAACTTTGCCATGCCTATAGATTTTGGAACAGGTAGTAAAATGCAATTGAAGGTGTGTGGACAAGGCTCCCATCCTGTTATCCTGCATCAATATTCTCAGCAAATATGTATACTTGCATCACCTTTTGAAAACTGAAGTCTCATCCTCATCTGCGCACTATGAGTTCCTGCCTTTTCAACAGCAGAAAAGGAGCACTGCCTAACCCTTCTGAATAACCATTTCCTCGGAGACTACACTTGAAAAAAATATTCAGAGCTTGTTAAGAATGTAGCTGGCTTTCAGAATACTAAGTGTCTTTCAATATTTGGATTGTTGAATAAAGTCCAAACACTGAGTAGCAGCTGCTGGACCACACACCATGTGAAAGAAAGAAAAAATGTTTTTGTTGAGAGATTTCTCAGGAGTTTCATACCATGCAAATCCTTCTGCTTCAGTTAAATCCCTGGAGTATGTAATCCTGATATAGTTAAACTGTTCTTGGATCATTTACTTCCCAAGAAGCTTACTTTGCTGCATGCTTGGTGTGCAATTAGTTATAGAGAAAGCCCTGTCCCTTTGCAAAGCAGAAAACAGCTTGTGGAACCTCAGCTGAGACTTGATCTGCATTTTTTTTTCAGAAGTAAAATTCATTGAAATATTACAGAAATTGTCTGACAAGATATAAAACATAACAAGAACTTCAAATTGCTTCTATTAGATTAGACCGAGTGTTCATTTCCCCCTGTATCTGGGACAAGCAGGAATATAACAGTAAAGGAAGAGTCCAGTGATGCTTCCTCAGGTTCTTGAATTTCCTGAGCCTTGACAGCAGATAGCTCAGTGGTTAATTAATGGTTTCTTTCATTAATGTTTTCAATTGCTTTGAAAATCATTGATATTTTGGCATCTGCTACATTTAATGGCAATTAATTTTAGCAAAGAAATTAACATCTTCAGTTCTCTTTAATGACTGCAAATTTAGAGAGAAATTGAACTTTTCTGGATTGGATCTTTAGGCTTCCTGTGATTTTGGTTTCCTTTTCTTCAAAATTTTTATACTGATACTTACTCATCTGTCTCACTGGCATGAGTCATTCTACAGTTATTTTATGAACACTTGTTAGTGAGACCTATTGATTCAATAGCATGTGTCAATCTGAAGACATTTCAGCAAGGTGTTACTCATTTCTTGATTTTCTTTTTAATTAGATCTTGTTCGTGACAGCTAAAGTTGCATGAACCTTTAGTATGTGTAACTGCATGAAAAACATTTCCTCATGCTGGCCGGTTTCCAAACTCTAGTTGATGAATCCAACTACTTATAATATATAACATATATTAGTGGAGAGGGAGAATTTGTGAAAGATGATTGCTTTAAATTATTACATAAACCATATTTTGTTATTAGAAATTAAGCTTGTGGGAAGACTGTGCTAACACCTATATTTTTCTGAGTTTCTGATATCTTTGTTCAACATACTTTTAATATTAGACATATGCAAGAGCATTTTATGCATTATACCTCTCATCTGAATTTTATAGACGTGTTTAATACGGCTTACTCAAAGATCTTACTGGAATAAAAAATATGATGATGAAAAAAGTTCTGGTTGATGGACTGAAAAATAATAAAATGAAATAAGAGATTACAAAAACACACTGAGGAAGAGAAAATTATCATTCATTTCTCCCCAAGAAACTGCTGATAAGAGAACTAAAATGTGAAGGGTACTTTCTGCTTCTTTTTCCCCTGTGAGTATGCACAGTCTGAAGATTAAGTCAGACTGTGCTAACTGTTGAGCTTCTTTGAGTGTAGCAGAAGATTCAAACCAGGTATTTTCTTTGCCTGTAAGAACGTTCCCTGATTTAGGCCACATGGGGGTGGATTGGAATCAGGGTTAAGTACTGAGAAGTGTCTTTTGGCCACGAAGCTGCCTGGAGTCAGCCAGCAGGGTAATGCTGAAAGCAATGCAGGGTGAAATTGAATTTGTACTAGGTAGCATTGTAGGCAAAAAACAGTGAGTGAATGTGGACAGGCAACACATGCACACGTATGTGTGAGTGAATGCCCAAAGCTGAACTTCAGAACTCTAAAGCAGGGGCCTGTTACTTGCCAGTTCCAGCTAGGGCTAGGCATAGGTTTTAATAACACTAGCACTAGAAATACACGGCACGTCTTGAACATCCCTCTTGACAAAGGGATGTGAGACAGGACACTCAGTTAGGAACAACTCTGCTGACATCAAGGTCAGTGGAGAAGGAGGGGGAGAAGATGCTTCAGGTGTCGGAGCTGAGATTTCTCTGCACCCTGTGGTGAAGACCATGGTGAGGCAGCTGTGCCCCTACAGCCCATGGAGATGGGGATGCAGAGATCCACCTGCAGCCTGTGGAGGAAGCCATGCCAGAGCAGGTGGGTGCCTGAGAGGAGGCTGTGACTCTGTGGGAGGCCTGCGCTGGAGCAGGGTCCTGGCAGAGACCTGCAGACCCATGGAGAGAGGAGCCCATGCTGGAGCAGGTGTCCTGGTAGGACTTGTGACCCTGTGGAGGACCCACGCTGGAGCAGGTTGTGCCTGAAGGACTGCACCCCATGGAAGGGTCACCCACGTTGCAGCAGTTTGCCACGAGCTACTGCCTGTGGGGTAGACTCATGTTGGAGAAGTTTGTGGAGAACTGTCTCGCGTGGGAGGGACCCATGATGTACCAGGGAAAGGACTCCTGTTCCTGAGCAGCAGGAGAAACGACGTGATAATCTGACCACAACCCTCATTCCCTGTCTCCCTGCACTGCTAGGGTAGGAGGTAGAGCTGGGAAGGAGGGGGTGGGGCAGCAGAAAAGTGGTTTTGAGGTCTTATTTTATTTTTCATTATCCTGCTCTGATTCTGTTAGTAATATACTCAATTAATAGCTCTAATGTGAGTCTGGTTTGCCCCTGATGGTATTTGGTTAGTGATGTCTCCTGGTCCTCATCTCCACCCATGTTATATCCACCCAATCTTCTGTTATATTTTCTCTCCCCTGTCCTGCTGCTGAGGGGAGTGATAGAGAGGCTTTGGTGGGTGCCTGGCATCCAGGAAGGGTCATCCCAGCTTGTCTTTCTTTCCCAGTACAGCTGGAACAAGACCACAACAGCTGATGGCATCTTCCCTTTCTCATGGGGACCTGCCACTCAGTCCAAACCAGGCTGTGGGAGATGGGGCTAAACTCCTTCCTGCTGTGTCTCATTTAGGCCTACAACTCCCTGCTCCTCAGTGTCTAGAGAAATCCCCCATTCTAGAGTCCTTATGGAACTCTTCCTTTTGAAAAAAAGCCAATACCAAAACAAACAAACAAAAAATCAAACCAAAACCCAAAACCAAACAAAAACAAACCCCCAAACCAAAACAAACAAGAAACCCCAACCAAACGAACAAACAAAAACCCAAACAAGAACCACCAAATCAACCAACCCAAAAAACCCCACAAACAAACAAAAACCCAAAAACAAAAACAAAAAACAAACAAACAAACAAAAAAACTTCAAAATGTGAGAGCCAGGGAGAAAAATAAAAGCCCCAAGATTACTCAAGATGTGTTTGTGCCAGTCCTGGACTCCAGCTCTTGATCTGTACTGCCCATCCATTTTTCCTAGTGGCTGGTCATAGCTTACACTTCCCACCAATCAAGTTAGCAAAGGAGCCCCCCACAGTGCAGCCATCCTGATTTTCTGACCCTGGGATTTTTGCAGTCTTCACCAAACGGTGCCATAGTTTAATCAATAGTGTTTGAATACACCTTTTACATAACCCACATTGGCTTATTGGTAAGTGTTGAGGTAGTGCCTAAGAAACTAAATGAGAAATTAGAGCAGTGAGTCTTCCTAGCTGTAAAACAGGGCAGCTGCATGTTTTGTCCTGATTGCTGGGATCAATCCTGGTAATGGTTTAAAGAGCAGCACTCTACGCTCCCATATCAGAAGTCTTTGAAAAAGAAAAGGCTGCTGCCTTTTCATTTTTCGTTTTGTCTGACCTGGGAAGGGGAGTAGAGGGCACGCAGTGAGCATTTTTACAGTTTGTTCATTGCTTAGGATGGAGGATGATATATTCTATATTCTGAGTGGTGCTTTGGGATAGGCATGTGAGAAAACCAAGGAGACTATAAATTTAAAAACCTAGTCACAGTTATTGAGGTACCTCTAACTGTCTTTAAATCTGCCTTTCATACTTTTTTCATAATTCCGTATTTTCTGTATTACACCTCAGTTTGTTTTGGGAGGGTCAACCCAATCATTATGTTAGTCAACATTTTGTCAGTGGTGGCATTTTTGTTTACTTCTGTGACAACAAACGACACAAGATTCTCTAAAACATCTACATTCACAGATGATTCACAGTGCCAAGTTACACAGGTCTGTCTATTAGCGTGACTTTAATCCATTAAATGCATACTTCACTGATGTTGTGTGGTGGCATTAATTGTGGCAAGCAGTAATAAGACAAATGCCTTACAAAAGCCTGCCTAGCCAGAATAGATGTACCAACAAAATTAATTATTTCCACACATGTAGCTGAGATTATTACAAAATCATATTTGTTGTCATAATTAACTGAACCCTGACTTAGTTTAGTACTATTTTGTCTAGGTCTGATTACCTAAAGACTACCTGTGCTAGAGACACCTGGATAACCTCACAATTCTTTTAAGATCAGCTTGCTGGAATTTTTAGGTGTAAGTTACTCAGGCCTGCTGATTTGAAGCAATTATCCCCCATACAAGCATTGGGGTTTTTTAATATCTTTCTCAGCTCTTAACAGAGTACTTCATCATCTTCATGTGAAAGAAGTACTTCCTCTAGTTTCATTTCAGAAACAGAACAGGGATTTATTTATTGTACACTCCTGCATTTCCTGTCTCATTATTAATGGCATTATCATTTCTAGTTATGGGCTTGTATTATTGCTGGGATTTCATTTGTTTCTACTATACTTTTAAAAAGCTTCTCATTATATGTTACCCAGAGACATGATGTTATTAGCCTCTCTTATCAATTATGTTCACTTCACAAAATATATTGGTTATTATCTGTTTCCTTCTTTCTCTTTTGTTCCATTCTGTTGGATTTCTCCCATTTGCGATAGCTTCTTTCAGTTCACACCTGCAATAAAAGCATCTAGGGAAAAAGTTTCTTCTCTCTTGACTATGAATTCATAGCTTTCTTGCCATATAACAAACCTTCTCGAAGAAATCTAAATCGAGTTTTACAATGATTTTTCTACCTTGACTTTGTTGTCTTTTGACTCCTTCAAAAATACCTGATCTGTATGTTCCAGATTGCCCTACTCTTTGGCCACAATGAATGTTACCATCACAATTTTGGTCTCTATACAAGCACATTCTTCCAGCCCAGTGATTTATCTATCTTCATGTCCCACAATAAAACTGAAAATAAATTCACTTTGCAACATCTTCTGAATTAGAATATTTTAAATTTGAGAGTTTCAGTAACTTTAACAATCTTGTGCAACTGGTAGAAGGAAGCCCTAAAGTCCATGTCCCCATGTTAGGAGTCCCTACCATCTACCAGCCTTCCTTATGCTGTTTTAATTTAATGCTCTTTTGGCTGTGCCCTGTAGTCCTTATGTAAAAAAAAAAAAATCCCTCACAGATGTAGGATTCAGATTATTCCATTATTCGTGGGCAGTAGTGGCAAACCCGTAGTGTAGGCGGAGGAACAAGCAATGCCACTGTAGCAGTAACGTAGTGCCCTCTCTTCTGCCCTCTTTCCCTACCCAACCCTGCTCCTGAGAAGGTAGTGGGGTGCAGAGCTGCCTCTGAGGGGTGTTGGGTAGGGGGAGGGGGAAAACTTCATTATTCCCCATGACCTTGTGTGCACACAGAATAGTGATCTCTGTAAATACAAAGCATTCCTAGTGAGTAAATAACACAATTAACCCAAAAACATTTAAAAATTAGGAGGTCTTATCTATTGCAAGATCTGTGAACTCAATTATCTATGGTTGGTCCACCTTTAGCTGAGGTCACTGTGTGTAGCTTCATGAGAAAGCTTTAGAAGATTTTTAAATGTCAGAATAATATGAAGTTCCCTTTTAAACAAGTGAGGGTTTATTTGTTGCATATAAGAAGGAAATAAATGCCATTCTGGTATATTTATTTGTTTTATGCCAGACCTTTGAGCAAAAGCTATTAGTGATTTGGAACCAAATGTTCTTCATTGTGTTTGGCCTGAAGCAGGGGAACATGATGATCTTGAAGTTCAAAATTACATTACTGTCATCTAAATCAGAAATTTGATGATGTTGAGTAAAATAATTATAACATGTAAGTTAAGATTAGTATGTGACAGTACTGGCAGTGTTATGGGAACATTGCCCATTCATTTTCCCCTATAGCCCCATTGCTTAAAAAATGTGCCACATTGATATTTAGATGGCTACAGTTTTGGATTTAATATAGTCCTGCATTTTTAAGTGTTACCTGTTGCTAGAAACAATTTAATTTGGAAGCATGCCTGTAGGAGCAAGATAATGTAAACCATTCAGTCTTTGTTGTTTTAGCAGCTCTTCATGGATCCTGGACCTTGGTTACAGCAAGTGGAGAACAGGCATGGTCTTTCATAGAATCGTAGAATACCAGATTGGAAGGGACCTCAAGGATCATCTGGTCCAACCTTTCTTGGCAAAAACACAGTCTAGACGAGATGGCCCAACAGTCTGTCCAGCTGAATCTACCACTTCCCTGGGGAGGTTATTCCAATGGCTGTTTATTCTCCTTGTGAAAAATGTTCCTTTTGTGCTGTTATGGTCCAGTTTGTAAAATTAATAGAAATGCCCCTGCCCAAAGTAAGGTGCAAATGAGATCATATGCCAAAGTCAATAGTAAGGATCTTATTTAGTAGTAAATATGAGAAAGAGAGCAAGAGAGAGAAAAGGGAAGAGGAAAAAAAAA
>VYXC01004225.1:1186842-1236737 GCA_013397175.1 Platysteira castanea | reverse complement strand
GGGGACAGAAAGACAGTGACAGAGACAGATTAAAGAAAATGTCACCACTCCGATGATCCCACTGGCATCCTGATGATCCTCTCCAGCTGGTCTTCTTGGTGGTGAGGGTCCCCCAACAAACACAGAGTCCAATGGATTAATATATATTCAGGCCAGGTGGGAATGCCCGGGCGCCTCCCCAGGAGGGGAGACAAGTTTGATTCAGTCTCCGGCAACAGACTCTGGATCTGTTGCATCATTTTGCATCACGGGCAGTCCTGTGGAGCAAGGCCTCAGGAATAACTCTGGGGAGCACTTTGGGGAGGTGTTTGATGGATTATGACATCCCCTCAGCTGCTTCTCATGTGAATGTCCCATGGATGTGGCCTTCCTGGTGGGGCTTTCAAGATGAGCAAGTTTGTGTAAGGGAGGATGGCTGTTAACCTGGCCTCTGCGGGCTGTGGTCTACCCCACCCCAAACACAGCCAGGGATGATTTTCTACTGCATTTGACTTCCTTGTGGATGCATTCCTTTCCCTCAGCCTTGTTTGTTTCTCCCCAGACCTGAGATGATTGAATAGTGTTCCCTTTATGTTTCTGGGGAGCTTAACTCACAGTCCAAAGTTTCAGTCAGGCATCTTCAGGGAGGGTTGAGCTATGGTGGTTGTAGCTTCTTTATACAGTTTTTGCTATAATGGGCAAAACTCCTTCATAACAATGTTTAAGGCATGAACCATTTCAGTCTCTGACATGTGCCCAACTGGAATGTCCCTAGAAGTAACCTATTACCCCTCATCTTTCCATGTGATTCCTTGGAAAAACAGGGTTTCTATCTTTTTACAGCCATCTTTTAAATACTACAACATGGTGCTAAGATCTCCTTAAGCCTTCTCAAGACAGAACAAATCCAGTTCACTCAGCCTTTTCTCACACTGAGCTTTGCAGTCCCTTTGTAGCCCTTCTCTGGATTATCTCCGGCCTGTCCACATCTTTCTGTGTAGCATGGACCAAAACTGAGCATGGTATTCCTGATGTGGCTGGACAAGTGCTAAGTAGAGTGGGATACTGACTTTATAACATTGTAAGGGCTGGTGATGCCCTTGATGCAGCCCAGCATCCTGTTCACTTTGTCTGCCACAGCAGCCCAATTTGCTCATAGGGANAATAGTGTTCCCTTTATGTTTCTGGGGAGCTTAACTCACAGTCCAAAGTTTCAGTCAGGCATCTTCAGGGAGGGTTGAGCTATGGTGGTTGTAGCTTCTTTAGACAGTTTTTGCTATAATGGGCAAAACTCCTTCATAACAATGTTTAAGGCATGAACCATTTCAGTCTCTGACA
Source organism: Platysteira castanea (assembly GCA_013397175.1). NCBI lineage: Eukaryota > Metazoa > Chordata > Aves > Passeriformes > Platysteira > Platysteira castanea. The sequence continues at coordinate 1,235,420 of VYXC01004225.1, read as the reverse complement.
TGTGCCCAACTGGAATGTCCCTAGAAGTAACCTATTACCCCTCATCTTTCCATGTGATTCCTTGGAAAAACAGGGTTTCTATCTTTTTACAGCCATCTTTTAAATACTACAACATGGTGCTAAGATCTCCTTAAGCCTTCTCAAGACAGAACAAATCCAGTTCACTCAGCCTTTTCTCACACTGAGCTTTGCAGTCCCTTTGTAGCCCTTCTCTGGATTATCTCCGGCCTGTCCACATCTTTCTGTGTAGCATGGACCAAAACTGAGCATGNGAGCATGGTATTCCTGATGTGGCTTGACAAGTGCTAAGTAGAGTGGGATACTGACTTTATAACATTGTAAGGGCTGGTGATGCCCTTGATGCAGCCCAGCATCCTGTTCACTTTGTCTGCCACAGCAGCCCAATTTGCTCATAGGGAGCTTGTTGTCCACCAGGATCCCCAGGCCCCTTTTCACTGGGCTGCTCCTCAGCTGGGTAGATCCCAGTTTGTACTGCACTCATGGGTTATGTTTTCCCAGGTGCAAGACCTTATACTTGTCCTTGACGGACTTCATAAGGTTCTTGTTTGTGTCTGGGAAAACACAATAAAGACGCTCTCACACCTGCTAGGTTTAGCAGAAAGGAGGGAAAAGAGCAACTTTATTTACATATGTCACATCTTATAGAATTCTCAACTCCACAAGGGATTGGAGAACATGTCACTTCCTTCTCAATCCCACTGGAGAAAAAAGATGCTCATCAAAGTTTCTCTTATTACAAAAGGAATGAAAAACAGAAAAGACGGTTAAATAAACATCGGCTATTGTTTACATGAAACTGTGTGAAGAATTTCTGACTCCAAGGTTAAAACAGAAGGCTTAACAAAAACCAGGGCAACACTTGTTAGCCCAGTCTTCCAGTCCATCCAGATGTTTCTGCAGGGTGACTCCCAATTCTGAAGTGTCCACTTCCCCACTCAGTTTGGTGTAATTGGCAACCTCTGTCAGTGTACACTTGATCCCATCATGCAGATCAGCTACGAAAGTCTTAAACAGCAGCAGGAGCAATATCGATCCCTGGGGAACCAATTTGTGGCAGGTTGCCAGTTTGAAAAGGACCTATTTACTACTGTCCCCTGGGTACAGCCTGGCAGCCAGCTCCCCACCCACTGCACAGACCACTTGTCTAGAGCCTCACATGTCAGTTTCTGCAGGAGGAGACTGTGGGAAACAGTGTCAAAAGCACTGGAGAAATCCAGGTAGACAATGTCCACCACTTGCTCCACTTCAACCAAGTAGGTTACTTTGTCCTAGAAGGCGACCACGTTTGTTAAGTATGATTCGCCCTTGGTGAATCCAAGCTGGCTTTTCCCAGTCACGTGCTTCATCTAACTTGTAATAGCACTGTATGCNGGGCAGTTCCTGCGGAATTTTGGCTGGCATTCAGATCTCTGCAGAAGCTGAAAGCTAGCTGAGAGATAAGATAAAATAAACAACCTTGATATGAAACCAGCAGGCCTCTCTCATCTTTTCTGGCTCTGGGACAGGACTCTGAAAAGCCAAAGAACCACCCAAAGTACATGTGAGAGAGAAGAAACCACTCTCACGTGCCTTGAACTATCTGTTAACACAAATACTACCACACTGATGAAAGTATCCCTGTAAATCTCTTCAGGCCAGTCATATGGTCAAATTGAGTCAAACCTTTCATCCCTTTTCTACCTGTAGCAAAATGTCAGATAATTATTGTCTTAAACTGGGTAAGAGTCTGTAATGTTAACCCAGCTAAATCTATCTCACAAAATGATATTATATCAAAGCAAATAAAAGATGGTACTTTGGGGTAACCATGAGGAAAGAAGGGAGTGATCCAGGTCTCCAGTTTTTATTCTTGCAGGATTTTTTCTCCTCTGTCTTCACATTGTAACCTCAGAGGTCCTTCCATCTCTGTTGGTACCATTCACCTTTGTTATCTTTAGGTATTGCATTAATTGCCGTGTTGCATTAGTTATCACTTTAACCATGAGCTTTCTCCTGTATCCATGTATGGATAAAATGTATTTGTCTGCTGGTTTCTGGCTTTGATATGAGTAAAACTGATCCATTAACTGATCATAATTTCAGTCCCCAAAACAGGCTTGTGTGGGAGGCAGATAAGTTCAAGGGATACTCTCCGCTGAAAGATGCATGTACAATTAAGTGCCTTCTTTATTCAGTGTCTGTCTTCTTTTGTGTGGAATATAACCTATTATCATTTATATGGGTATTTTATGTAGCTATGCAGTTAGATGGAAGAGCAAGTATCCCCTTCTTTCCCAGACTGTCTGTGACATCCCTTGTTTAAAGTATTTTGAATGCTAATTAGGTTTTCACTGCCCCTCTCTTTAGTGTCTGCTAGAAGTTAGCTCCTATCCAGTAACCACCTTGAAGTTACCATAGATCTTGCTAATTATCTGTTTCCCCATAATTCCAATGGATAAGAACCTGTCCAATCTGTGACAAAAAGGCTTAAATTATGCAGTAAGTGCCCTGGATTCTCTGACTTTCTAGCATGGCAAACTGCAAATACTGCAGCTTCAGGTAGATTTAAAAGAATGAGATTATTATTGCATTCAAATGAAATAATAAATATATAAAATGAATAACCCATGAAAGAAATTCCTTGCATTATTTGCCACAGTAAATTAAGCTTGTTTTACCCTGCACCTGCATTTCTGCACTGCTTCTGAAATGTAAAGGAAATGAAGAGCTGAGGGTGAAAATATTAACAGGCTCAACAACAGCAGTTAAGCTGGCTAGAAGATAATTTGGGATTTGAGGCATGAAGGAAGCCCTGGGAAATGATTTGAGACTCAGGATTCAGAACTTACTGTGAATGTTTCTGCTTAAAAGACAAGCCAGTAAAAAGCTTATCTGGTTAACATCTTAAATAGCATGAAAGAAATGCAGTCTCAGCCTGTCTGCAAATGGGAAAACAATGCTGAGCTGCTTGTATTTGTGCTAAAGATTTGGCAGAATTTCACTATCCAGAAACCAACAGTTTTATGGCCAGATCCACACAGGGACCATAAATGTTGCATAGCCTAAATTTTAGGATGGATGGATGTGTCTCAAGTAGGTAAGAGGGTAAACTGAAGCAAGGGTGTCTCTTAAAGCTGACACTTTCCCTTACAGTGGCACAAGGACAGAGATGGATCAAGATGTCTCTTGACTCCCACGGCTAGGTAGCATTTTTGCCTAGGGAACTGTGGTTCCCACCTAAGTGCTCTTCCAAAGTCACTGCTCCTGTCATCAGGCTGGCAGCAGCCTCAGGATAGAAGGGAGGAAGAAATACTGTCCTCTCTGGTGTAGCAGCACTCGGTGGCTGACTCACACCATGAACTGTGAGGTTCTCTGTTTTCAATCCATATCAAATAATTTTGTAGCTGAAACTGGCAGCCCACCACTCTTGCTGTCAGATGAAGTGAGATGCCTCGTGTTTCAGCTCTCCTCTTCCCACAATAAATATTCAGTTCATTAAGACACGGGAAAAGGACAGATGTGTGAAGCACACAGGGCTGTGTACCCTCTAAAATGTTTATGGAGCATGTGAGATCTATGGCTCCAAATGACACCTGACAATAGGAACAGTGATATTCAGGGAGATCTCTTAATCCAAGGCAATGCTGCTTGCTTTTCTGCTTGTTTTTGCAACTCCTGATAACTGGTGAGCTATGAGCTCACTGGGTCAGACTGCAGGCATGCTATCCTCAGAGGTGCTGCGTGGACAGCTTGGCTTTGTGTCAATCTGCCTGTCAGGGTGCAGAAGAGCATGTTGCATTTTGGAGGTATGGCAGTGTCCCTGCTTGGAAAACATTCCTCTCTTTCCAGAATCCTAAATATTTGCCTTTTTTATTATTTTGTTCTGGTCTTGATTTTGTCGATTACATGCAAAATACTCCAAACATTTCCATTCTGGTTTATGGCCTGCCCTCCAGGACTCACTGAGGCGATGCTTAGAGCCCAGCTACATCCATACTTAACTACTCTTTACTGGCATAGATGACATAAATAAAAAACTCTTGTGTTTAAGACTGCCTTCTAGCATTCTTATGCTGTTGAAGTATTAGCTGATACACAGATGTATAAATTTCCTGGCCTGTATACCCAGGTACTGGGGTCTTTTCCAAAGGGATGTGTTATGATCCAGCTGCACTCACAGTTGGTGAGGATTAATGCTCTAATTACCTTTTATTCTTCTTCTCAGTTCTGCTCTACATTAAATACTTGGCTGGAAGATGACATACTCCTCTGCTTAAATGATAGCTAAAATGGAGGACAACTCCAAGTGAACAAGGAGAGACAATGGAAATGTCTGAAATAATACTCACGGTGAGAAGATTCATTTATTTCTTTCTAACAGTTCACAGTATTATTGTCTTGTTCCACTTTTTTCTGATGTAGAAACGTAATTTGCATCACATCTTTTTCCCAGGAGGCAGATGCTAGAAACTCCTTAGGAGCTGATTAAGATTTTTCTCACTGAGTTCATATTTGTCGTGCAATGATTTGTGAGTAGCCTGACTTGTTTGAAATACTAATGCTAGAAGTTTGGCTTAATTGACTTAGCCCTGGATTTTCTATAAACTTCATTAATTCTTTCCTAATTTTTTTCCTTACAGTGGCTTGCTGAGAAGTGGGTCAGCAATCATCATTAAAATGTCATTTATATTCTGTGTAACTTCATTCTCCAAACCTGCTATATATTATACCTGTAAGATGGAATTTTTGTGCTAACTTCTGCAAAAGTGACAAGACTATCACAGAAAAGAAGTATACACTGAAAACACAAAGAATTGTGGTTAACTTTGAGTCCAGCCGAAGGAGTTTTATAACGGAACCATACCTATTGATCTAATACTTGACATGCTTTCCCATTACCCATGCAATCCAAGACTCCCCTCTAAATCACTTAATTCAGGAAGTCCTTTTAAGACTTCCTTTACATCACTGGACAACGGCATACCTTTCATACAATTGCACCTCTTCATATATTACCTGCTAATTAATGCCCTTGGAAACAGTTCCTCTGCTTTCTGCTAACTAACCAGGGAGAGAATCCAGACTATTAGCCAGTATACTGGTGAATATCTCAACATCAATATAGAACAAGTAGACAGGGCTGTGAGAGGCAAAATCAAATTTGTCTTTGTTAGGTTTCAAGTCAATTAAAGAGAGGCTTCTATTGATTTTGAAATTTGCTGGGATTCCAGGAAACTTAAAAGGGTTGCAAGACAATCCCTTACTCTGTTTAATGCCTCAGTAAGGCTTTTCCTCCTGCTCTTTTTAGTCTTCTACCATTTCCTCACATATTCCTACGCTATTATTTCTGTTAAACTTTCCTAGCAGTTTTTCACCCAGGATCTGAACTACTGCAATGTCAGCTGTTAATCTTAGTGTGCCGTCTGAGCTTTTAAAACTACTTTATCCATCAGTTTTGCCTAGATGGGAATAACTACTTCCAAATGAAATACACTTTGTGATTACACTTCTGAGGTATTGTTATGAATGGATGATGTAGGTTTAAATCAGCTCCTGTCTGTTGCCCAGGCCTCTGGCAGCAGGCAGTCACGTTACTGATGTGGCCAGCACCTCAAGACCCACTCTCATCCACAAGTTCTTTAATAATGGCTGATTCGGTCTATTATAAAATGAATTATTTATTAATAGACACAAAACTAACAGACATGAGACTTAAAACAGACTATTACTACACAGGGATAAGACAAAAGGGAATACTAGTATTATACACACGAAGTTAAAGGTATCATTAAATTTACAGCTAGCTGAGAAATAGTATAACTTAGGATTCAATGTTTCTTACCATCCAATTCTTTGATGGAGTACATATTGAAAAATCCTTTCTTTCAGTTCCTGGAAAAGTAGGCCCAAAGTTGCATCCAAGCTTCAAAGAGAAACCTCCTCACAGGTTCCCAGGGAGTGTGCAAAAGACTTCTGCCTCTGTGATAAACTGTAGTACTTTTATAGTGTAAAAACAGGCCTTTTGGTCACCCATGTTTGGTCATCTCTTCCTACGTCTGTTAAGCTGGCAGACCTTTTGGTGCCAGGAGAGGATACTTGCTGGACCGCCCGGGTTATCGCTGCTATCTGCACTGGCCATCTGTGGTGGGAGAGGGGTGATACGCCCTGCCACAGGAATACCCGGTTTAATGCCCATCAAAACACCCTTCTAAGTGTAGGAAATGCTGATTTCTTCCATTTTGCTGAAGACTAAGGGTGATAATGGAACTGTTAGGATCAAGGAACGATTTTAAGCTGCTAAAATCCAAAAATCTTCCTAAACCTAAGAAGAACTTACTGAAAACAACTACAATTCTTGCAGTCTCTGTGTAAGTATACCTTGGGTTAACTAAAGTATTTTCTAAATTATTTGCATTGGTATTTGGCTTCTTCCGTCTTTACAGGACAGAAAGTAGCTGTCATATAAACCAGATGTCTCACTGCCCAGACCCTTAGAAACATGGCTTGCTAGATATTCCCAGACTATGCCTGAAACAGCAAAATAATTACATGTATCTTAAAAGAGAGATGGACCAAACCTTCTTTTCTGTCAGAAAGGCAATAGGAGATCGTATTGGTATTGACCTAATGGCTATCACATTCTCACAGGAAAAAGGAAACCTGCACAACTTCTCCTCCTCTCCAAGAGGATTCAGATCTCCTTCAAATCTCAGGGTTTATTGGGCTAGAGAAAAGGAAAAGAAGGAACACACCCACATCCTAAAATTACTTGCACTTCTTCAGGAGTAAAGAGGCCAGTATTTTAATCACTGCTTCTGGGACCATGACTTTTTAATAGAAAATTGAAAAGCAGTGCTGGGAACGGTGCTTCTGGGTTGGGAAAAGTGGGGTTGAAATAGCTCAGGTCTCCTCATTTGTGGGTGGATATGGCTGGACACTATCCCCTCCTCTTTCTCTACTCTCAGCTGTCATACTTTTGCAGGAAGAAATGAGCCATGCTTGGTGCTATTAAAAAGAACGTGTGTGTGTCTCTGTCCTGAAGAGCTGGCTACGGGCTCCCAGGTAACACAGAGACAGGGAACTCAGGCCCTAGTGCTGCAGCATGACACTCAGCTCCCTCACCTTCCATGGGAAGCCTCAAGCTCTGTGTCTTGGCCCTGTGGACTTGCCATTTTGTGTCACCTAAGTCCCTGTGACCTGAATGCTAGGCTTGTTTAGGGTTCTCTCTTCACTCCTGGGCCTCCTATTTCTCTAATCAGTGCTTCCCCTCTGCTGAACTCTGTGCTCATTTATCATAGAATCTAAGCGGGATTATAATTTTTCACAGCTTAATTATTCCTGTTAAGTGTTCATTATCTTTTCACTGGTATGGTCGGGTATACAGCATAGTGCAAAAGCCAGGGGTGCTAGAGCAAAAGCCCATAGCTCTCTACAATGTGTATGAGGTGTGCCACCTACATACATCCAGAAAACCCTCTCTCCCTTGCTCCAGAGTTACTTTTGCAGGAATTTAACACATTTTTGAAGAATTCCTCCTTCCTTAGGTCAGTCAGGTCTGGGATTTCTTTCAACCCAGTGTTATTCCTTCTTCCTCAATTGTCCAAATTATCTATTTTTCAGGTCTTTGCTTTCAAGATCCTGAAGTCTCTTATCTCTATCAGTAACTGTATCTGAATGCCTGTTTAAGCCTGCCTCAACTTCAGTCACTCTACCTTTTATTGTAATTCCCTGAAAGAGGCCTGCATCAAAGCTTCTATTGATGTTAGCTCAGACAGTAATTCTCTAATGTCTGCCAATCTTCCTCTGTTGTACCTTGTTTGCAGCACAATGCTGGGCCTCCGGGACCTCCTGGGGTCCCAGTGCTCCTCTTCGGCCGCTTGCAAAGGCATCGTTAATACCAGAAGTGCACCTGTGTACAAGTGTGCTGGCATAAGGGATCACCAAATATTTTAGGAGGGGCTTTGGGATAGTTTGCATTTTCTCGAAATCATTGAAAATGGCATACTGACGGCTGCTTTGAATAACTGCTACAGCCCTCAAGACATGCCTATTGCTCTGAATAGCCTCTACTATCCACTTTTTCTTTTAGAGTCCTAAAATTTTCAGACTTTAGTAAAGGGTGAGTTCAGCCTCTCTGATCCAGCTTGGCACACATCACTCATGACTGCATCCTCATGACACTTTCACATGCAGATAGTAAAGAATTACTTAGGAAACTGTATCACAAGTCCCAACCACACTTACCATGTAAAAGTGGCTGCCCAGCCTCAGATCTACAGGTTCAAGCTTCTCCTTTTGCCAAAAGGCAAATTCCTATGATGAAGCATGTTATTCATTGATGCTTTTCCTGCCAAACGAATATGGAAAAAGGCCTAGCCTTGCATTCTGTATTTATTTGAAGATGGTCTGTGCCTTTATCCTTCTTCCTTGTTGTCATGATACTAATGCAGAGTAGAAGAAATGCGTTCTTTTTCCTCCCCTTTCTACGCTGTGATCTAACTACCACTGCAAGAGTCATTTGTTATCTCCTTGAAGTAGTTGTACTCAGCTTGAAATTCTCTCCTCAGCTTCTTTTACAGCCAGTATTTGTCCGGATTGAAATCAAATGCTCCATCCAGTGATAAGGCTGCCCGATGTGCTCTCCCAGGCCAAAGTGAAAAAGTATATATCTAGTTATCCAGTATCGCAGCGCTCAGGAAAACATGCTGTATAAATAGGAAATTCTGAGGAGAAAGGTGAATCCTAAACACTGTCTTCCTCCGGACCTCACCTGTCTTGTGTGAGCTACATAGAGCTCAGAGGGGATTAATTTCCCAAAACACTTATCTGGAAATAGATATCCACAGCGTGCAAGAGGACACCACGGAACCTGCTGTTAAAACTGTGCTGAAAACCATCACAGTTGTTATCTGCTCTAAATTTGCCCTTTGGCAAACATTACCCCTTGCACTGAAGCAACTCCGACACCAAGGGTACAAAGCCCAGGGAGGTGCCCATGGAGGGCAGAGAAACTTGCAACAGGAAGAGCACCCCACGCTGTGCTTTGAGTCAGAGCCCAAACTCACGCACAGATCTCAGCTCACGCTGCTTTTTGGGTGGCTTATAGCTCAGCTGTGCTCTTCAGAAACAGAGCAAAGCAGACAACTGCCTAAGCAGTGTCTGCTGTAGCAGCCCACTTTGAGCTGGTGGAAAACACCATGTGTTTCATACCAGCCCTGACTACTGCTGCAAAGGCCTTTGCTTTCCTCTGAGAGTGGGTTTATAAGAGTACTGAAATGAATCCTACAGCTGCTGTGTTCCCTGTTGCAGGAACTGTAGACACAGCCTAAAACAGAGAATTCTGCACAGGTAATATTATTCCCCTCTAAATTAAAACATGGAAACCCCTTATTGCTTTCTCTGGAGATGAAGAAATCAATTAGCAATCCTCCACCTCCAAGAACTAAATGTATGGAATTGTTTTCTTTGCTTTAATATACAAGGCATTCTGCTCTTGCTTTTTTTGTGCCATTTTCTCCTGGTCCAAAATCTCATAACCCTGATTTAGGTGCTAATATGCTGCAGCGAGTTCCAATCCCCAGGCAGCTTCATCATCTCCAAGCTGTGCAGGCTTAAACTCTTAACCTGTCATAATACCATGATTAAGGCCCATCATACATTTGAACAGTTTGAAAGCCCATGTCTGCTTCCTCACCAGACACTCTCACTCTCCAATGAAAGGCAAAATCAATTGCTCCCCACAGGAAACAGAGGAAAGCCAAGTGGGTATTTTCCACGGCCATTTACAGCATTATAGCCCAGCTCCCTGACCAAGTTTATTGTAAACTTCTACTGTTCACAGTCTTGCTGGTCTTTGTGGATGAAACAGAATAATAAGATCCTCCACACTGCTGATATTCCCAAGTGACTTTAAAGGACCACAAACTTACATTGTAGTATTAAATATGTCCTATGACTTTTAGATCACAATGTAGCACTTTGCACTACTCATGTCATAGGTCTCCCCAGTTCATTGCTTGTCATTTGGGTACTCCTAAGACAGCCCCATATCTAGCCATAATCATAAGGATTGAATAGCTACATGGTGTCTAGTTTAAGAAGGTAAATGATGGTGAGTCACAAGCCCATGAAATCTCACTAGGAATGTTACAGGTAGCGCTGCCCTGCTTGCAGAAAGGATTTCTTCTTTTGTGTCATGCAGTCTCAGAGGGAGTATTCATATATGTGTGTTAGTTACCTCCTACTTCCCTTTATAGTAGAAGAAGAGAAGTTGAACTGCATGCTCAATGCTAGAAAAAAGCTTAAATCAAATCAAAACAGGAAAGCCATGCTTCTGCACTAAGCACAGATGGTAGATATGCTAAAACAGAGTATTTAGAGCAGCAAACAAAAATAACTGCATATGTAAAAAGCCTCTTTTTTTTCCAGTTCACATATCAGTCTGGTTTCTTGCCTTCAGTGGTCAGGAAGAAAAGAGCTCCTATGGTTTAGTGACATTTCCAAGTATTTATAGTTCTCTTGTAGTAACCTTTTGTTTGTTAGATAGCAGAGTTTGCACAGTATGTTGAGTATGTCATTAAACATTTGCCTGAAGATCTGAGTGTTAGCATCAGTGACAGAGTTTCCCAAACATGTCACATTTTCTTTGGCTGTCATGAAAAATTATAGCTACTGTGACTCACAGTTTAACAGCAGCTATTTGTGATATTTTAACCTAATGACAGCCCCAGAGGAGAAACAAGAGACACAATAAAGCATCTGCCACTGACTTGCTTGAACGGAGGGATTCCAAGCATTATTAGGATGCCAAATTAAAGAGAAAAGGCTCTTGTGTCAAATGTCAAAGGGTCTTGGTGTTTGTTAACTTTACTGTAATTTATGTCTTATCTCTGAAAGCATATAAAGAAAAAGAAAAGAAATATTCCTTTTCTCTTTATTGTCTCTGTCTCTGTACTTATCTGCATGCTTCTTGTGCCAGAAAGGGTTAAATGCTTTTTAAAAAACCCACACAATTAATCATTACACTTTTTAACAGTTAAATACTTAGTGGAAATATTTATTACCTTCTAGTGTATCTCATTTTTTCAATGTAAATTTTAAAAAGTTAAAAAAACAATTAAACCATATGGGTGTTTCAGGTGCCAAATGGAAAAAAGACATTTGTGATGTATTACTCTATATTTTCTCTTAAACATATTGCTCTTTACTGCAAGAGAAAGCCAAAGAAATGAACTTTTCAGTGTCTGTAACATGAAAACTGTTCTTTTCCTGTTAATCTGCAGTCTTTCCCCATTTCTGTCAAAACTTCTTCTGCCATCCTTACATTCATCAGGAAACTTATTCATGTCATAATTTGTCCATGTGTACAATGAGAATAGAAACACTTGCCTCCCTCTAAGTTAAATTCAGCATTATTTGGAAATGTTTTAAGAACTTGAAGAGAAGACGAAAGAGTGCACAAGTGCACAAATTGGTTTCTATAAATTCAGAGATTTAACCCACATGATTAAGATGACAATGCCAAAAGCTGAGCCCCAGAGAAAACACAAACAATTGTCACTGATAGCAGCCAGCTAACAGATTTTCCCATGATGGAGCTCTTGAAATCTATTCTAAGAGCAAAGATTAATACATCATTCTGCACCAATATCATCAGCCACCTAGAAATCTTCACCCTGGAGTAAAGGAACCCTTTAGGCTTTTTGACAAAGGACAAAACTCTGCAGTCCTGTGTGTGGCTTCGCTGTATATCATTTTATTACCTCACGGGAAAAAAAAATCCATGAAAAAATCCATGAAATATGATGTTGTTTTTGCTTGTCCTCATGGACATTCAGTAAATCAGGCCACCTTACAGCAGCAACGTTCACATTTCAACATAAAACCCTGATATCACCTAAGCAGATTTGTGAAATATCTTCTCAATAAACAGGACTGGAAAGTGAAGTTATATGAATTAAAGAACAAAACATTCTTAAGGAAACTTTGATTCCCTTTTCAGAGTTTATCGCCCCACATATTGCATCTTTTAGGCTGACACCCACAAATTTATAAGATTTTATTGGAAATTTGTTGATTGCACCATTTAAGCAAGGCAAACATAATCATGATTTTCAGGAAACCAAAAGTCTGACTGACATCATCTCTCTAAATTTCCACAGACTGCATTTCCTATTTTCACTAACTGCAGTGACCCCTCCGAAACAAGTCTCGTGTTTGTATCAGGTGTATTAGCACAAGTACATCCATCACTGTGTGCCTTAACTTCGCATTGTAATGCAGCCCTAGATCCTTCCTCACAGAAAAGCCAACATGCACTTCTGACTGAAAACGTAGAGTTGGGTGAGAGCTATCATACACTGCTTTTCATAGGAGGATTATGAATACAGAGCAAAAGCTTTTTATTATAGTTTGACCACAAGGAACGTGCATGAATGTTGCATTTCTCTCCCCAAAATTTAAATGAAATTGTTTACTAGAACAGAAGGATTGCAGCTGTCACACATTGCCATAAGGTCAGAGACAGAACTAAAACTTGGAATCCTACTAAGATTATCCTTTCAAATGAAGATTGCAAGAAAGGAAATAGTACAGTCTCAGTGACAGTTCTCTTCAAAATAGGTTTTTCAACACTTTATAAAAGGATGAGAAACAGGAATTCGACACCTAATCCTAATGGACACAAACTGAACATCCAGTCCAGAAAAACAGAAGCTGTCCTTGTGCAGGACCCCACTTGTTGTCTCAGTCCCATGAGAAGTCATATTAGCAGTTATATCTGCAATGCAATCTCTCACTGGTTATGGCTTGGGCTAGGATCCTATCCATGACAAAGTCTACAAAGGTTCTTCAGAAGACACCATCAGTGTTGTCTTGCACTAGCATAGCAGTACATCCACCTCACTGGGATTCAGACAGTTTAGAAACTAAGATCATCTAGCTCTAGTCCACAGACCAGTAGCAAAGCATAATTACGATGTGAGTTATTATTGATCCAAAATTTCCTGTGAATTGGACATTTCCCTGTCTAGAATGAAGAGAGACTTAGCACAACACTCAAAACATTCTATAAACTGTGCTTTTGCTTATATAACAAATTCAAATGTGATTAGAAGGTATGTGTGGAGGTAAGCTAAATTGTTACTGAAGGACAGAGGAAGGGGGAGAAGGAGGGAGGGAGGTTACAGAAGGAAAAGCAATCTACAAGGTGGAAGGAAACATAAACCATCCTGATTTATACTTTTTCTCCACCCCTTCTGTTGATTGCTTTTCCTTCTAGAGACACATCTTTTCTCTTCTTCTACAAGGTGGATGTGAACTGATTTACGTTGCCTTTCCAATAGATAGTTAACCCACCCTCCTAGTCAAGAAAAAAACATTAAAAAATTAATACAGTGTACCTCCTTCAGCTAGCTTTATTTGTCTTCACTGGCTGTTTTTTTCTTTATTTCATGAAAATCAGCTATGTTAGTAGTGTATAAAACACCACCTAACTTGTTGCTTTAACTAGTAATAGTAAGTATGCCATATTTGCTTAAGGGAACCACACAGCAGTAGGTACTTGGAAAACATCAGATGTAAATTAGCCTTGGATTATTCTGTGTATCTGCTGTGCAATGGGTAAATATGTATAGCACATAAATGTCAATTTATATCCTATTTAACAACTCTGATGATATAAATTGCTATTCTTTCTTGAAGAAGATGCTCAGTGGGTGGAGGAGTCATTAAGAAGCAAACTGGTCTCACAAAGTTGCCCCATCCTTGCTGCCACATGATGTTAGGGCAAGTCTGAAGGTGGTTATGTGGGAAAATCCACAAACTTAAAGAGAACAGTGTCAAGTTCTCCTCTCAAAAGAATTAAGCCAGATCTGTGATCCACAGTGCAGTCAGGTGGGCAGGGGAAGCACCCAGGTGGTCATGGCCTGGATGTAGAATGAATCAAAACCTGTAGGAGGTCATTTTTTTCAAGTGTGAGATTCACTCTCAGGTTTGAAACACTGTTTTCCTTTGTAACAGACAGTTTAATAACACTTCATATAAACACTTACACAATACAAGTAATGGCTGCTTGTGACTTACGTGAGAAGGAAGTTTCCAAATTTAAAGAAAAAACATTGTATAATTCCACAAGGATCACGTCTGGAAAATGATGCAAAGTAGGACAAAAAAAGCATTGTCATCTTTTCAACCAATCTTTTCTGAAAAATTCTTCAGTTGCATATTAACTTTTTAATACAGCACCAACATTTGAGAAGCCCAGGTGTTATGACTGGCAAACTACAGTGAGTTGGTGTTTCCAGTAGTGAATTATGGTCAGGATTAGTTGTTCCACCAGCTTCTCTGAGGTTTCAGATCTGACAGTAGATGTGAAGCATAGGATGTGAACCTGCAGCTCCTGTTTTTATGGTACTGGGAAGAGCAGTTTCCCTTTAGCACTGATGATGCTGCCAGGTTGAGGTATCTTTTAGCAGGAATCTGGAGCCCTACTGCTCCAGGCAGTGATGCAGTGGCTTTCCTGACTTAGCTGCCTACTTGCAGACCACCTACATTGGGTCTTGCCACTTTTTGATCTGCTGAGGCCTCATGTGTTTATATCAGAGCCTCTGCCTGCTGCTGGTGGTAGAAGAGGAAAGGATCTAGATGGCTCTTATTTCAGTCACAGTAAGTGCAGCAGGATTTTTTCACATCACCTCCTATGTCCTGTTGGCCTTTTAATATGAGGTCCTTTTGGGCAGAAGTCTGTGTTACAGAGATTTAATAAAGCACTTGGTTGACAGAGCTGCACTGTCTGCTGGGGGTCTCCAGGAATACTAAAGCTTAAGAACACACGGAAACAAAGACAGCTTTTCAAAGGTCTCTCTCTACAACCTCCACCAAAGTGACCTGTCAGGGCTTCATCTCAACCTGACATTTTGACAGTGCTCTTCAAGTAAGAACTGAGAAGACTGGATTTTGTCAGAACTTGACTTGAAAGGATTTTCAACAGTTCAATTTCTTATTTATTCCCTTCTGGCAAGAAAAGTTTTACATGTGAGAATCTCATGAAGCAGAAAATCCAGCTTTTATATGGCATTCCCTCTTGGTTACAGAGGATACTAGAGTGACTGAGTCCGTATCACGGCCTCCACGTGATTTGCGTTTAGAAGAGGGCTGCTCACACTCCCTGCAGGAAAGTTGTGTCATTTCTCAGGCTGTCTTTATCTAGATGTCGTATTAAAAAAAAAAAAGTTGCATTCTGAGCCTGCATAAAACTTCCACCATCACCTTCTAGCACTAGCAGCATATTTTTAATACAAAACAGACCCCTCAGCTGGGGTCTTAGGTAAGTGATATAATATGAAGTAAATAATGTAACATTTCTTTTGTATACTACATTATAGCATAAGATATTAGAAACAATACTCTGGGACAGTAGTGCTGACACATTTGAAAATGGTTTTGTGCTGGCTCACTCACCATATTTGCCTTCTATGGAAGAAAAATATTGTGAAGCCACTTAGGAGGAAATGAGTTCTGGAGGTAGTTAATCACTTGTGCAAGTGCAAGGTGTGGGATGCGAGATAGGATTCACAGGCAGCAAATGGCAGGCAAGACACTGAGAGAATGTATCTTCGGATGCCATTAATTTGTATTGAGTACATGGAGCTAGAAGAAGTGGTCTGGTTAATTAAACCATATCACTGAAATGGATTCAAAAGAGTTTTAGCTGAGCATTAAAACCAGCTTTAGCCTACGTTCTAGATGGGTTACACTGAGATAATTTATTCTGTATCTGAAGAAGTTCAGATATAGATTATAAAGTTAACACTGGTTTTGTAGAGCGGAAAAACTTACTTGTGAAAACATTCCTCAATACCTCTATGCCATTCCTCTCACTTCACTCAGTTGAAAATATTAGTAAAGAAAATAAATTAAAGGATGAGATTCATGGAAGGCTCATTGTTGCAAGAGACAAAAGTGAAGAGGCCTGCTGCCCTGTTCTTTTTTAGCGTTTTGATGTTGTAACCTTGGAGTCAGATTTTCACACACTTTCATGTAAATAATAGACAATGTTTACTTAACTGTCCTTTTTTTTTTTCATCCTTTTACAATGAGAGAACTTTTGATGTCTTTTTGATGATCTCTTTTTACCAGTGAGATTGGAGAGGAAGTGACACCATCCTTCCAATCCCTTGTTGAATTGAGAAATATATAAATATAGGAGGACAAATAAAGTTCGTCCCTTTTCTTGCCCATGTCAGCTCAACGTGCAAGCATTGTTCTTTCTCTTGTCCTATAGCAACAGAGGCCTACTGGAAATTTACAGTAGGTTTTCACCTCTAAGTATCTGTAACAAAAACCACTGGAGTTTGATCCTGACATGATGCTGTCTGGTGGCGTGCTCCCAGTCAGAGGGGACGCTGTGTCCTTCCTGCACGCGTCCTCGGGAGGGAAGTGCCTCGGCAGGGTAAAATGTGAAAGGTGCACTCGCTGGCTGGCTCCTCGTCAGAGGAGGCACGTCCAGACAAGCCTGATGTGCTGGCAAGCATTGCCGGGGGCAAAGAAGTTGAGAGGGACTTTTCGTGTCGGTTCCAGCAGGTTTATGACCTAGAAGGTTCAGCGACAGAAAAGCAAGGGACAGGACTGTGCGGGAGATTTTATACTGGGGTAGAATGGGGTGGAGAAAAGGGGAACAACCAATGGGGTACAATCAAAGGGGAGGATACAACTTAGCACCAACCTATAGGGAGAACAGGGAGGCGGGAGTTACAACTAGGAGCCAATAGGGAACCAAACAGGACAGAACTTTCTAGACCAGGGGGACAGCTTAGATCTAGGTGCCGCCCGTGGGGATGTGGCTTAAACTTCTGAACCACCCATCGACCCACTGTCCTGAATGGGGAAATCCACCCACTGGATGGCGAGGGTCTAGTGGTTGGTTGATTGCCAGAGCCCAGAAGTGGGCTGGGCCACCGCAACATCAACTGTTTATTCCTTTGTGTTCACTCAGTAGATCATAATACAAGCCAGTAGGAGTAGCTCTTAAAATATTAGCAGTGATGCATGTCTGTGTTGACAAACACTGATGAGCCAGATAGAAGTCAGACTAAAATAACATCTGTTTGATCAGCACCTGTCTCTATTCACTTTTATTATCTTCATCACATTCCCCAAACAATAAAATGGGTGTTATTTATGTAGATAATACATAAGGGAAAGGATTCACTGTATTCACAGATGGTAGTCCTTCATCTCAAATTAAAATTATCATCTTTTGGTAGCCCAAAATTTGCTTAAATGAAAGCAATAAAGCCCACAAGAGTGCAAGGAACAACCTTATTGTAGCATGACTACCCTATTTTCTTAGACAATGAAAGATTATCTTTAATTTAAATATTTTTTAAATTTTAATTTCATCTGAGGTTTTACCATCTGTGTGTCTACTGAACTCCTCTCCTTGCTCTTAGTAAGGTTCTTAGTTTCTCGACTTGGAATCTCGAAATAAGGCAGGCTGGAGAGATGCTCAGCAGAGCTGATCAAAATTGACTTTAAAGAAAATTTTAATACCAGGAAAGTTACACAGCTATTCAGTTTGAAATGTATACACTCAAATTTTCTATTTCCTGAAATATTCCATTAAAGAAGAATGAATAACAGAAGTACACTAGAGAAGTTTGCCAAGAATTTTTAGAGAGGAATTTGGGTCACTGAAAGCACTACTGAGTATCTAAAAGCTTGAGCTTACGGTCAGATTTATGATCAAGGGAATGATCATCTTTACAGTCCCCAGAACAGTTCTGCTCCTGTGACCTGGAAGCATTCAGGACAAGAAGATTAATCTTATAAGGGTTTATAGGACCAGCTCCTGAGAAACCATAGTTATAGAAGAACTGAAGGTATCCGAACCACGCAATGCAAAGACGGTTAATTTTGTACTTAAGTAAAACCCCTGTATGAAAGTGTTTTCTCACTTCTGTTATTCAGTGTGTGAGGCAGTACACGGACAAGAAGGAATTAGGTATTGGTATTGAAAGGGCCTGTTACAGAGAGCTTGCTTTTTGTCCTATTCCTAAGCAAAATAGCTGCAAGCACAGAGAGCAATGGACACCCAGAAACTCACACAAAATTGAAGTCTGAGAATTTTTAGTAATCATATCAAATGTTTATCACACCCTTCACACTTCCTGCCACCTAGCCTTTCAGCTTTCTTAATTTTCACCAGTTATATTCCTACTTCCTTTGTGATCAATGTGGTATACAAACTACAAGCTAGAAAAATCATGGTATCAGCATGTCAAACAAGGTTCCTAAACAGGATATTTTCAATTGGTGAAAATGGAATATTGTAAAAGAAATGGTCATTCAGATCAGAGCTCAAAAAGAGGTGACTTATAAAACAAGGATTTAAAATAAATATTTTAAATTTCCATCTACCAACCTCTCTCAAAAGCATGCATTGCTTTTCAATATGCAGTTCCAACATGCAATTTCAACACACATAAAAATCCTAATAAGAAGCCGTATACTAATAAGAGACAAGTAAATTCAGATGTGAGCTAGTTGACAGGCCACAAAATGCAAAACACTAAGAAAAAAAGCATCTACTTTGCCTCTCTTTGTAATGTCTCCTTCATTTGTAATAACTGATTTTAGTGTCCTGCAACAGACAGTAAAATGGATACCTACAAAACTGACTGCAGATAGGTGAAGTATCATTAATTAAGAGATAATACCCGTTGAAATCAGACATTGCCAGCAGTTTTCAGTTATGATCCATTAATATTTTAACTAGTAAGTCATTAATAGTGGTAATAACCAATTCTAAGAAGATTATTGCTTGAATAAACTATTTTTAATGATTTTAAATATTCTAAAAAGCTTAATCTGTTTTAACTTTAAATTGTGATCCTTTTTAATGCCTCTTTAGGAATAGCTATTTCTATTCACACTGAAATAGAAGCATTTCTATGAGGACATAACACAATATTGCACGGATTTTGTTCACAACGTGTAAGGCAAAAGGTCTCTCCTGCCTATGTTATTATATCTGTGATGCTGATAGTCAGTCATGGCTTCTGTCATCTGCCTTCTTTCTTTTCTGATGACTACTGTATAGCTTGGCTTGATCAGGGAGACCTGAGATACTTCAGTCATAGCCTCTAATCCAATCTCTTGCATCAAACTGTGGCTCTCTTTTGATTTAGCTGGGTATGTACAATTACTCTCAGATGAGCTTCTGAGGGGAAAAGAGATATAGTTTACTCCAGGCAACATTATTTTTGTGCCTGTACACAGCGTAAGCCTAATATTTAGACTCTGTCCCTCTGTATCTATTAAAATACTGGAATTTATTTTACAGATGTCTCCCCAACAAGGTTAAATCATATAACTCTGGAGAAATAAGTTGACACAAAAATGTATATTTCATGAGAATAGTCCCAAGTCTATATCATGTTCATATGAATATAGCTAGAGATAGGAAAGACAGATAAGAAAGATAAGACATAAAGAGCCTCTTATCCTTCTGGAAAGCAGAGATCACTTTCCCTCAGGAGATAGTATTTCCCAACTTTGATCCTATCGGACTAGCCAGGAAGGAAATAGTATCTGTTTTATGACACTCCCAAATTCCCATCTCTAAACCTCTACTGGAAATACAGTTTTAAGCAGCCATTTCCTTGACTCAACAAAGGTATCAAAAAGGTTACAGACAAAATCTTGGCCTCTCTACTTGCATCCCAGGCAAAAGGAACAGGATCTAATACTGTCCAGAAAGCGGATCCAGGAGCAGGCAGATAGCATCAAAGCAAAGAGTATCAGATTTTCTCACATTTTCCTATTTTCATTTTCTCACCCTCATTAAGTCATAGTCTGGCTTTATGAATGGCCATTATATCCAATATATATACAGGAGTTAAGTATTTGTAACAGTTTTCTGTTTCTAGAGACATAACAATGCCTCCTTTCCTATTCGACACTATTTTGCATTGTCAAGAACAATAAATCTTCCGGTGGGCAGGTGTTCTATTGCGGCTCCATCCCACAATGTTTTAGCACTAGATGTCTCCTGTGTTGGGCCTGGCAGTTCCTGAGGGTGGAAATGCTGTCAAACACAATCCAGCAGCACTGTAAGAGGGACTGCTGAGGAGTCAGTCGAATAATCTCCGTCTCTTCAGCATCTCATAGTGGATGATTTCACACAAAAATGTGAGAATGCATGAGGTCTCTTCCACAAATAATGAATATACAATCAATTCGCACCATCTGCCCCTCAAAGCACTGCTTGTGTGCATTATGAATGTACTATCCAGGAAAATAAAAGTGTGAATGAACCAGTATATTTGATCTTTTGAAACGGAATTGACACTGAACACAAACAATGCAAAAATCTCCACTGACCCTTTTCATGATTCCTCAGGAGCCCAGGTAATTGCAGTGTCTGCCACAAAATCCACAACTTTATTGTGTCCAGGCTTTGATGTTTTGCTTCTTCCTAAAGATACATCAGTAAACCAGATCTCACAGGTTTAGACAGTTCCCAACCTCTCTATTTGTTCCCAATTAGCATAGTATGCCGCTCTCCAATTCTTTCTCTAGCTGTCTTTTTAAGAATGCTTTTTGCAAAGATAATAGTTTCACTTTCATACAGAAAAGAAATCACTCAGAAACTTTCATAGATAACAGACAATGTATGAGAGGTTTATAAATTAACTGATAGCAGTCAGTATAGCTATCCGATAATTATTACACTGCTGGGAAAGGGTGATTTAAGACACTGGTAATATGACAAGGAATTTCACTTCAAGTCTGTTAGTTACAGTTCTTCCAAGTCAGTAGAGACTAAAGGATATTACAACCCACTGTTTGGATAAGTTGTTTGGTGGCTTGGGAGGAGGTGTTGACAGGCAGTCAGGGGCAGACTTACATGCATAGAATTGGATAAAAATACAGAATTCCTTCATTCTTCCCTCTCCTGCTAGGAAATACCACAGCTCATCTCATTCCCATCCATCTGGTTTTATGCTTTTTAAAAGGAAATACTTTATGGCAAAAAGGCTTTGCTTTCAAACCTGGAAACTTTATCACTGAGAAGAAGCCATGGTTTCTGGATGAATAAGTAGAAGCCCACAACTGACACTTGTCATAGCACTGTCCATGGTTTCACCCCGTGGTCCTGTGTATGTCTCATTGAAAAGCTCATCCAAGACTGAGAAAGCCATCATCATATAGAATAAATACAGATGGCAACACAGCAAACACAACAATATACAGAATGAGGAATCCTCACTGCTGGAGTGCATTCCTCCAGGTTATGGTGAAGCTGGGAATATGTGGGGGAAATGTGTTGGGCTCCAAAAGCAATTGTACTAAACCTAAACCTGTTGTACTGGGGGGGACAGAAACCAGCAAAGTGAGGCTAACAATGAAGTTTGGCTTCTCTCTTTCCCTGTTTTTGCTGGGTGGAAGTGGTTCTTAGTTGCCATGGCTGCCAGAGCCAGTGATGCAACTCACTAAAAATAACTCTCACTGCTCAGAAAGATACAGATCTTACAGTTGGAGCAAAAATGAAGTCATTCCTTCTGTTATTTACTCACTTTCTGCTTTCTCCCCCAGAAATACTCCTGAAATGGAAGCAGGACTTTAAAGCAGAAGATATTTTTGTGGTAATTTACACCTGACCTCCATCAGACACACCCTTAGATTTGCAGTCTCCCATGACAGACCCCTGGAACAGGACAAAAATCTATGACAGATACCTGCAACCCACTCTAAATCTAGCCTCCGGAAGTCATTTTCAACTCACCATATCCATTAAGTCTAGTCAGAAAAAGCATTACATGTCTGATGGGAAAGGATCAGGATTTACCTCAGGAATAAAAAGGGAGATAAGTAGGGATGAATAAGAAATAAGATTTGAAAAGCATGTGTGATACAGTGAATCTTGTCCCGTATCAATCTGCACAAGGCCACCTTTGCACAGCAACACAACAGCAGTGCTAAATACTTGCTGTCCCTGCAAGATAGGTTGAGATCTGCAGAGAAAAGACTTGTCTATTGCTGCAGCATGTTCTCATTGTGAGCTCCTCTGTGAGACTGCATAGCTGGGGCATTCAGTGCATAGTCATGAAGTAAACGGAATTTCCCATTTTCTCTTTAGTTCACCTTTACAATGATGTTGTCAACTGGAAATGAAGAAGGAAGGAGGCAATGAAGCAAGAATATTCAACCACAGCTGAGAACAGAAAAAGTTGGGGTAAATGCCAGCTGCAGGTACAGAGGAAATGAAAAGAACATTTATAAATATGTCAATGAAAAGAAAAAGGAGGGAAGAAAGCAAGAAAGAAAAGGATGTTTTAAAACTAACCAGGCACAAAAATGTCTAGAGACTGAAATATACTGCTTAGGTTTAATCTGTTTTTCACAACAGAATAGGTAGGAAAGCTAAAGAGATACATAGGCATAAAATTCTGCAGGCTTTTTGTACTTTCTACCAGTCATGTTTAATGCAGAAGTCTGCACCACAGTTAGACGGTGACTGTGGGACTGAATATTTTGGAGAAAGTGCCTAGAAATCTATCTCTGGATAGTTTGAATGTAATCCCTAAATAAATTGCCCTTCTTAAAACTTCACTTACTAGGAAAGGGAAGACATTAGTTACTAAATACTTGAGCTATGTTCACTTTCAGAGAGGTAGCAGATAGCTTCAAGTTAAAACTACTGCCTGTCCATGCTGCTATCTGCAGGCCTCAAATTAGTCTGTGATTGTGAACAACATGATGCAGGGAGTGGCATCCCCCATGGTGGGGGAGGCTGGGACTAGATGGTATCTTCAAGGTTGCTTCCAATCCATTATTCTATGATTTTATAATTTTATGACATAGACTCATTTTGTAGGGGAGATTGTGTGATGCGTAGAGGGCAGGGGCATAGGCTGGAGCTTTGCAGGAAACTGGATATATTTTGCTGAAGATCTAAACAAGTGACCCATCTTCTAGATCACCTGGCCTTTTTTCTGGCTTCCATCCCAATTTCTTCTTTCTTTTGTGCTTTCCACAGCTTTAATTGTGTGATCCTGCTACTCATAACTGGAGCAGAAGCAGCTCTCATTGCTGATCAGTACTCATATCACTATACATTTATTACTCATTCTCTCTTTTCCTTCTATTATTGGCCTAAATACCTGGTATATATTTGTGGAGAGAAAAAGTTGCTAAGTACCAATTAACCTTGCATAAAGCCTTCTTTGAAAGACACGTCTTATGCAAAAGGGAAAAAAACCCCAAACCTTTTCCAGCTCAGTCTTTTGCCATAACTTCTATGAACCCTCTGAAGACAGTATCTGTAAAAACAGTTTATTCTGCCAGTGAATTTCCATGTATGCTTGGGTTCTGTGCTCCTTAGTGAGATAACTTTTCAGTTGTGATAGCAAAACCTGTAAATGTTAGCAAAGTCACACAAAAACAAGGAATTTCTACCAGCTGTTTACCCCTTGCTGTGGAATATCAAGATGCCTATTCTGGAAGAATGAGTGTACAGATGATGTGGGGTGCCCTTAACAGGGTCTGCTTGAATCCACACTAAAAGCTTCCTTTTATATGTAAGGGGAGAACACCCCACAGGCTTAGCAGGACCAATAAGAAGTCAAAACTTGGTTAGTTGCCACTGGTTTCAAGACAAGAGTTGCACTACTGTGATCTAATGCAAGTATTACATGAGAGTTGGGTAGCAGACCTATAAGATTTAACTTGTCACTGCATTCTGTGATATTTCCTAAATCTCTGGATGTCTGAGGTACAGCCTAAATCACAGATATGAATTTTGGTGAAGCAGTTATACAGCTTATTATTAGCTGTAAATTAACATACGTAAATTAACATACGGACTAGATTTATGTGGAAGTCCACAAAGGAGAGGGTAGTGCCAGGCACTGCAATCCAGAGAGCTTGAAGGCAGGGGAATGGGGCATGGACGAGAAGGCAGAAATGCAGAGCCACAGAGACATAAAGTAGGACCAGTATTTACTTTACCACCTCTGTTAACAGTCATGAAGATTGCAAAATAAAACCACAGTCATTAAATTTGCAGATGATGCTAAATTGGGAGATACTATACAAGTCAGGATCAAGAAATATAATATAAAGCAGCTCAGAGAAATACAGGCTGAGAATAGCAAAATGAGATTCCGCTTGTAAAAATGCAAGCTAACGCGTGCCACAAGGGAAGAATAACTTGGGCTGGAAGAAGTCACAAATCCAATAGAAGGCAAAAGCCTCAAGGCGACAGTGGGCAACAAATTACATAGGAGCACTCCCGACAGGATGGGTACAAAGGGTAGCACAACTGTGGGCTGCAAATGCAGAGGCACTGGCTCATAGTCAGAGAGATTCAAGCCATCAGGTTTTATGAAGGATACCAATTTAGCTTCAAGACAAATATACGTGACAACCCCCTAATTCAGATGTATTTGTGAGGTAAAATTCCTACAGGTTTCTTCTGGTGTGTAAATTGTCTCTGGTATTTGGTATATAGAATCTGAAGGCAGACAAAGTGGAGTGAGCTCAGAGACAACAACAGTGATTCAAGGATGGTAGAAAGTGACAAAGTACACTTCCAGGACCTAACTGTGTATGACACAGTGAAGGAAAGTCCTACAAATACCTGAAAAACGAGCAATTATATCCTGCAAAAGAATCACATGTAGTCCTGTTATTATCTTTATTAGGATGCAAAACCAAAAATCTAATATTTGGCAGTGTAAACTAGTCATAATATCTGGAAGATCTTGTGGAATGTTTTTTGAGTAGAGGTGATGAGCAAGATAACTTTGGAGAAGCAGTCCTGCACTGATAGGGCAATGATGTCAGAAAAAACCTTTTCCTTCTTTGATACCTGTATTAAGTTTAGAAGATCTGTGTCACAGCTGTGTATTCTGATATTTACTTCTGTGAAGCAAACAGGAATTCAGGAAAATAGAAATAAAAGCAGTAAAAGAAGAAGAAACTTCTAAAGAATCTGCATCTAAGTACAGGAGCAATGTTTAGAAAAAATTTTAAAACCACTAAACTAAAAAAAAACCTTGTAGATTTCATCTTGTTGATTAAAACTAAAGTGAACCAATCACAATAGTAAAAATAAAGATGTTGAATTGCTTCAGAATTCATTCTGGAGGAAAATCAGGAAGCTGTGGGGAGGATATACAGGGGAATATGATCAAAGATGGATTAATATCCTACATGCCCAAAGGTTGCATATGCCCTCTCACAGTAGATACAGCAAGAGTGAAAATGACCACTGGGGATAAAAGGAAATTACTGAAAGAGAAGGACATTCAGAATTATAAATTATGCAATATGGAAAATCTGTATGACAAAATCTAGAAGACACTTAATATATGTTCAGTTCAACAACATGGTTTACTACAGAATGCTACATAAAAAAATAAACAAGAATGTTTATGAAATCCTTTGGTTTCTAACCAAGCTAATCAGGTTCATGACAAGACAGCAAGGTATATTTTCCTGGGCTTTCAAGTTTACACAGGTTAAGAGTTTCAGAGAAATTGAACAAACAGTGTGAAAAATTTTCTATCCATGAATGAGTGTGTTCTTGATTTGTCTGATATTATTTTTGCCTTGCTTAACTATTTCTGGATTCAGAAGTGAATGGAAATACATCCCGTGTTATGAAAAAAATTGTCCCCAAGCAAACCTCAGCTGGAAAAATTTATCATAAGCATTTTGTCTCAAATAATCTTAGATGGTAGATTTGAAATTTTAATTTGAAAATGGAAGCCACTAGCATATCTGCACTCAGTGGAATAAGTATGTGAACCTTGAGGTTGATTCTGTGTTATGCATGTGCTTAACTTTATGCCTGACAAGTGGTCCATTGCCTTCAGCTCAAAAGGGAACTCACTGGAGCTCCTGGCAGCGGGTGGAACAGAGCTGAGGAACGCTTCTTTGTCACATCCGAGTAGGTCCCAGCCCCCAGAGAGACCATGCTGCCCCTCCCTGTCCTCGGGCACATTTCACAGTAGGGCAGGGCCTTTCCAAATGCAGTTCACGATCAAAAGCTGGCCCTGGGGGAAAACAAATCAAGCTTTTATGTATTTTTCAGATAGTTAGAAGCGGTTCAGGCTTGTTAAACAATGGAAAGAATTTTTGCGGAATTCATCAAATATGAAATAGAATACATGACAATGAAAATGTAGCTGATTTCTAGAGCTTACTTCATTTTCCCTACTGATTTCCCAGAATAAGGCAGCAAAGAGCTGCAAGCTACTATACATTTTATATATCCTCAGTGAAATATTCACTAGGCTCAGGCAGAAAACCACTGACATTAAGGGGGCTGCAGGGGTGTCAGTGAGAGCACAATTATAAGTCAATGTGTTACACAGTCATCTCAGGGGGACTAATTTGGCCTGCAGGTCTTTATTGCTGCTGATGGTAGGCAAAATGGGGAGAAGCTAAGGCTTACAGTAAAAGCCCACAGTGACTTTGCAGGAATGGCAGATACAAAATCCATCTTTTTGTTCGTAACCTAGGCCTATTTGATGAAAAGACAATAAACGTGGAGCTATTTTTACGAAGTCACTTCTTTTTCAGAACAGAGATGAATTTAACTACACCTCACACAAAGCTCCTGCCAAAATATTCTCCCAGTTTTCTGCTCCTGCAGGGAAGCTTTCTGAAGCCAGGCTGTAACTTTTACCTTTCTTGTTATAGCCATGAATTAGGGTCAGTTATAACTAAGAATTTTAGAGACTCCACTGCTCCTGCATCAGGATGCAATTTTAAATGGTTTCTAGAGAAAAGACACTGAGATTTGTGATTCAGTAGTTTGATTAGAGGATCATCCAAAACTTTAGCATGGAGGTACATGATGAGACGCTGAGGCAGGGTAGAAAGCATGTAGGAGAAGGTACTGCTAGAGAAGGTTGTGGCAGGACAGGGAAGAAGACAGAAACAGGATGATGTTCCTCTCCACACTGGTGGTACATGTTCATAGAGATATATATATCATTAATACATAAATCCTGATTGTTCATCTAGGGGGTTATGGTATAGAGACTTTAAGAACTCAGATCCTCCAGTGCTGAAGACCAGCATGCTCCCATAGTCAGCTGCGTGCAAACCTGAACTCAGACTCAGCATAGATCTCCTGCCTATCTCTCTTGCTCTGCTCAGGACTCCCCTGGAAAGAACATAAAAGTCTCATAACAGCTGATATGGTATTTGGAAATGGGGAGGAGAAAGACACAAGGTCACAGGAAGAGTCCACTTGGCAAATAAGCGTGCCCTTGGGTATCCTGTGAAGTACAACCTGTAGATGTTCCTAGGCATTTCAGAAGAGTAGTTATAGGGTCAGTTCCAGAGTTTTTTCAGCTGCAAAGTCATAAGGTTTGAAAGACAACCTTGGGCCAACTATACCCTGGTTCAGAAGAGTATCTCTTTAAAAAGTGGAGGACCTTGGAAACTATAATTTGGCAGACTCCCTATCTAACCCCATCTTCTTTTCCATAATAAGGAATGGGGCAGAAAATCCTGTAGACAAGCACAATTCAGAACCTTCAGAAACAGAAAGAGAGGTTCTCATTAGCTTCAAGAGAATGAAGTGCTTTAAGAAAATCTGAGATTACTAAGAGTTCTGTTTATTATTCTGATCTTATGGATAAATCTGTGTACAAATCTCTAATTCAAGTGCAATTAATGATGCCATGTAAATATGACCTCGATGCATTAACATAATTCAGCAAGGGAGGGACAAGTCCTAAGGAAGAAGGATGTGATACTGTTTTCTCAATTGTTACAATTGCTGTTTCTTTTGGTTTCCCTGTTATAATTATGAAGATTACTTTTTTTATTGATCCTCCTTATTGTATGTATCTGGAAACAGGAAAAAAGTTAATGTCATACTCTCCATGTAAAAGTGCAGAGGAGCTGTTGGAAATAATGATGAAAAAGTGTTTCTGTTTCTTGGGTGTTTTCCTATGGCAATGCTAGGACACACTGGATTGCACTTGGACCTATAAAAGTAGCTTATGAAGTAAAAGAATCCATTAAAACAGGGAGAGCAGGAGGGACAGGATGAGAGAGAAAAAATCCTGTTCATTCAAATCTGAAAGTTACTTCTTTCTTTTTACAGGATGACACACCAGAATGAAGATCAATCACAGCCTTCTTTATGGGTAGATTTCCACCTTAATGTAGCGGGTTCATCATCATATTGTTACGACAATACTTCATTTTTATGCACTATTCCACTCCTTTTTTGAGTCTTTATATTAAAAGGATCATGCTGCAGCGTCCCACGTGATAACTGTATTAGTTAGGGTAAGTAGCTGATCTATTACCACAGGATAATACAGTTTGAAGGCAGTTTAATAGGGGCTGGCAGATTTCAATATTATTAGAGGGTCATAGAGTATCTGACATTTCCATTTGTTACCAGACCACTCATATCACTAGGGCAATCATTAAACATAGACTCTAATAAGGTTTCTGCTTTGTAGGGTCATTCATTATTGACAAGGAGAAAAGAAATAAATACCTTCCCAGGGGCAGCCTCAGTGTGTAATACAGTAAAAATCATCTGAGTCTGGAACCATATTTTCTAGATTTGCTGGCAAATCAAGCATGACATTTTCAAATTGAACCAAATGATGGACTACAGCGAAAAACATGAATACTTAAATTCTGTCTTTACATAGTGTCAGAACACTCATTATAATCACATATATATAAAAAATTTGATAATAGGTCAAGTTGGCTTATTTTACCACTATGATGGGAGCTAATAATGCACTTGTGTCGTCTTCAGCTTTCTGAGGTCTGTACACCTGGGACATACTTTGCACATTGTAATTAATCATCATATATCAGATAGCTCCAGTAGCTATTTAACATATGAGCCATCTTCACCTTTCAACTAGGTAGGCCTGTGATTTAGCTTGGAAACAAAAGGAATACATTCTTCATAAAGGTTTATTAATGTTTTCCTCCTAAAATTAATGTTTAGTTTATTTGGGTTATGCTTTAAAGTTTCTTTTTTAATTTCAGATTTTCCCTGAATGACTTTAAGTTCACATTCATTTCCCACATCTTTAAAAAATTAACTACGTTGTACTTTAAACACAAATTGAGAGAAAGGGAAAAAATAGTTTGGAAGAAGGTGAAAGATATTGTTAAAACCATAACTAAAAGTATTTTGACAGAACTATTTAATTCCACAAATTTCATTTGGAGAAAAATAAATTAGTGTGATTTTTTTTTCTCAGTTTCTTGGGAATAAGTATGAACTACACAGAAAATAGGGTTGTTAGGATGTACTACAGCATTTAGTGAAGAAAGAGCAGTGTTGCACCAATGGATACAAGCCAGAAAGGGACTAATCCTGCAACTATATACTGTCTCAAGTATTCCCATTGGCCTGATCAGAATCCATTCAGAACAACAGAACTTTTAACCTGATTTCTGAATCAGATGGATTGGGCCCAAAAGAGCAGTTCAAGACGGAATCAAGCTCCAGAAAAAACGAGCTATTTTTATTTGCTGATGAAACAGATGAACTGGAGCATCCATGGTGGTAGTGAATTAGTTTATAAAATTTCTTCCAGATTTAATAATATAAGGCGTTGTTAATAACTCAGGTGAAAAAACATGTCTCCCACAATTCAAGAAGGTGATCCTTTCTTTTTAATTAATGACAAGAGCTTTAATAGGATCAGAAAAGCAACCAGCAGACAAATAAATTTACAATGTAATTTAATTCAGCTAGTGTAGTGAGAAGAAATCTTTACTGCCATTTGTTTATTCAAACTCACTTCATTCCTGGGTACCAGCTTAAGTCAACTCCAACGCGACAGCTTGTCTGTGGCTCATCTTTGGGAGTCCCTTCAAAAACAGCCATTTAAATCTTAACAGTGCAGTACCTTGGCTCAGTGGAGCAAGTTGTTCTCATCACATTTCTCAGCTCCCTGATCAGGGAGAGTAATGTCCATTAAGTCAAGCAAGAGATGCTGAGCTCAAAAATTGTCCTGCCTACAAGCTGTCACAAGATATTGCAGGAGAGGCAGAAAGGGATGACTGTAGCCAAGATGGCTTGAACATACATAGAAGGACTCTAGGTTAAAGTGTAAATGAGTAAGAGAGACTTCCTGGACTCAATGGACTAAAAAAATTCAGTTATACAGTGAGAAGCTTAAAGACTTGTTAAGAACATCTGAGATTAAAAGCTGAGAATCCTAATAGTATTCAGATATGTCGAGGTACTTAGTTAAAATGTGATAATGCTGATAAATATACCACTGTCTTCTATAGCCAGTCTATCACAAGTATACCTTATATGCAGCTCCTATTTCTGCATAACATTGTACATTCTATCAGAGGCTCATGCAATATCAGAAAATAAAGTTTTATGCTATTGATCATTGTATAAATAAGGTATTTATTTGGAACTATGATTAATATGCTCATTTACTCATTGTTTTCTTCAAAATAATTTACCATACATCTAACAACTAGGCAACCATAGTTATATTTTTGTCTGATGGAAAAAGTGTCTTCTAGTATGCTTATCATTGGTAATCTAGGATTATCTGGCCTGGACAGAATAAAAAAAAATGTATCTTACAGGAAATTTTTCTACATATGAAATACATTGACAGAATCACTTAATCACAGAATATTTAAAGCTGGAAGAGATCTTAGGAGATCTTCTAGTCTAACCTGTTTTGTAGATTCCCAAAGA
Organism: Platysteira castanea; assembly: GCA_013397175.1. Taxonomy (NCBI): domain Eukaryota; kingdom Metazoa; phylum Chordata; class Aves; order Passeriformes; genus Platysteira; species Platysteira castanea. The sequence continues at coordinate 1,204,684 of VYXC01004225.1, read as the reverse complement.
GAAGGTCTCCATAACCTCTTTAGGCAACCTGTTCAAAAATTTGACCCCTCTCTCTCACAGAAGATACGCTCCTGTCCCTTAATCACCTTTATGACCTGTTCCTTGACTTTGTCCAGTAAGTCTGTGTCTCTCTTGTACTGGAGAGCCCAGAACTGGACCCAGCACTCTTGAGTGTGGTCCCACCAGAGCTGAAGAGAGGGGAAGAATCATCTCCATTGATCTCTTAGCCACACTCCTCCTCATGCAGCCCAGAATACCCTTATCCTTCCTGGTTGCAAGACTATACTGCTGGCTAACATTCAAACTGGTGTCCACCAGACCTCCAGGTGCTTTTAGGCCAAACTACTTTCCAGCCAGTCTGCTCCCAGCCGGTCTGTATTGGCAACTGGGGTTATTCCTCACTACATGCAGGACTTTGCATTTCTCTTTTCTGTACTTTAGGAGATTTCTGTTGTCACACTTCTCTAACCTGTCCACAGCCCTCTGAATGTCAGCACAGACATTTGGTCTATCAACCACTCCTCTAAGCTTTGTATCACCTGCTAACATGCTGAAGGGGCCCTCTGCTTCATCATCCAGGTCATTAATGAAGCTGTTAAACTGATCCCAATACCCACCCTTAGGGTTTCAGGGCTGGTGACTGGCCTCCAGCTGGACATGTGCAGCTGGACACTGTTCTTTCAGCATGGCAGTTCAGCCAGTTTTCAACCAGCTCACTGTCCATTTATCCTGTTTTATTATGAAGAAATTATGGTAGACAGTGCAGAAAGCTCTACTAAAGTCAAGATAAACAACCAAGCAAATCATCTCGTAACAGAGATCTATCAGGTTAATCAGGCATGATTTCTCCTTCATAAATTCATGCTGATTATTCACAATTAGCTTCTAGTCCTTCATACATTTGAAAATGGTTCCCAGGATTATTTTTTCCATCACTTTAATACAAGAAACTCTAAAACATAAAGGATACACACCCACTCGAAAATTACTTGGAAAATGGAAAAATGTATTTACAAAAACAGAGAAATGCAAAAATAGTATTGTTTGTAGTTTTGTTGTCCCTTTAGTGGCTGAGACATTTTTGAACAAGTTTGAGAGCAAATCCCAAAAAGTGTTTTTGGGGTGCTCCCTGACTGGACTCAGTCTGAAGGGAGCTGTTGCAGGCACAGGAGAAATAAGTTTCTTTCTAGACAGAAGAGGTAGCATAAGTATAGTCAAGTGAGTTCCCACTTCTCATTGTGGCACAGAAAGAAAGCATAGATGAGACAAAGGTGGGCAGTAGGAGTCAATTTAAATTCAAAATCACAAGGAATCCATTGATTTTTCTGGAGGCAGGATCAGGCCCATGATGTTTAATTGTCTTGTGTTCCTCTATGGAAATGTATGAAATGTGCAACTGTTTTTTGCAGTTAGATTATCTTGCATTTCCTATTTGGTTAGTCAAGAAATGATAATACAGAGCATTATCTGTTGAAGTGTGAATGCAGTTTCTATGAACACAGACAATCTAACAGTAGCATCCCCCACTGACTGGAGAGAAAACAGTAATCCAAAGGCACCATGAAAGGGGTAGCTGTCAGATCTCAGCAGCAAAAATGAGCACAGCTTGTGCATTTTAGAAAGAGGAAAGAATTCTGCAGGAAAATTAATATAAATTGATGTGCCTAATTTAATTTACACAAATCAGAAGGAGAAAGAACAAGTAGTTAACACCTTGGCATTACCTGTCATCTGCAGTGCAATTACTGCTACAAAACATAAGGAGTGTTGGAGACCATAAAAGTTTTTACATTAGCAGCTACTAATTTACCAGCAAAAGCAACTTGCTTCAGAGCTGCTAGCTTCAGTTGAAAATAGCATCTCCTTATGCTTGTTTGAGTTGAATTTATTTGTTTAAATGTTTCAGAAAGAGAAATTAGGTATTTTTACTCATATGATTATAAAGCATTTCTGTAGTAGCAGCAGTTCTAAATTGCTAGAATCCAAACAACAGCCAAACTAATTAACATCAATACCACTGCAATATCATAACTGTTAATTTCATGCTCCATCCTACATTATGTTCTGTAACCTAACCCATCACACTCCACTTCTCTTGGCCTTTCTCTTCCTGTGCCTTTGCCTCCATTACACCCCAGAACCTCTCTCAGTAGCAGGGATGCTGCTACCTATATGTTTCTGCTCCTTTTCTGGGGAAAGGAAGGGACTGAAAGTGGATTATGTCTAGTTTCCTGGGGCTGTTTCCTCCAGCCAAGATAACTCTATTTCCTTTGCAATAACATGAGGGAGAAGAGCAGCACTACCTCCCAGATGTGATCCATATGATAGAAGGGTCTAAGAAAAATGGATGAGAAAAATCAGGGCTGGGACAAGTGGTGATCCCATGAAGGGCAATTTGAGTGTTCTAGTACAACATCCTCCATCATAGGATGAGTTATCTCACAGTAGTGTGTTTGTAAAGGGATAGAGCTACCCCACGGTAAACCAAAATGTCTTAACAGAGTCAAGATGTTTGAAGGCTTCATGATCCTTCTTGATATCTGTGTCTTGAATTCTGCCAGAATAAACTGCTTGGGTTTTATCCATTTAAGTATAAACATCTATAGGAATACTCTAATCTTCTTATAATAATCAAGAGAAAAAAATATTCTACAGTGCATATTTCACAAGCAAATGAGGCTAAACAGTCTGTAAGATAAATAACATAGCAGTAGCAGTTCAACAGGTTAATCTTTTCTGATGTAAACAGGCAATCATCAAAGACATTCTACTGGAAAATCCCAGCAGACACTTCAAACAGAGAAATGGCCCAAGCTGATCGAAGGGATATTCAGCCTGGGAGAGGTATCTAGACGTACGCAGGTGATGTCTAGGAGGTCTGCACAGGCTTAGCGCCTGAATTCAGCAGTGTCTGGGCATTTAACAAATGCAAGTCAGTTTTCTCTACCTCACTGCTAAAATGGACCAAATTAAATTGAATTAGAGCTGTTTCAATGCTGAATGAGAATGTCTATAATGAGGATCAATGCAGTTTAACAAACCCATTTTAACCAATACTATTATTTCATTCATATGTACTTTTCTAGCTCTTCCCACGCAGAGGAGCTCTCAGGGAATGGTACATCATGAAAACACATTTTAGGCACCATCAGTGCAGGTTATGGGGGGTGGTTACGTACAAAACTCTTCCAGATGAGTGGTGCACATCAGGGTCTGCTGCCCCACTGTTACATGTCTATAACACATATTTCATTTGATCTGAAAAGCACTCCTTTGGTATTTGAGAGGAATAAATTTGTGTAGGAGACTACTATGCAGTAAAAACCTTCCATCACATTCATTGCAATGCCACAACTAGTTATGGTTGCTGGTGCTGGGACGAAAAACAGTAACAACTACTCTTCAGGTTTCTTCAGTTTCCTTCCCTCATCCCCAACCCACACAAAGGCCACTTCTGGTTGTACAAAGTCTGTCACATCTGAGAGAATGTGCAGTTCATTGCTGGAGCAGTACAGTAGCTGTTGATGAGGACATGAAGCTGGCTTATGAACCATGCCTCTCATCCCCTTTCAAAGATCTACTTTATGTCTGACTTTCTGGTTCTTGGCCAAAAATATGAACAGGAAGAATTCAGAAGTGTGGAGAACTTGGAAGGATCATGTACTGAGCACAAACAAACAAACAAACAAACAAAACCAACAACCAAAAAACCCACCCCCAAAACCCAAATACACATGCACAAAAATACACTATAGATAGAAATCAATGGACATTTTTTATTCACAGGTGGGAGGGTCATTTTGGAGATAATGATACCAAAATAACATTGGAGTCAGTTTAGTTTTTTCTCCCTGAACAACACTGACACTTCTTGATTCTCCACATTAGCTAAGAAGTTACATATCTCAAAGAAATATGATCAAATGGAGACTCCTACAAAAAATCTCTGTGGAGGTCAAGTGGGAGATCTGAATTCTGTTGGAGATGCATGGGAAGAAATGCGTTGAGTGGTATGCAGAAACCACTCTGACGATGGAAAAGACCTTTCAATGAACTACAGCTATTCAGTATCCGAGATGACATTCACCGGTGCAGCCCATCCACTGGGAGCTCTAATGCACATACCTATTTAGCAGTCTTCTGCTGGTTAAAATGGATGTGTTTCTTCACTCATTTAATCACCAACCACCTTCCCATAACTAACTCTTTACTTATGAGCATGTTAACCAGGGCTGATCAGAGCTGTGAGCAGGAAATGTAATTTTGTTCTCCAATTGCCCTATTCATTATCCTCCTCAGCATTTACATTCTGCACATTAGGATGCTGCATATAATGTGATCATTTACTATGTGGCTGTGACTGCCAAATACAATGAACAAAATAGAGTCTTCTGAGAGAGTTATTCTGCATACAGGAAAAACACAGCTTGTTTTAATGGCATCTAAAAGTGATCAAGTGTAGAGCAATGTTTGTATAATACACAGTCTTTGTTATCAGTCTTTGTTATCAGTCTTTGTTTATATATAGAATAAAGTTGGTTAATATGTACGTAAGTCAAATGATTCATGAAGCAACAAATCACTTCTCAGACCAGTGTAGGTCAGGATGTAACATTGTACCAAATTGCTCTGCTTTTAATAGATCCAGGGATAGGCAAAAAGAAGAAGACATTTTTCGTCTCCTATTCAGATGATTTTAGATATTAAAGTATTATCAGACTCTAGGGACTGGGGAAACACAAAACTCTTGTGCTTCTCCCCACTGTCATTCCCCTCGCCCCCCCAAAAAAGGTGTTTTGATCCAGCCCAGGCAGAAGAATGAGGAAAACATTTATCGAATCTTGAAGGAAGATTTCAGAGGAGCTCTGACTTACCAAGATTCCTTCTGCGATTCCTTCTCCTACTTCCCTCCTCCTCCCTCCCTGCCTCCCTCTTTGCAAATGCTGGTGTCAGGCTCTAGAAATTTTAAAACTCAAGACTGATTGATGCAATATATTTTCAAAAATTTATTATTTTCTGAAGAGATCCTTTCGTGTAGAAGAGACATGGTACCATGGAAATAAAATTCAGGTTAGAAAAGGTATTTGCAAAAGAGTCTGTATATTTCCTTGAACAGCTACGTTTCTTTCTTCAGTGTTCACTTGTATAGCTGAAATTATACAAGAAGTGAATTATTTTCATGGGGGGAAAATGCACAATTAAGCTGCTTTTTATGTAAGGAATTTTCCTACTAAAAATTAGATATTAAATGACCAGTGTCATATAAAAGGTATAAGACATATAAGAAATGTAATTTTCACAGCCTAGTCAGAAGCATTCAATTTTGTACATCATGTACACCTGAATTATTCATCCATTATCTGGCCTTTCATCTGAGTTTTTTTATGCTTGGAAACAGTTCCTCCACAGATCTCCTGCACAGTTCTCTTACATGCAGGAGAGGTTAAACCCAGTGTCTGCAGCTCAAAAGCAAACAGAGCCTGCTTTGACACTGGCACTGCTCTACTCCAGTAAAACCTATGCTTCTAACTTGAATACAAATGCATGCAGGAAACTTTGAAATGTGCACATTTTTATTTAAAATTACTGGGCATTTTTTGGAAAAGAGTACTCTCAGGGACTAATGTGCTTCCGACTCAAATTTTTTAATTTCTTTGGCTATCTATGGACCTATAGATTACTGTAAAGCGTATAATGTTTTATTGCCTATATAATCCCTGCACTGATTATATTACAATTTTTAAACACTTTGGATTTTCAAGGGTATGAAATGTGCTTTGTGGTAAACAGAACTTGCAAATCTTATGTTGTTGCAGAACACCAAGTGCAGATCAGGTCACAGGTTAGTCAATACTACTCAATAGAGGATCACTGATACTTCACAGCTGCAGTTTCTCTGCACTACTTTCAGGGGAAATAATAATAAAGAATAACATTTCCATGTATATCTTCTTTCAGTAAGGAGAAAAGGCTAAGCATGGGAAAGGGAAACTTGTTTCTGTGGAGATGTATAGCGGAATATTCTATAAAAATGTGCTGGACCAAGGTCTTGCCTACGCAGAGTATTTTTCCACACAGACTGAGGTAAGGCCCCAGTGTGATGTTGTGCCACTAGAACGAATTCTTTCATCACTTGTCTGGATGCATAGGCAGTCTTACTCTGCTATAAGTTTCTTTTGACTTGTCTGCTATTTGGAAAGAGGTTGAAACTCTTGCCCTGGTAAAATGGTAAGAGAAGTTGAATTAAGAAAGCTTTTTTTAATAATTGTGAAATTAAGACTGACACCACAGACCGGCATATTCTTTCCCAGATCTAGTTGAGGTGGTGAAAAGAAAGTTCAATCACCAGATCTTCTTGCTGTCCACCAAAAAGAAGCCACTGTATCTGCCTAAGAACAGTCAGGACCATTAGCTCAAGCCATCAACACATCACATGTACCCAGCTGTCTTTGAAGTGATGAGGAAGCCTCACTCACATAACCACTGAATGGTTATAAGAAGGGAGGGATGCTGCTGTCTCTAACTGGCATAACAGTTTGCAAAGGAACACCAGTCAGCCTGAGATTGAAAAGGATAAGGATGGAACAAAAGTTACCTCACCATGAACTATTTTAGTTCCAGATTTTCCTACTGAGACTTCTGATTTAGGAATTTGACGTACTGATATAATGTAACATGATACAGCTGATTTTGACTCTGAATCTACTGGAGTAAACAGCTCTCCTCTACAGCAGAAGCTCTGGAACACATGCTACATATAACTCTACACTTGCTGCCAGAAAAGGATAGCTTTAAAATGGTGTTGGGGTTCCATCTTTGACTCAAAGATTTAGTTAGATACTGCACAGGTCTCAGAGTTGGGAGGAGATGGAGAATTCAGTGTTGGGGGGGTTTTCCATGTGTTTCTGGCTGCAATGCCTCAGTCATGTTCCAGATTTCCAGAACAATAATTTAATTTACAAAAAAAGTCTGGAACAACACTGGATGGTTAAATTTTAAGAGCCACTGTGCCCTGCACCATTTACAAATGTGAAGATAGGAGTGAAAGTGAATGCAGCTCCAAAATTGGTGTCATCCTCCAAAGCTTAACCCAAAACTTACTCACAACTTACAGGAGGAAAGCATAACACATGAACTTTAATGCATGGTAAACTGAATGCCTGTCCCTTCTCCTTCCACCCCCTGGATATGCTTTTATACTCAGACTGATCCAGCTCCAGAGGGACAGGAGAGGAGGTCCTGCAGTGGGGAACACATGCCATCAGGGCTGATGCTGCCAGCAAACACCCACTCTGAGGCTGATGGCAAAGGCAAAGGTTGCCTTGCCAGAAACAAAAAAAACCTGTCTCAGAGGCAGACATTGGGTCACAGAAATTTCTGTTTCTCTGTGGTGGTGTTGACATACGTGAAAAAATCATTTGCAGTGACAGTATCCTGGCTTCATTTACCCTGCCGGTAATGGCAGATGATTATTTGCTTCTGCAAAGGGAGTCTGGAGTAGCACTGCTTTTCTCCTTCCTAAAATCCAACTTGTATTTGCAATGGAGTGGATTATCCAGCCTCCTGATACCACTGACCCTGCGAAAGCCCACTCATCTCACTGCTCATTCTCTCTGTAGGTTCAACAAATCCGTGCCTGCCATTGGCTGGTACATCCGCCTCAGGTGTTCACCACTACTACAGCAAGGAAGTTTGCTCCCTGCCTCATCAAATAGTTATTGCACCTCATACTTGTCACTCCAAGTGCAAAGAAAGCCACTGATCCTCACATCCACACCATTTGCACCTCATTCTTAAAGAATACTGTTCCTGAAAAATCACACTACATCATTCTCTTTATGAAAACGAGATTTTCAAAATTTACTTTACTGAGTATTCTGTAGATCTGTGGGCTGTAATCATATAACCATAACTATGCCAGTTTCTCCCAAGTTTTTTCTGGTATGGACTCCACTGCCTATGATATTTTTAGATCCCCACATCTGTTTCCCAATAGCAAACAAAGGCATTTCTGCGAAGCAGTTTTTTAGTTTATATCATCCGGCATAATAAATATCTGTGATGGTGGGCCTCAGATACATGGGCCTAAATGAATGGGCAATTCTTAGTTCAGCTGTAAGAAACCATCAATCCTTTCAAAACCACAGGGAGTGGTAACTCAGCATGTCAATCAAGACTTGAGAGAAAGGACAAGTGAAACAGAAACCTGCTGCCAAAAGTAGTCTCCTTTGCACAGTCATCCAAAGCTAAGCTGGGTGTATCACCAGACAATATTTAATTATAGACAGGCAATCTGCTATCAGAAATCTTTTAATCTCATATTCTGACTCCATGGGAAAATCAGCAAGGGGTCACTCAACTCACCCCCTCTTGCTTTGGCTTGCCATCCAGGAAGGTGGAATTAAGTGGGAAGTCACATGAATGGATTTGTGACAGTATCAGTGGGATCAGCAGAATAAGAAGGTAGGAATGATGCAGGGGATCATGAGTAGTGGATGCAAGGGTGCAAGAAGGCAAAGCAATTAACCTGTACCCTGTGAAAGGGAACTAGTCTAATTAATTCCATTAGTGCCACACTCAGAAGAGAGTTGAGCACTGGGTTAGGGAAACTGTAGTGAGCACAGTACTGCTACCAGGCACTGAGAGAGGTGAATGAAAAATGTCCCACCTCTCAGGTAATCAAAAGCAGGTCCTGCCTTCATCGTTTATTCTCTGCATTGGCTGGCAAATCTCTTTTTGTTATTTTGCTAACAAGCAGGGCTAATCTCATCTACATATACATATAGATTCAGATATGTTGATATAGATGACAGAGATACAAGTATAGATAATAGATATCTGAATACATACAGAAATATGTATAGAGAGATACACACACAGATATAGATGCAGAGGCAACCCTGCTTTGTTTACCCTCTGCCCCTTTCCCCAGCACCCTGACACAACATCAGCATTAGCAACTAGATTAGCACCTCAAGCACCCAGCAGGTGGGTGCAATTCTGGGAGCAGTAAGAGAAAAAATAAAGCAGAAGGTGGTTAACCACCACAGCTAAGTTGAGTGTAGGCCTGTTAGGGGGGTTGGAGGAGCAGAAAACAGTGCATCAGAGAACCAGGAAAATAGTAAAGCTGCTCTTCTTTCAGTTCACCTCTCCCATGTTTTCTTTCCAAGTTTTCACCTTCCCTTTTCTCTTTTTCTCTGGGCTGGTGTGATTTCACATTCTGCAGTGAAACAGGTGTTGCTTGAGAGAAGCAACACAGACTTCTTTTTTGAAGTGATAGAGACACAGTGATCTCGACATAGGGAACAAATGCCACTCCTGGTTTTTTTATTGTGTAAACACACAAGTTTAACTGCAGTTTTTTCTGTTCTCAACCTTGTGATCTTTTTCCAGTGACTTTATCTGCCCTTTTCTTTCCTGTACCTTCTGTCTCTTGGAAAAGAACTACTGGCAGATGAAACTTCCACTATAAATGTATTTTTAAAATTAAATTATTGTTGTATCCAAGGTTAGGAGTTCTTCTTTAAATGTTGCATGAATTTGTGTGTGGTTAGAAATAAAGAGATAGCAGGACCCTAACACTGCATGTAAGTAGCACCTTCGCCCAACTAATTGCTTTCCTTTATCTTGCTCACTCCTTTTGCTCTCCAAACACACACACAGAACATGGAACAGATTGCAAAGTCTGTTTTGGGGGAGAAAACAGTTCAGCTAGAGGCTCCCTGGCTTCGCAAGGGATTTAGGGACTTAGGCTCAGGGCCATGCCTAAACACAAATGCAGCTCATTCCATTGCATCTAGTGACAGGAGCATCACAGGGGCTCTCCAGAGTCCAACGTGTGGGATCCCTTCAGGCCTGCTTGTTCACAGCTGTCCCCACAGTCTGAGCCTGCTGCCGGCTCGCTGCTTGGGACAGCTTGCCAGCATCATTCTCCTGCCTCCCTCGGCACAGGCAAGCAGCTTGAGCCTTGTACAACTAATTCAGTATCAGCCTTAACCACTCCCTTCAAACACCAGGGTTTAGAAGTTTTTCTCTTATGTGGAAGTAAATTTAAAGTTCCAAATTGTCTCTTGGTGATTTCACCTAAAACTGAGGAACACATGTCAGTAAATCTTTTCTCAAATAGGGGAAGAGATTGGCCCCAGCACCACGACAGAAAACAAGGCAAATAGCCAAGCCCCTTCCCCAAGTACACAGGTGCCTTTGAAAAGAGGGCACTTCAAGTCCTGAACACTCATGGACTGGTGCTGGGAGCTCTGAAGAGAACAGTTCGAGCCCTTGTCCTCCAAAACCACAGACAAAGGCTCTGAGATCACTACACACAATCAAGTTCCTATGGCCAAACCAGGTGCTGTGTGCCCATGAGCAATGATGCCTGACCAGACGCACACTCCTAGGCCACTTCATCTGCAAAGTAAAATGCGTGAGCTTAAAATCCCCACAAAATGAAATGGTAAAGTCAAACCTCATAATTTCAAAATTTTCCCACAAATAAGAAACACTAGAAATGGATGGGTTGTCACAGAGTGTTTCAGTGGAAATGGAACTGGTCTCTGAGAAAAGACTATTCATCAACCTGTTTTTGTCCCGTTCTGTCAAAGCAGACTTCAACGGAAAATGTTCTGTGGGTTTTTTTTTTTTAACCCAAAGACAAATGAAAGAGACAAATCTATGATGCTCTGATAGTGGTGTCTGTCGGATGACTCCTAATGATTTGTTTGCTCCATCTGGCAAGAACTTAAAAGGCTTATTGTGTGATGGCAACTAGTATCAAGTGATATTCTTAAGCTGTCATTTCAAATTCGTCCATTACAGCAGAATCTACTGCCATATGACCAAATTCCAAGAAAAATAGGAGATACGGAATACATAATCTGAAAAAAATAGGAGGCAAGAAATTACAACTTTGAAAAACAAAAGGAAGAAAGCTTTTAATACCCGATCATTTATTTAATTAGCACTTAAATTTTTTGTGAACTAGAAAAAATAGCATATGGGCTTATTTTTTACCTTTACTTTTCAAAGAGTAAGAACCTGTCATCTAGAAGAAGGAAATATTTCCCAATACAATATAACTTTCATTTTTCAATATTGGTAATAATAAAAACAAAGCATTTATCTTTTTTAAAGAACACAAAGCAATGAAAAGTCTGTGCAGAACAAAAAAGCACTATATCCAGGAAAATCTCAAAAGGGAAACTTGGCTTCATAATCAAATACCAAAATGATTTGAAAAATCTAATAATCTGCCACATCCCAGCAATAAATAATATATCCTGCAAACACAAACTTAGAAGGAAAAATGTCTTTAATCACAGTAATAATTCTCCTGCTGCCCAGTATATCAAATTACCTTTTCCTTTTCCAAACAATACATCTTCCCAATCCCATTTATTCCTATAGCCTCTGGGCCAGGTTCTGATCTCAGATACACTGTTCAAATCCAGAGCATGACTAGACTGAAATCGCTCCTTTCAATTGGGACATTTTCGCTGGGTTAAATAGAAATTATTGACCAATGGAGCTGCACAAATAGATTACATACAGGTCAGTTTCATGTTTCAATCCATGAACTCTCTTTACTTAACACACCATGTAACATTGGCTTAACTGGGCATTTGCCTAGCCAAACCAGTTGCTAGACTGTTTTAAATGCTGCCCTTCTTTATGTGGAATAATTTTATTATTATTATTATTTTGGTTTCAATACTATTTGAACACAAGGAAGTGAGACTGCAAGGAAGAGTCCTGTGAAAAAATAAACCCCATGCAAGTGACCCCATCCTTCCCAGACAAATACATCTCTGAATCATCCAATAGCTTTCAAAATCTCACCTGATCTGAATGATTCCCATAAACCCACAACTACCATTTCTACCACTCACCACGCTGTCCTGGCATGGCAGTGTGTTTCCAGTTGGCCTGGGAGGCATTGGTTGCCTCCTCCTGCCTACAGAGCTGAGTGCCATGCTAAGGGACTGGCTTATACTTCTGCTCTCTTACAGTGCTGAGAGGAGAGGTGTAGAAATTCCACAGTCTCTCTGGGTAATGTATTCAGCGCTGCAATGTTCTCCTGATGTTTTTCCCAATGTCCAGACCGAACCTAATGAGCTGTGATTTGTGGCCACTGCCCATATTGTACCAGTAACTATTTCATGAGGAAATCATCACCATCTTTGAAACTGGCTTTAGGTATTTACGGGCAGCTGCTGGGTTGTCCCAGCACCTCATCAGACTTGACCAGCCCAGCAAAGCATCCCAGGCCAGAGTTAAGAAGGCACTATGAGGTAGCAGTAGCTGAAAAGATGGAGTACGTGTCACACAGTGTCAAGAGATGGGAAGCTCTGAGGAGTAAAAAATATGCAATTTTCACTACAGCACGAGTACACTGAATGTATTAAATCAACTTGGTTATGGTGCAAAAGAAAATAACTGATGTTAAGTCTAAGAATGCACCTCTTACTGCTGCCAGGCTTCTTCCTCAGGCACCTTGAAAGAAGTTCTCTGCTCCTTGAAACCTTCAGGTTTAAAAATGAAACAAAGAAGGGAGGCTGGAATATGGAGAAGAGGGGGAAGGGTGTTTGTTAAATGAATTGAAGGCAGCATCCAAACCTAGTTCTGATTACTAGCGTCAAGCCTTTACTGAAATATCTCAGAAGAGTGGAAGGTTGGACAGATTTATGGGTGTGCATACTCCAGTGGTTTTTATTTTGGAGGTGTATATATATGAGCAAAGATTAAAAGCCAAAACAAATGTTTAAATCATTGTATATTGGTGGTACAGTGGAATAAATATAGCATAGACCTCAAGACTCTAAGTAATGCTGATTGTAAAAGATAATTTCATCTTTGCATTCACCTCACTGAGACACAGAAAAAAATGCCATAAGAATTATGAGAACAATTTCATAAGTACTGCTACCTCATCTCAGTTCTTAAAGTGTTCATTTACTATTTTGATGTGGATCCCATTAAAAAGAGAATGCATTACAGACTTGAAAGTGGTTTTATTTAATATAACATTCCAACAGAAGGTGGTCATATTGCATGTGAAAAGTCAGAACTTTCTGGAATGGTAATACCACCCCCTAAAAAAACATTAACAGTTATAAAATTACTGCCTTTTGTTATTGATGTACCTCCCATCTGACAAGTCCTAAACTGCTACATGTACAGGAATCTTCTCACTATTGTTAAAATATTTGGAACAGCTGTTCCAAAATATTGCCATGGGATTTTTTTAAGCAGAATGTTGGGGAATAATTTAGAAAATTGTCATCATGAAAGGTACAGTTAAGGCAGGCCACTTGTAAAACCAAGGAGAAACTTACATCAGCAGATTTATAAAAAATGGTCCTTTAGCGACCACAAATAGTGGGGATCATATTTTACATCTGCTCCAATTGACATAGGTTGGATTCCTGCATATTAAAAATATCCAATGTCTATGGCATCCCTTGTATGAATTATAGACATAAATAAAAGCAGAATAATTTTACCTTCTATCCAATATCATCCTTCTAACCCTATAAAATCTGACTTTTTAATTTACTCATTGCTGAGAAACAAAGATTTAGTGTGCCCATTTTAAGCGACTTGGTCAACAAACACATATACCAGCATGTGTGGGAAGTACCAGCACAAATTTGGCTGGATTTTGTACAGCTTCATCACACAACAAAAGCACCAAAAAAAAAGGTGGTTCTGCAGCTAATCAATATCTAGAGGTGACGTCTGTGATTATATGTACGACTGCACTAGGATCTCAAAAAATATTCCTGAACTTTACAACAATCCAGAGAAAATGCCAAGTATCGATAACATCCAATTTGTGAGTTTAGCATTTGCCATCAGGGCTTGTTTCCTGCCATCTGGCAGGCACCGTATATCCTTTACGAATAACAGTTTTCTCTGACTAATCTCCACATGACCAGCAGAAAAAGACCTGGGGGTTTTCATTGACAGCAGCTGAACATGAGCCAGCAGAGTGCCCAGGTGGCCAAGAAGGCAAATAACATCCTGGCCTGTCCCAAAATGATGTGGCCAGCAGGACCAGGGCAGGGATTGTCCCTCTGTACTCGGCAATGGTGAGGCCACACCTTGTGTGCTCTGTCCAGTTCTGCACCCCTCACTGCAAGAAGGACATTGGGGTGCTGGAGTGGGTCCAGAGAAGGGCAGTGGGGTTGGTGAAGGGTCTAGAGACTGAATCATATGAGGAGAGGCTGGAGATGCTGAGGATACTTAGCCTGGAAAAGAGGAAGCTCAGAGGAGACTGCATCCCCCTCTATAGCTCCCTGAAAGGAGCTTGCAACAAGGTGGGGGGCAGCCTCTTCTCCCAGGTAAGTAGTGACAGGACAAGAGCAAATGGCCTCAAACTGTGACAGGGAAGGTTCAAGTTGGACATCAGGAAGAAAATCTTCACTGAAAGGGTTGTCAAATATTGGAACTGGCTTCCCAGGGAAATGGTGGTCACCATCCCTGCAAGCATTTAAGAACTGACTGGACATGGCACATCGTGCTGTGGTTTAATTGACATTGTGGTGTTTGGTCACAGGCTGGACTTGATGATCCTGGAGGTCTTTTCCAACCTTAATGGAATGGAACCATTCCAACCTTAATCGTGGAATGATTCTGCAACTGTGTCAAAGTGGTTCTGATCTGATCACACGCCAGGCCATGCATAAGTGAAATATTCAAACCAAAGTCCTTTCTTGTAGACCGATGTCTATATCACAAGGTCTGGAGGAATCTTTAGACCTTAGCATTCTTTCTCCACATAACTGAAGTTTAAATAAAAGATTTTTAAGGCTCCTGGGGTTTATTTAGTCCCTCAGGAGTGCTCAGTAGAACTATCCATTAAGAACACTCCCCTGTTTCCTAGAATATCACTGATGTATGTGTGTCAAACCAGTGGAGTTATATTAGCAAATGCCTGATGTGAGAGGACTGAAAAGCATGTATAAAGGAGATTTGGCTTTGGTTCTTCTAATCCTGCTTCAGACTGGGGAGCTTGAGAATGTGGTGTGACCAAATTTTAAAGACTAGCAGAATTTTCTAGATTTGATGCATTTCTGACTTCTCTGAAAAGTACAGGCCCTTGCATCAACACAAGAGGACATCATTGGAGTCAATGTTTATATAAATTTTTTTATTCGGATTCTTTATTATTTAAAAGTGATCTCAGTCAAAGATAAATATTCTGCTTGTTTGATCAAGAGTTTCATGCAAGCAGATATGGTAAGCAGAAAGTTTTCTCCTTTAGGAGTATAATGTCTTCTAGTGCTGATTATAGAGCGTAAATGACACAATCTAACTACATTTCTTAGGATTATAAATCACTAAATTTTAAGCTTCACTTACCTTAAAAATTTGATAAAAACATTAATAGAATCAGGAGCTTATCTGCCTGGCCAGGAGATTGTTAAAAACAGAAGCTGCAGCAACATGAAAAAAAGTAAAAAAAGATGCAAAGACATCTATTTTTATGGCCAAACCTGGTTGTGTTTCTTATGTTTGACGTAAGGCAGTAATTTCGTTTTCTCTTGTTCTGCAAGATTATACAAACCTTTCTAAAACAATGGAAGAAATTCTACCCATTATGGTATGCTTGTTTGGGTTTCATACATAATTAAAGTTGGACAAAGGCAGCCTCTGATCAGACACTAACGAGCAGAATCAAAAAGTCCAGCAGCAACCTGGTGATGATAAACAGGAATTCTGAATGGCTGATAAGCAGAGAGCCATTGTTATCCAGGAGAGGATTTACTAGCCTCTGTTTGGTTTGGTTTGTTTGCTGGCTTCAGGGCAGGATCTTCTGTAAAAAATATTGAGCTTTAATTGCTCTTCAGTATGCCCAGGTTCAATGAGCCTTGAAGCCAGTCAGATTTCCATCAGTTTCAGTGGGACTGAGATCACACTTGGGATGTGAGAAAAGCCCTACATCTTTTCCCTTTCCATCCCCACACTTGTGCAACATTCAAATGAGTTTGAAATGTGTTCCATATTTATGCTTCCATTTCTTTTTCATCCCTGCCCTTAAAAATGCAATAGATTTGAATTTTACCACTTCTGTGCAAAACCACAATGTGGTATGCAGTATGCTTATTCTCTGAAGCTGTCAGGAAGAGTGGATAAAATGGGTCCTGCTCTCAGTCTGGCTACATGAAACCGAAGTAGGACTTAGAAGCTTCAGCAAAAATAACTCATGCTGTCTCTGTATGCTGAAGCATGAGGAGGCTAGTGGGAAATGTAGCATTTTCCCCAGGCTGCACAGAAGCAGCAGCTATTCTGGAAGCATTACAGTATTGTGCACAGCTGATGTGCATCTCCTGACAGCATACAGAGCAGTTAGATCAGCACTGCTAAGGATGCCATCCCATGCCTGAACAATGTCCTTTTTCTTATTAAACAACAGTATTATTGAACGAAGAACCTACACATTCCACATGCATATTTCTAGTAGTAAACAACAGTATTATTGAATGAAGAACCTACACATTCCACATGCATATTTCTAGTACCCAGCGTGCTCCTGCAGCCATCCCAACTGGCCTCAGCCTGATAGGCATCATCTTCTGGCACCTGGAACAGGGAGCAGAATAGAACTAGGCAAATTAAGTAATAGTAAGGTTATTGGTGATGGTGGTGCTTATAAGACTATCACAGTGCTGGATGTGGAACCGGATGTGGAAGAATTGAAGCCATGAAGGACAAATTGGCTTATAAGACATTTGCACATAATAGGTATTGATGTACCAGTTTGTGCATCTAAAGTGAATGCAGAAATACTATGCTTTTGAGGTAAAACTGTGCCCTAAGTATCTCCTGCTTGACTCAACTTGATCTCCTTTTATGACCAGGTGATCCACCTAGTGAATGAGGGAAAAGCTGTGGATGTTGTCTACCTGAACTTCAGTAAAGCTTTTGACACTGTCTCCCACATCACTCCCTTGGAGAAGCTGACAGCCTGTGGCTCAGGAGGGTGCACTCTTTGCTGGGTAAAAACCTGTCTGGATGGGTGGGCCCAGAGAGTGGTGGTGAACGTAGTTATATCCAGTTGGCGGCTGGCCACCAGTGGTGTTCCACAGGGATCAGTACTAGGGGCCAGTCCTGTTAATGATCTTTATCAATGATCTTGATAATGAGATTGAAGGCATCCTCAGCAAGTTCACAGATGACACCAAGTGGGGTGAGAGTGTTGATCTGCTGGAGGACAGGAAGATTTTGCAGAGGGATCTGGACAGGCTGGATTGATGGGCTGAGGCCATAAGATTCAGCTAGGCAAAGCATCAGGTCCAGCACGTGGGTCACAACAACTCCTTGCAGTGCTACAGACTTGGGAAAGAGTGGCTGGAAAACTGCTCAGCAGAAAAGGATCTGGGGATGCTGAGCAGCAGCCAGCTGAACATGAGCCAGCAGAGTGCCCAGGTGACCAAGGGCCAATGGCAACCAGGACTGTGAGGCGTGGCTGAGGGAATTTAGGTTGTTTAGTCTGGAGAAAAGGAAGCTCAGGGAAGACCTTATCACTCTCTACAACCACCTGTCATGAAGGATTTTTAGGTTGCTCAAAGAATCACCAGGAAAGTTATTGGCAAAAGCAGGCTTAATACAAAAGTGAAAATGTGACGAAGTTTGCTGGCAATGTTCACTCTTCTGATTACTAGATGGTCAAAGCTCACAGAGAAACATTGGACTAAAATCTAAAATCAATCAGTCCAAAACTAAAATCAATCAAAAATTATATACATGGAGGATGGGGATGAAAAAGGGTAATGTTGTGGTGTGTATTTTGTTATTTCCCTTACTTTTATTGTTACTTTTGAGATGGTTTAGCCCCCCCCCC